>JANRFK010004149.1:71153288-71175720 GCA_030068395.1 Apalone spinifera
CCGCAAGAGCACAGAATAGATTCAAGGCTGCTTTCCTTAGCTGGAGCTCATACAGCCTCTGGCACTGAGCTTTTGGCAGGCAGCCAACCAATCTCTGTTTCCCAATGAAGCTCTGATTCCATCTGTTCCAGCAGTGCAATATATTCCACTTCAGGTCAAAAGCAGGGAGCCAGTAGTATTAACATTACACTAATCTGTAAAGACATTTTCACTAGGCTAGATAGGCTAATGTTACACAGAGCTTTAAAAGCTTCAAGGATAGGGAACAGCAGTAATTGTCAGGGGGAAAATATAGTATGCAGAACATAGTTACAGAGAATATTCCAAGGTGACAATAGACGGAGGGTTGTCAAAATGAAATTAAATAATTATTTGCTGGCCAGATTATGATTTGAATAAGGATTGAAGCCCACATCTGTCAGATGGTTTTTGATTATTTCAAAAACACGTGGTTGTAACTGAAAGAAGAGTCTTTACACACACACACACACACACACACACACACACACACACACACACACACACACACACACACACACACACACACACACACACACACACACACACAATTTTAAACCTATTAACATTCTGCATTGAAAAGTAAGCAGAGATGCCTGTTGTTTCTGAAAAGCCATGCACTCTGCATATTTTGCAGATACTGTGGAAATCTAATCAATTGCTTCTGAAATATATCTTGATTATTACAAACATTTTCATGAAAACATTACAGCACTATACTCCAAGTAGGTTAATACATACAACAGAAATTCAATATTTGCAACATGAAGGGGGAAAAAGCTATATCCAACATGTTTTTCAGTTTTTCCCAAACCCACTTCTGAAAAAAGTAGTTTAAGATTCATGCCTTTAGGCACATCAGAAACCATTAAGAATTACATTTCTGGAAATCAAAATGTATAAAAATTCAATTAGGTTACTTGGTTTTCTTTTCAGCCCTGAAGAAAAAAATATTTGGCTCAAAATGAACCATCTGAAAATCGACACGATAAAGTTTATGACTGTTTTTAATATAGTTTGAATGATGTGGTGTGGACATGAAAGACCACTTAAATAGCACAGCAGAGTTCTTATTATAAAAATACATTGTCCTTTAATTTAAAAAAATTACCAAATATCCAAACTAGTGTATTGCTTCTCTTATGAACACACTAATTTAATCGGAACTTCACTAGTTAATTTCCACCATCTTGTTGTCTTTTTTTTCTCCTGCATTTTTAATTAACATCTGTTAAACAGCTCACTAAATCAGCACACCTGATTATAATCTCAAAAGAAACATTTTATTGACCATCTGTAAATATGATTTTTTCTCATATATGAAGTGATCTTGCTGTTGATTTGATCTCTGCTTTTTAATTCCAAGTATACAATTTGTGTGTGTACATATAGAGACAGTGTCTGTATGTACACACACATCTCTGTGTGTGTGTGTGTATATTCAGTTTCTATCCTAATCAAGAGAATGTTGGTTTATAAGATTTTTATCTGACTGGAAAGGTCTGTAGTAAGTTTAGATAAAGTACATTCACTTCAATCCCCTCAGCCTTTCCAAACGCTTTACATTCTAATCACTGCACTAAGCATCTGTCCCTGCCAGGCAGTCTGTTCAATCTAGCAGATAACAAATGTGGTCTGATGGCAGTTGGGCCCAGCCCATTCCACATGCACCAGGAACTGTAGTACTCCATTCCTCTGATTAAACAGGCAGCCAGAAAGAGCTTACAGAGCTGTAATTGCCTCAGTTATGAAACATCTTCACCTGTTATCCAAAGCTAAGTTGAATCACAGCAGAAATTATTAACAGTGGCTGTTTTCATGCCAGCTTAATTTGAACTGATGCTGCTGTTCACTTAACACAGATGAATAGGTGTGTAGGATGAGACTTTAAACAGAAATGACACCCCAATGAATGTTTGCTAGCAACTGTACTGCAGAGAGCCAGCTTGAAGAACAACAGACAATTGTTAAAAGCATGTTGGTGGAGGAAAGGGAGAAGAAAACCTCTGCCATGAGTCTCTGTGCTCATAATAGTTTCCAACCTAGTGGCAGCTTTAAACAGCTAAAATTATGTTCCCAGGTAGTTTCCAAAAATGTTGATAAACAAACTGACTTTCTGTGTGCACACAATCATGTAAGAAATACCACACTGCATCAAACATGGCCAGAGATGCACTCACTACACAGAGTGCCGAACAGGCATTAAATTTTAATAGTCTGCTTTCATTTTTCGCTGCAGTGTGTGTCGAGATTATAAATTACAGCATTCTGCTCACTTTTGACTAAACAAGACATGTTTTAGCATTTGATGTAGAAGTAACATGTGCTTGACATATGAAACAAATCTTTTTGCAGATGTAATTTATCACATATGTTTAATGTGTCAATAGGAAAGAGCCGCACTGGCTAGTCACCATTTTGCTGTGTGAATGTGTCTCGGACATGGGTTTCAAATAATGTATTATAAGAGTCAGAATAAGACCAGAGATTACCTATAACTTTCAAAACTGAAGGTGCACGTGTCTTGTTTGACCTTCAGAACTATTTATCAAAAGCCTTGTTCATATTAAAGCTTAAGGGGGAGAAGGGATTGCTCAATACAGAACCTTAGGCTATTAGTGACTTTACCATGGAATCCCTACTCAGGATGCCAGGCAGACAACGTGAGACCTTTTTTCACCTTCTCACATCCACACGTTTGGCCTGGGGACCCATAAAGAGTCTAAATGCACAATGTTGTAGAGGCAACTAAACACTTCCTGTATGTCTGGAATCAGAGCCACACATAGCCTCTGCACATCAAAGGTTCCTTTCTGTCCTGTACTTATAATTTGTTATGCAGCAACAGTATGCTCAGCACAAAATAAAATACAGCTGGTTTCCTCACTTATGCATAAAAGCGAGTTTCGGAGCAATCTATTGGCCTTTTCTAAAGTAGTACCAGACCATGGAGTGGAGTGGTGGAGATAAAGAAGCGTTACAGAACCAATTGGATATGAGTTCTATGGCCAACAGTTTGACGCATACAAGAAAAGAAGTTAGATTAAAAACTAATACTCTTGGCAGGTTTCAATATCACTTTATTTCTTAAAATTCAGAACTCATGAGAGCCTAAACAATAGATACACATGAAGCAGGCTAATCCCTAAAACAGCAAGGTATAACTCAACCCACCTTAGTCTAGGCTGGCTTTCTGCAGACTGAAGGCGCATTTCCTTGAGGAGGCCTTGTGCCTGTAAGCAGAGCCAGGAACTCTTTTACAGATTAAAGTGGCAGCCTGTAATTTTGATATAGCTTTACTTTTCAATACCACAAATGGGACATGGGTGGAATAGTGAATCAGTACAGCAGATAAGGCTGAAGCAAACAGTTTATTCTGTTTGCTGGAGTGGCTCAAGGAGTTGTTCATACACAGAGGTGTGGGAGCACTACAAAAGTCTACCTGGTGAGATTGGATAAAGTACTGATTCCTTGAATTCCTTTGGGAACACTAACACCGCAGTTTCTATTACATATGGCCTTTTCGGTATCTGCCCTAAAATGTTCTGTACTGGTGCAAAGCACTGCCAAACTGCTGTAATCCATCCTAGAAATGGCTGCATTAATGCAGTTTCCCTCCATCCATTGCCTACCACACCCAGGGCATTCCGAGGCTTAATTTCTTTGTAAAACATTTTAAATCCTTGGATGAAAGAGGTTTTAGATGCACTAAATAAAATTAATTATTATAGCAATTTTGTATCAGGCAGGCAAACACTCAAATCTCTTGCTGTATGTACTATCAATCACCACTGATTCCTAAAAGGCTAATTTTAAGTGGTCTTAATAAATGGGATCTGCTGTTTTACAGAAGTGGGTAAAACCACCGGCTATACAGAAATGCAATCTTACAAGGATTGTGAAACCTCTATCCTCCAGCTTTTTTTTTTAAAAATGTCTTCTGCTCAGAACATAAAGTATTGATTGGGGAAAAGGGTGAGAGAAACCTAGCATGGACTTTTATCAAAGCCAGTTGGAAACAATGTTTCAGGTCAAACATTGTTGATCAAGCAAGGCAGACGGGGAGTGTTATCTACATAAGAGGAAAATAAACCATGAATCCAAATGGGATGCATCATGTTTTATTCTTTAACTTGTGGAAACAATTCAGTAATTTTTTCCTACTTCTTTGTAATGTAAGAGCTGAATGTAAAAGAATTGAGACAGAGCCCAAAAAGGGGAAGATGAAGATTTGCATTGTGCTCCCTGGGAGCCAATATAGGCTCCTGCATTATAGCTCCACTTGGTCAGGACTTTGAAGTTTATTATGGGACATTATGGGGCTAGAACTGGAACATGGAGGGAGCATTCTCTCTCCATGTAGAGCTGGTCTACATTTTTGAGGCACTATATAAAGTAATGGAAGAAGCTATTTTCTCATTCAGAATGAGTTTCCCAATTCTATATATTTGTAAAGCCCTCTTGTCACTACCTGCCTGCTATCGCTCCCAGTCACCACTTGTTTCTGAAGTTCTCCATTTCCTGGAGCACCCAGGATGATGGCAAACCAGGCTCCAAATATGTGACAATCCCTGTGTGGGCCAGGAAGACATGAGATGATGCCATTTTTTAATTTTTAAACCATGAGCAAGGAAGAAGAGTTAAGGAATTCATTCTCTCTTATGGCTCAATAGAACCAGCATAAACTAGAACCTTGGTTAGGAAAGCAATGATGATGTCATGGGCAGTATATCACATGAATAGTAATAAGCGGTTTCTGGAAAAGCACACCCTAAAGGGCTTCATAGGCTACATGAGCCTAACTCCACCATTGACTCAGTGCATTCTCCCCTTCAAACCTAGCAGAAAATTTCTCAATTGTGAATATTCCCAGGATTATAACTTCTCCTCTAACTTATATATCCATTTGGGAAATAAACTAACTGCATAAATGGAACAAGCAATTGCAACACAGATAACTCAGTGAATTGAGCTGACAGTAGGAGGAGCGATCAAAGCAAAGGTACTTAGGAGTCCAGCATCCATGGATAAGAAGCAAAGTATTCCCCCAGACCTGATGGTTCCATTAGGTTTCCAGGCTGCATCCCCTTGAAGTTAGCAAATCATATACTTAATCCTGAGAATTACAGACCAGTGAAATGCTCTTCTGTGCCAGAAAAATGGATAGAACAACAATTAAAAATGAAATTTAGAACAATGACCTGAACAAGATGAGCTGGGCAAATCCACTAGGGAAAAAATCAATTAAAAAATCATGTTTATTTAATCTAGGAGAAGTTTTTGAGCATGGCAACAAAATAGTTGATAAAATGTATTTGGTCTTTGAAAAAGCCTTTGACAAAATACTTTGTTAGAGGCCAGTGAGAATAGTAAGTAGTAATGGGGCAGAAGTTAAAGTGTTCTTATGAACTAGAAACTGATTAAACAAAGATTAGGGCTAAATGGTGAATTTTCAAAATCACAGAAAGCTTGCAAACAGGATCTCTGGGTTTCTATAGAAGGATTAATTTCTGTATTTATTTTTGTTTTGGAGGAAAGGATGTACATTGAGGCTGTGGAGGACTGAGGGAAATTTACAAAGGACACAAAATTATTTAAGTTCGTCAACAAAAGAAGAGTAGGGAACTCCAAAGGGACATAACAAAGCTAAGTGAAAGGATGGTATGGTGGATGATAAAAGACATTGATGAAGGCAATATAATGGACTTAGAAAGGAATAACTGAAAGTATGATTGTGTTCTAAATGATCTATGAATACCAAAGTATCATTGACACTCCAGGGCACACTTCTGCCCAATGCAAAGCAACAATTAAAAAGCCAACTTTGTACTAATGTATCTAAATGTTTTCCTAGAAGGCCTGGATGGATCAGAGCAAATAAAAAAGCAGCTCACATCTTTGTATAAAACTAGATACACATCAGATTTTATAGTGTAGGGATGGAGGAGGAGGAGGCTTTTTTTTTCCGCTTAAGTTTCACTCCACATCTTCACTTGTTTAACTCCCTCCCCCAGCTTTTCCAGAATTTAAACTAACACCATTTGCAATTTAACACTTGTATGACTTTTGAAGGCATGCAGGATTCCAACAAGTGTAATTAACGTCAAATAGAGTATAAAGTGGCATTGCCCTCCTGTTGGCCTCTCCTCCTCTGATTGTCTAGTGCTTCCCTCCTGCTGCTTTATGCACCTGCTGACTGTCTGGGATTGGGCTCCAGCTGCCCCGTCCACCTGTTTAGAATTGCCCTCAAAGATGCACCAAGTGTACAATATTTTACAGAAGCTCCTTTGATAGCTTTTATGGCTACCTCGTGGACATAAGCCATAGCAGAAATAAGATGGGGAGGGATACATGGAGGGGGTCACACAGCAACTTCAATACTGCATGCAGAAGACTAAGCCAGAATTCCTTCAGGTGGGATATATGTGTGTGTGTGTGGGCAGGGGTGAGGGGACATTCTCCACCACATCAATTCTACCACTCTGTAACAAGAGGCAGTGTGTACTCTGTCAAGGGTATCTGAGCTCTGCTGGCCAGTGCCTCATTCTTTTTGGGGAAGTCTAGCTTTCAGGCTATCCTTAGGATTTATGTGGCCTTATGCAGTACTATTAAATTGGTGCCCATATGCCCGATGGCAGCCATAGGTTGGGGGGAAATGATGACTTTTTTAGCCATGTGATTTTATAATCTTCAGGAACACACTAATGAAATAGTTTTAAAGCAAATTTTAAACTAAGGTCCTGTAGAATAGAGATCTCAAACTCCCAGCCCATGATCTATTCTAGACCAGAATAATTCAGCCTGGGAATCCTTGTGGGGGGGAAGGGGTCTGGTCAATTCCCAAAGTCCTGCCCCTTCTCACCATCACCCCGCCCTCTCCGTGCTATGGCACCGCATCTCTGAGGACGTGGTTTCGAGATTAACAGGTGGTAGGAGAAGCCATGTGCAGCAGCAACAGCAGGCCCCCTTTCACTCCTTGCAGCGAAGCAGGATGCGCTCAGTGAGTATGCTTGTTCCCTGCAGCTCCTGACACTACAGGCAGTGTGTGGGTCCCAACCATTGTTGCCGCTCTGTGCCAGGCCCCCTGGTAATCCCCCAGGCGTATCCCTCAGGGGATGGGATGCCATAGGGAGAAGAGTGTGGCGCTTGGGGGAGCTGCTTGGACTCTTGGACTAGATTGTACAACTACTAAGACCTGGAATGGCCCGTAGCTGGGAGTCTGAGACCCTTGCTATAGACTAACACAGTAAATTCAGAAACTGACAGTATATACCTGGGATTGGCAAATACCTTTTAAATACCTTTTAAATAGCTTCATTACCACTCGAATAACTGTTTCATATGTTCAATGTTTTGCTAATGGGTCTGGCAGGCTTCTTCATTTTTGAGTTAACTAGCTCCTCTCCGGAGGAAGCAGAACCACAGGCCAAGAATAGGAAGAGTGAGTGTGTGGACATTACGATACATTAATGCTTCAAAGCAGAGGGTACCTGCACTCCGTAACCTGCTTTGGCTTCTGATTTCTTTCCAGAAACTAACTGGCCAATTATGGCCAAAAAAGACACCAAAAGAGAATTGTTCATCTTACTCATGCTATATTTACTTACATGACAAATTGCCATACTTGTCTCTACTTATATGTTGCATCATGTCATATCTATTCCCATTAGATTGAAAGCACTTGCCACTATTATTGGAGAGTACTTTTGTCTTAAGAAATCATTTTGGACCTGGGTATTAATTTTAAAACTGGCTCCATGATGACAAGTAGCAATGTATGTAGAAAGCTATGAACATGCAGTCTGTGCCAGTCAAAAGTTATTGCTACATGGAACAACTAGACAATCTGTCTGCATTTTTATAAAGATATCCCGTCATCCAGTCAGCCAGGTTGCTGAAGTGCAACTAGCAAACAAGAGTCTTTACAAAGCAAATGTCAGATAAAAATGGATGATGTTGTTTTTTCTCATACAGAAAATAAATTGGACTTTCCAATCTTATAAATAAGTGGCCGACACATGCACAAGATTTTTTTTGGCAAAATTTACCAAAGTTTCCTTCCAAAACCTGTGCATATCTTCCGATGGCTCATTTGCAAGCTGCAAACTTACAGGAGAAGGGGGCTTTTTTCCTTCTCTTCTGAATGCCAGAAACCACAGTGAGGAACATTTAACCAACTCCTGAACAACAAAATAAAAGATGTAAATGGAAACAAAAAGTTAGCAGAAATGCACAGAAAATTACATAGGATTTGGGAAACTTTTCTTAAAGCTGAAGTGCAAATTATGCCTTCAGTTATAAGGTTGAGCCTTCCTAGGGGACGGGAGGAGGCATTATTACCTGTCATATACTGGAAGTGAGTAGACCTTGCTTCACTTGTAGCAAGCATGCCTTCTGCTACAGCAACCTCAACATGCAAGGGAGAGAGGCACTATAGTTCTATCCAGAAACATTTCATTTGGGGCCTGTCAGTTATACGGGTAGGGCATATTGTCCCTCCCTCTCCTTTGTTGAGAGCACCACTGCGAAGCAGATTCCAACCTACTGCTTCCTGTTTACACCTCATCCTCCAGTGTATCCTGACCTCTGACTGTCAGATTATTGCCTAGTTGTTAATGTCAGAACATGGTGCATTCTCATTGCAAATCAGGACACAGAAGATACACCTGCCCATGCTGGATAACTATCCAGTATGACACACAGCAATGATTCTGACAACAGTTCTAACATTTCAATTTAAACATGGGGCTAATTATCTTTTCAGGTTATACCTCTCTAAGAGGAATACTATTGTTTTAGTGGCTCCAAAAAGGCAATGGAATCTCAGTTTTACAAACTCTTAACATTCCAGGCAGAGGGATGTAAGAATTCAGCTTTTCACATGAAAGCTTAGAGTCTGAAATATATGGCAAAATCTGCAAGAAACCTAATTCCATGGTATCCACAGATTCCTGTTGTGTTGTTTCTTATAAATGACCTAGTGGAATGTGGAAATCTTTTTTCCTAATGTAATCCACCAATGGCAAGTTAAAGATCCTTAGTCATTTCCCCCCCATAACTGGAAAAATAAAATGTCAATAAATGCAGGTTTGAGCATCTATTCTGTGTGTTATTTGCTAGCAATGCAAAAGAAAAAAAACCTTGTAAACTAGGTAGGTAGTCTAGAGGGAAACCGTGGAGATGACTTGTAACTAAGAGGATGTGACCCTCTGCATAATTCATAATCATTCGTCTAAGTGACACTTCTGTGACACTTGTGTGTCAGTGCTCTCCCATACAGCAGGTCTGAGCCAAAATGGCTCACTCAGCAGCAGTCAATTTGTGATCAGGCTCCCCTAAAAGACAACTGCCAATGCTGTGTTTGCTCTGGTATATGCATGAACATGCTCGTGCACATGTGTTTTAAGTAAAAGATGCTGGCTCAGCTTCATCGTGTGTGCAATTTAAGGGTTGCTCAAGTGATTCTTTAAAACTGCATAAAAGCAATTGTGCTGTGCCTTGGAGACAGTATTGCTATAATGTTCTGTGCACACATCTGCATGATTTCTCAGAGCTAATTCAAATTTAATGCATTGGTAATTCCCTTTCTGAAGAAGTCACCCAGCAGTAATCTGAAGGTTACAAAATGATCATCCAGCTCAAATAACACTTCTAAAATTGTATAAACTGGGAGGCAAGATTGGATAGAATTAGACTTTCAATGATACCCTCCATACTCTTTACAGCCCTAAGCATGGCAGGCTGTTGTCATAAGAAGGGTTTAAATTTGAAACCAACTGTGAGGCAAGTTGTCAGCATTTTGTCAAAGTGAACACTGTAATAGAGACCTGAATGAGGAGTAATTAAGAAAAATCACATGAATGAGGAGTAATTAAGAAAAATCACACATATCCTAAATGCTCCTGCAAGCATCTTTGAATGCAGCAACACTTCTCTTATCTTCACCTCACCTCACCTAATCACTAGGCAGCTGCCCAATCTCTACCATTCACCAGATGGAAATCATATCTTTACTACCTCTGCCCTTTGCCAACACCCATTGAATAGCAGGAATACAGTTTTCTAATTTCATGGTCCATTATTTGAAAATAACGGGCTTGGTAATGTGGATGCTCCGCTTATAAATTTGACCATGAGGGGGTGGGTATTTTGAAATAAAGTCCTAGTGTAGACCAGGGCCTGGAGAACACTCTGCTGGCAGACTCCTCTGTTCTTATCCTAGGGGTCCAGCTTGAGAATCCTGTCAATCTTGCCTACAGCAGTACATTGCTAGGAAGGAAACAATTTCTTAGGTAGGTAAGAATTAGTTTGTTACAGGTCAAACAACAATCCCGTCTTCTCAGGTTTTCCTGAAGGATGTCTTCCATGCTTCTGAGAAGAGTTCTTAACCTTAGGGCAGGCTAGAAATTAAGAATTCCATTTTACAAAATTTGTGCAGATTTTGACATATTTTCGTGCCCTTGAGGAACAAACCAATCCCCTCTGAATTTTTCTGCAACAAAATACAACCTGTCTCAAGTAGTTAATGGCCTCTTGGTTACGGCATTCACTTGATATGTTGGGGCCCTGGTTTAAATCTCTGCTATGCCTGAACTGAAGCAGAGACTTCATCTTGGGTTTTAACATGTGTGCTTCAGACACTGGGCTATTGACAGTTTTGATGTGTGTGCTGTTCTGAAGAGTCCTCTGGCCCTATATTACATCCTGATCCTGGGAATGTTTTGTAAAAACTGATACATTCCAAAGACAAACACCCACAAATTTCAAAAGTCAACATTTTCCTAACAAAACACTTTTTAACCCCAAAATTCCTGATCAGCTCTTTTTAATTGTACCTTAACTGTAGGTGTTTGCAAACACACACACGGAAATGCAAACAGTCTTATTAAATAACTCTTCCCCTCTCAGTTACTTCACTCTCATTTTTTGATATGTAGCCATTTCCAAAAGGTTTTCTTGTGCTCTATCATAACTCCCAGTCATTATGATATTTGCCGGGAAAGACAAGATATCCATTTGTAATGTAAAAATCAAGCAAGCAAGCAAAAAAGAAAAAAAAAAGTCCTATAAAAAAGCAGCCTGCCCCATAAACTTTTAGGCCTTTTTTATATGTCACAAAGAAGCAAAATGGGGGGAAGGGAGAGAAGGCCACAAGCCCATTACCTATTTTTCTGAAGGTCACCTAAAATGGACCTTATTTGTGTCATTTATATGCCCAACATTAACTATTTGCCATGCTCAGTGTTGCTTTCAGAACAGAGATATTTTATTGTATGAATTGTCAGTGTCAGGAATGACTTATTACCTTCAGCAAGTTTAAAAGGAAGGCTAATATGATTTCTTATAGCAAACCCTCTATGACAGCTGTTCCATTGAGTCAATTATACTGCTGTGTGCTCTCAAACAGACTTATTTTTCACAGAATGAATGCAGAACAAGGAGGAAAAAAAATCTCCATAGTGATTGAGAACTGACTTTTTCCTTGTTTTGCAGAGCTTGGAATACAGGAATTTTAACTAACGAAGCGAAACCATTAACTACTGAGCCAATACATGGCAAGTATTGCCTACTATCATTCTGTGGTAGAGTTAGCATATAAAATATTAGCTACAGAGTCCACTAGTAGTTTTTAGGTTCTGCAAAATTACCTCCTTATATAAAGATCTTTTCATTTTCTACTTTAAAGTGTATTCTAATCTACATTACCTTTTAATGGGTTGCCTGAACGGAAATTTTTAAATTAAAATGGTGCAAACTGTAGTCCGAGGTAAGCAATGCCTGAAAAGAGCAAATTCAGACAAAGAGCCCTGAAGGCTCAACATAAAAAATAATCCCCTGAGATTTACTAAAATAACCAGTCATCCCAAAAGGATAAGTGCTAGACAACTACAGGCTAAATAAATACCATAAGCTGCAGTTTATATCTTGGTGACTTTTTATAAGGTGGAACAAACATAGCATTGTAGAGCAGGTAAAAATTCAATGTTTGCAAAAAGCTGTTAGACAGGCCTTTCAGGAGGGCTGAGGAAGTAGTAAGTTATTTACAGAAATGATCGGTGAGTGTAAAAAGCCATCCTTTCCTTGTTGATATTTGCTTTGCTCTCTGCAAATGGTTTCTATCAGATTTGGCTGTTTGTTTGCATTCAGAACACTAATTGCTTAAGATTATCAAGTGCTGTGGGCAGGATTTAGAGTGTGATTCAGACTGTGCTGGTCAGATCTGATTTAATGTGATGGGTACCTAGGAATTACCTAAGAAATAAAAAAAAGTACACATGAATATATATATACCCAACTGCCTGTTATTAAGGACCATATCTATGCTTTCAGAACATATATTTAAGCACCTTAAATTCTGGTTCACAGAAGACATAGTTTAAATAAAAGCCATCTAGATTTGGTGTTTACTATGTTGACTATGAATGGGACTGCTTGGAAAAAACCACACGAACCTTTCAAGTGTAAACATTTTCTTGTAATCATTCACCCGGCTTTCTTTCTTAAAGGGATGAATGTATGTGTGGAGGAGGTTATATATATATTAAATTCCCACTGATCAGAAAGAATACACATCATAGTCTGATGTGTAATTGTATGGAAATGTGTTTAAAATGGCTGCATTTCATGTAAGTGATAAAACCATGAATGTCTTATACAGATCTTCCAAAATAGTGCCAACAAAACTCAGTGGCCACTCCATGCAGTTGTTTTCTATATACTCCATATTAAGTGAAGACATATTTCAGAAATGTTTCAGATCTTTTTTCAGAACATTGTTGCTACTATTTTTCAAATCTTTCTGCTTTAATGCCGTGAGTCCACCGGTACTGGCCTCATATGGAGATGAGAATTTTAACCATCACATTTAAGAATTCTCTAACTAGAAATGAACTAAAATAGCTTTCTTCAGCTATCCTAATGTTGCCTTTTAGAGACCTGAGACCCCATACTGTAGTAAGGTGGCTTTAACACTACAGGGCCCCTCAGACTTCAAAGCTGTCAACATCCCAAGTCTCATCAGCCTCATCAGCTCAGCCTTATCTCTCTGTAATTTTGGGAAAAATTGTATATTTAAGACTCAGGGAAGGTATTAAAACTAAACAGGTGTTGGAACTATCCAGGGGTTCATCTGTAGTGACAAAGGTCATTCTTGGTTCAGAGACGCTAAATTGAGATTATTGGCATCATAGGCACTGACTCCATGGATGTGCCAGGGCTGAAACATCCATAGAAAAAAATGAGCAAGTGTGTAGCATCCACTAGCAGCCAGCTTCCCCTCTCCCTTCGCCTCCTGGTGGGCCTGCTGATCACCTTCTCCCCCATCCACCCACCAGCCATTCAGTGGCATGCAGAAGACACTGGTGAGAGGAGTGGAACTGGGTAGGAAGAGGCAGGTTGGGGTGGAGCGAGGAGTGGGGAAGAAGCAGGGCAGGGGCGGGGCTTTGAGGAAAAGGATGGAGTGGGGGAAGAACCTGAGGCAGAGTGGAGATGGGATGAGGTGGGGCAGCAGAGGGACTTTAAAGAAAGGCTGGAGTGGGTATGGGGCCTGGGGTGGAATGGGGTTTGAGCATCCCTGGGGCAAGGAGGAAGCTGGTGCCTGTGACTTGCATCTCCTCCATTTCTGAGCCAGAGCTAGTCTTACTCACCTCCTCCTACCTCTTGATCGATTCAGTATGTACTACCATAGGATGGGTGACTGCTGTAGCCAACAGCTGGTGCAGCTCTTTTCCAGAAATCTGACTAATCTAATGTATCTATCCTTCTATCTGGAGCCTAACTCTGGCTCTAAACCCTTCTTAAAAACTGCTCCCTTCCCTAGGAATTTCAAAATCTTGCTCTCACCTAGACACTCCTAAATAATCAGTTTGAAGAGGGCTTCCGAGCATGTGGTTGTGAAGATCAAATGACCTAGTCAGACCCTTGCCAGGGCTTGCCCAGAAGATTCACTGGCAAAGGAGGCTTCCTCTTGCATTTGGAAAATCTCACTTGAGCGCCCAGACCATAACCTGATTCTGGACGTATTGTCTTGAAGTGCTCAGCTTCAGACCTCTCATGCTAAATTGAGTATGACTATAAAATTGCTCTAAGCTTCCTAAAATACTCAGGGTCCCATTTGGAACATATGATAGACCACTTGCATCTGTACAAGTTTCTATAATTTCCTCCACTACCCTCTCTGTGCCTCACGTTGCAAATCTAGAAGATGGATGCAACAACAATTATCTGTAATAAGGATTATTTGGTCTCATACAACTGGCTGAGATCATCACATGGAAGACACTAACTAAATAAGCAGAAAGTTACTAATTATGCCGATGGCAGGCCAACATCCACTGCAAAAATACTTTTAAAAAATGGTTCAAGTTAATATCCTAGTTCACAACCTGCAGAAATATATTTTAATTTCAGGAAAACCGATAAATACATTTGGAAGTACCCCACAATATGTTTACTTTTTGCTACAAAACTTGACAATACAAACTGTCATATATTTACTACAAGTAAGTTAAGCTGTTTTCTAATTGTCTAACTATTAAGCACATGACAGTAAAAAAAATAAAAATAAAAAAGGAAACAAAATACAATAAAAGTTGTTTTAAATACCGTGGCAATATTTACAGTCTTTTCCACCAGAAGAGAAAGGATTAATTACATTTCATGTGCCCTGATTTACAAGGCCTTTAGTGACTTCTGCTTGCTGAAGGAAATCAATGGCTATTCTGGCATTTGTGAGCCTCTCGTAGCAACCAAATGCATTAATATACCAGCAGCATGCACACTAACCCACACAGTTTGATAGGCTTCAAGATGTGCCAGCAGTGGCTCAGGAATTGAGTGGATGATATTATGAAGTAGAGAGCAGCGAGAGCAGAGCTGAGGGAGAAGTAATCTGGCATATTGCATGAGAAAATTACATTATTATCTGAAAGTAGATTGGTTTACTTGCCCTGTACTCAGAAACCCTATCCCATGATAATCATCTTCACACTCAGCTGCACTTCATAGCTTGTTTACCATGTTGCAATGATGTTTACCTCCCTAAATTTATTTGATGTCGGCCATTTGAAAACATTATCATTTAAATTAGTTTCTGTAACTAATGAGCATATGTTTCATGTGTGTTTCACAAGAACAAGTAAATGAAAATGTTTCAGGTTGGCTTATTTTTTTAAGACACAATTTAAGCATCTTGAACAACAGAAAATTCACTACTTGGATTTGTTCTGACACAAGGTAACAAGCCGAGAATCTTGAAGATGAGCACACTGCTTTATTGGAATTTAAAAACTCATTTGGATGTCATAGGCTCAAGATTTTCCCAGTAGAACTAAAATTTTCGAGAGCTGATTGCTCTTAGAAAAGCTAATCCCTTAAGACTGGCTGGGAAGAAGATATTTAAGTGTTTGTTCATTCATACCTCACATTGCAATGGGTAAACTACATTTCAGCATTGAAAAATAAGAGGCAAGAACAAACTTTTAGCTATAGTGGTCATAGAAGAATGTCAATTATAGAACAGAAATGCGTTTACAGGTAGTGTTGGTTTCTTGAGGTAATCCAAGCACAGTTCTGAGGTTAATGGGTGGCTGGGTGGGATGGGGAGTTGAAGAGAGCAGCTCATAGCACATTTCAAAGAGGATAGAAAGAGTAATTTAATTGGAGGTTAATATTAGGATACAAGAAAAGGCTAGACATGAGGAAATCATGGAAGAAGTCTTACAGCAGAGAGCAGATGTACTAAAAGTAGCTTAGCACTGAGTGCAGAAGAGGGACTATCATAAGCTAGGAAGCAATTGGAGAGCTTGCAATGAATGGACAAAATTGCAGCATCCAGCAAATCATCAGAGAGTCCCTTGACTTTCTCACTGTTGTTCATGCTGCCTCATCTTTGGAAGCAATTATACTGACTGGGCTTTTAAAAGTCTTATTCATTAGAAAAAGTTGTAATTTATAGAGCCATTAGCATTTACCCAGAGTGACCACTTCGCACACTGCCACAGTTTCCTATAGTTAGGGTAGGAAACAGAGGCAACCTTGTATTATCTCCTGGGAAGTATCTAATGGTTTCTACTATTAGGAGCACTTTGTGAAGCTGATCATACATAGAGTAGGTTAAAATGTGTGCAGCATTCCTGACTGCTCCTTTTACATTTCAGAATACTGGGGAGCATAAAACCCCCTCAAGTCATATAGTGGCTTTGAGCTCTAACCCAACAAGATCAGAAGATACTCATTAATGAATACCATGTGCCACTAATAACCTATATCTGGAAGCTTAGGCTCATTATGTTGTTTCTAATTAAATGTATCAAGAATGTATAAACAACGTAATAATGTCAAACTTAGTAAGGGTTTACTGAGACATGACATTTTAATTGATTCTGCCTTCAGATCCTGCTACACAATACCTATTACAGTCAATGGAGTCAGACATTTGAGGATTTTAAAAGATATTTGCTATTGTCATTATTCAGCTGCCATTCAGGGTTTACTGTACCTTGATAGCACTACAAAAAAAACCCCAACTTATAATGGACATTCTTTCCAGACTTTATTGCAGGATTAACCTTAAAACAACCTCCCTCTTTATTTCAGTGAGTACTCAAAATGTGGGGAAGAACAAATTTCTCCTACTTCTTTGCTTGCTTGAGAAGGTTGTTACATTTCACAGATTTGATTACCATTTCAAATTCTCTCAATCAGAATTAAGTTAAAAATGTAGATATTGTTTCTTTGTTTCAGTTACAGAGACATTTTCATCCTAATCTCTACACTTCCTCACCAGCTTTAGCCATGCACAGTTATCTTCATCAGCCTTTCATCATAAAGCAGACTCTTCAAAGCCCCTGCTTTTTCTTGCTGCTTTTGTCTGAATGTTTTTAGTTTTTCAATATCTTTTTGGTAGTAGTATCCCAGAGCTGGATGCAATATATCAGGTGTAGTCACATTGAGGCAGCCTTTTATCATAGGGTGGGTCTAGACAGCACCCTTCTGTCGAAATAAGCTATGCAATTTACGTGATGCAAATTGCGTAGCTTATTCCAAGTCTAAATTGAAAGAGCTTATTTTGAAATTTGGCGCTGTCTACACAGCCAAATTTCAAAATAAGGCACTATTCCAACAAATCCCTTAATACTCATGGAATGAGGGTTATAGGGATGCTGAAATAGCAGGCGCTTTTCAAGACACCACATTGCTATTTTGGATACTTCCAGTATCCGGAAAGAGTGATGCAGTCTAGATGTACCCTTACTGCAAGCTTATGTCTGAGTTCCTTGCCACGATCAACTCCAGATGGGTGTTCCTTCTTTCCAAGTTCATTCCTCTTAACAGTTATAGATGTTTTGCAGTTCCCTTTTCAATACAGTAGAATGCATTTTAAAGATAAAAATTCACCTATAACATTTTCTCACTTCTCTAAGAATTTCTTTATTATCTTCCCCTGCCTTTATGATTTGGCTCATTAATGCTGATCAAACATTCTAAATAAGAATATCCCATTAAATCAGTGATTTTCAAACTAAGGGTCACGACTATGTATTGGGTCATAGAATGTCAGGCACTGGGTCACTTTGCTGTAAGGTGACCAGGTGACCAGAAGAGGTGCTACAACAGGCTTCCTCCCTGTCCTGCCACTGCAGACCCCATTGTGCCCCAGAAGTGGCCAGCAGCTAGTCCAGCTCATAAGCAGGGGCTGGATAGGGCTCCCTGTACTCCTCCACTCTGAGCATCAGCTCTGGGGACCGGTGCCTATGGCCAAAAGCAGCACACAGAGCCACTTGTGCACCTCTGTCTATGAACCAGACTTTCTGCTGGCCACTTCTGGGGTGCGGAGCAGTGCAGTCCACAGTGCAGGACAGGTAGGAAGCTTGCCTTAGCACCCCTGCTGCACTGCTAACTGGGAGCTGGAAGAGGAAAGCCCATGTCCAAACCCTGAGTACCAATGCCCTGTCCAGCCCTGAGCCCCTCCAAACCTAGAGCCCCTTCATACACTCCAAACACCTCATCTCTGTTCCACCCCAGAGCCTGTAACCCTAGATGCAGCCTTCACGCACCCTGAAACTTACCCCACCCCATCCCAGAGCTTCCTGTCACACTCTGAACCCCTCTGCCCTGCCCCCAGCCTGGAACCCCTTATTATATTCCCAAACCCTCATCCTACCCCACCCCAGAGCCTGAGTACCCAGACACCAACCTCCTACTCTCTGCACCCTCACCAACCTAATCCTGACCCTCCGTAGCCCTCACTCTAGTCAAAAGATATAATTATGTAGGGTCACGGGCATCAACAATTTTCTCCAACTGAGTCGCAAGGAAAAAAGTTTGAGAACCACTGCATTAAATTATTTTTTTTTGGCAACTTTCTACCCCCACAAAATTTATTGAGTTTTCATTGTACTGAATGGAAATAAGTGTTTCAGTGAAAAAAGTTCCAGCTGACATTTCAGTTTTAAGGGACTCACTGTATTCTAGCTGAATATGAAAATTAGAAAGCAGAAAACTGGGAAAACCAGAGAAATGAGTTCTTAACCCAAGATGAACAAAAGCTATCAAAATCTTCTCTCAATAATCTGCAAATTTTCATTCTCCCTTTATTTGTTTGCCTTCACCTTATTCCTATGGCACGTTAAAAAGCTTTTAGGTAAGAGTAGACATGTTTCCCACCTTATGGTTTTCATAGCCTGTGCTTTCACACCAAAATTTTAGTTCATCCCCAGTGTTTGCATATAAATCAGAGCAGCACAGAAACTAAGTAGCAATTAAAAACTCCACTGCTCAAAATTGCAAGTTCAGAGAAGAACTGGACAATTTAAAGCAAAAGAAGGAACTAAGAGTAGAGTTTAACCCCTGATGTTCTGCAGATAAAAACAGTCATAACAGATTCTTAAAAGGCATCTCTGTGATGTGCTTGCCAGTGCTTTCCCTCCCACTTCTGTGGGAGATTGGGAAGCTGTGCCAGGTTTCCTGATGTACTTCGATCACTTGGTAGATCATCGTGCTGTCACATTACTAGAGACCAGTCATTTGCCCAGCTGAAAGATTAGAGTGGGACAATGACATTGTAGCCTTCTAAATAAATGAGAGCCAATGAACATTGCTCTACAGTGTTTGTGCGGGGGAGGGGAGGCATCATTGTACGCTCTACAAATAAAACTTGTTATAGAAAATATTTAATTTGGCCGAGTGTATCTTAATCTGTTTCTAATTCTAGAAACAACATTCTCATAGTTGATTATAGGGACAAACAGTTCTTTAATCAATTTAACAAACATAATCTTATTAAACCAATTCTTGCATCGATTACAATCCCTGTCCTCAATTAACCTGAGTGATAATATACTCTGCTGAATGAATAAAAATCAAAAAGACCAGTCACTTCCATGTTCTTTGGATAAAGTATGCTTATGAGCAAAGGTGGTGTATTGATTTTGCTTTGAATACAAATAGGCAGCAACACCAGCCCCTCCAACAGAGAAGGCCATGGATGGAACTTAGCACTTTGTAAACAAAGAGATGCTATATTGTTTGGAGTTTCTGTTGTATTGTCTATGTGCACCCCCATGTGTATTTTCTCTCAGAGAACTGGCAAGAGGGTTGGTCCTTTAAACCCACAGGTGACCAGAGATATTGGCCTCTCTCAAGATGCATGCAGAACTCAGGACCAGTGTCTGTACAGAATTCTAGGCCTTCATCCCATGATCCTATGCGACCCCTATTGGCAGACACCCTTGAAACTCCTTCAGAGGATAGTTTTACAGAGAAAGGACAGGGAGAGGATAAATTTGAGCCTGTCCCACATTACCTACATTTATGAATGCCAACTGGTTTGCAGACACATCCTTGTCCCCTTCCAACCAGTGGAGCCTGGACACCATAGTGTACCCAGGCAAGAGCTTCTATAGGAGTGTGAGAAAGAGAGTGCTACAGAGCCTCTGTAACCATCTTTCCCAACCCTCATTCAAATTGGTTCCCTGGTATGGTCCTATACATGGCAGCAAAATAGAGTGTATCAGAATTCCTCCAGGGAAACATTGCAGCTTCTCCTCATATCCTTAATCCCCCAATAAATTCTGGGGCCTCACCCCACCGTCTTGCATTTAATTTGTATATTTCTAGAAGAACAAGTCTTCAAAAACATAACATTTCCTTTTATCTACATATTCTTCCTTTATACCGTGTAAATGGAATGGTATTTATTTATATACAAAAACAGCTACCCATTTTTCAATGTGACTGCTTCAGCCAATAAATTTTGACAATAAAAATATCACTAAGTATAAATTCTTGTCCGTTAGACCCTGCTGTCGGAAATTTATTGACAGAGTTAAATTTAAGCATAAGAGTAGCCCCTTGATTTCAGTGAAACTGCTTACATGTTTAAAGATAAGTAAGTGTGCAGCGGAGCAGACAACCTCCATGGGCATCTGAGTAAGGTGTGTGTGCGGGGCGGGAGGTAGCTCTGTGTTTATGGAAAGGATGGAGCTTCCGGTGGAAAGACTGAGGCCAGCCAGCTCTCAGTGCCACATGGAGCACAACACTTGTCCCCTTCCCCCCACACCAGCCCTCAGAGCCATGTGGCGATTAAGGTGCAGTACTCTGGCTGTGAGTTAAAGGGCCTAGGGATCCAGCCACCATTGCTGCCACAGTGGCGGTGGAAGTAGCCAGGAGCCCTGGGCCCCTTTGAATCACTGGGCCCTGGGGCAGCTGCCTCCTTTGCCCCCCCATCCCAGGGGGGTCTGCAAGTGTGCAAATGTTCACAGGACTGGAGTCTTAGAGCTACCAGCAATTATTCCGTTTAACTGCCACATGATCACTTTAACCTCACTTTCCACTCTTCTTTTTCCAATAAAGTTTTAGTTTAAATTGATACTCAATGCAATTTTAATTCTTATAACCAAAGTTGATTTGAAAAGGAACCACTACAAAAATGAATTTTATATGACTAGTGGCAATGCCATTATTCATTGTAGAGATGCTGAAGAATTATTCCTATCAAGACAGTAGGAGGCACAGTATAAATTATGCTCGTTACATCATCATTTCCTCTACTATGTGTATAACAAGCAACAGCAATGGAGGTAGATTTATGTTTAACACTCTATGATCTGTTTATTTTTAATTCAAACTGGGTTTTCTAGATGCTTGGGGGAGAGGAAGATAAACTGTTATAATTACAGCATCATGAAGGGAAACAAACACATTAAACTATGAAAGGAAGATCATTATCAAGGGTGAAAGAGAAGATCAGGGTCTAAGTCAGGCTTTTCTAACAAGAATATTGGTAAGGTTCATTAAATGCCCTTACAGCTTCTAGAATATTTTAAATGTGGTAATTTACATAAATATAGATTTAGCAACACCATTTGTGTTTAGGTTCATAAACTATCATTGTACAGAGAATACACTTTCAGTATTTCCTCAGGAATGTTCTAGAGAATCCCAGGGACAGCAATGATCTAATTCTGTAGGATTTCAACTTTTTTCCATTTGCAGAACCCGACAACATTTCAAATGGAGGTGCGGACCACTTTGATAATCTTAGACAATCTGCAGCCCCCTCACCCTCGCAAGGTTCTATGGACTATAGGTTGAAAACCACTTATCTAACCCCTAACTCCATAATCTCTCTTTCTCATACACACACTGGCTACGTCTAGACTGGCATGATTTTCCGCAAATGCTTTTAACGGAAAAGTTTTTCCGTTAAAAGTATTTGTGGAAAAGAGAGTCTAGACTGGCACGGAGTTATCGTTATAACGATGCGCTTTTGCGCAAAAGCACGTCTAGATTGGCGGCGCACTTTTGCGCAAAAGCAGAAGCCCAGAACCATTTTGAAGAGGGCAAAAGGGCACTAGCCCTTTCCGGGGGCGGGGGCTGGAGCTCCTTTCAGACACGTGCTTAAAGGGATCTCTCCGGACAGCCGTTTGTCTCCTGCTCCGTGCTTTAGGACCTCTTGCAGGGACTAACAGCCCTAGCAGTTTTGATGGTTGCCCTCTGCCTTTTGGACACAACCCTTTTGCCACCTAGTGCTTTTTCCTGTGTTTTTTTTCTTTTGTCTGCAATGGAGCCAGGAGTGGCCATGTGCCTGCTCTGGCCACTGCCGGCCATTTTGGAGTCCCTGCAGCTGCTGCTCCAGGCTGGTGCCCTCCTGTTCCAGGACCAGGAGGCGAAGCTCGCTTTGGACTCCCTCACTGAGAAGGACATGGCATCCCTGTGGCATCCCCATCCAGGGTGGAGAGGCGACTGTGGAGACTGGATACCAGCACCAACCGGTGGGACTGGCTGGTCCTGGGACAATGGGGTGACCAGGAATGGCCTCGGAACGTCTGCATGCGAAAGCGGATGTTCCTGGAGTTGAGTGCCTGGCTCACCCCTGTGCTCCAGAGAGCCACCACCCGGCTGCGGGCACCCA
>JANRFK010004149.1:71177489-71196716 GCA_030068395.1 Apalone spinifera
CCACCCCTGAGCCCAGGTGACACCACAGTAGTGTGGCTTGGGCCCACTCAGTTCTCCCCCTGCCCCCCGTGTTGTATGTTTGCAAAGAGGACCTCCCCTGGAGTAGGGTCCTCCTCCCATGTATTGTAACCACCAGTCTGTGTCCTGGCCCCGTGGAGGGTGGGAGGGCATTTGTGTTGCGTTAACCTGTGGAACTCCCTGCTGGTGGAGGCTGTGAGGCTTTGGGCTAATCACTGGTGTTTGACAGTGCCTGGGAGCACATCTGGCAGACATGGTCTGGGCTCTCAGATCCCCACTGCGTGGAATATCTCCTGGACAGAACCAGGAGAGTGACTGGGGAGTGTCCCATCCTTGCAGCAAAACTCAGGAGGCCCTACGGACAGCCCGAGCACTTCCCCCCCCCCCCCTTCTGTCTTCCACTATCCCTCACACACGTAGCCCAGGGACATATGTGTCCACAGTGGGGACTTCCCTCGGGGGCCAGCCAAGGCACCGGGAGCAGGCGAGGGACTCAGTGGGGGCCACATTCACAGGGCTGTGACGCTGCGGTTTACCCAGGAGCAGCTGGCTGTGCCTAACAGCGAGGCATGGAACAGTGTGCCATTCTGCATGCTGCACCCTTGCAGAGGTGCGGGCTCTGGCCTGAGTCCCTAGGGCCCTGGCTGGTTCCAGCCGGCATCCACCCTTCCCCCCGGTCCTGCCGGATGTGTCTGAGCAGCACGGTCCCAGGCGTGCCCTGGAGCTGCCTGCTGCGGCCACTTGCCACTCGGTCACCAAGCTGCATGTGGTTGCATGTGCTGCTTACTGCCTAATGCTACACAGCATGTGGCTCACGTGGCCTGAGTGGCATGCTCTCCCCCCCACCCCTTGCCCTTGTGAGTGCAAAGTGCAACACTCACTGGTGGATCCTTGCCCGGCTTCCGAGGATGCGCAGGAGATGTTGGGGCTGCCGGAGGGGGCCTGCTGGGTGGCAGTGCTGGCCTCATCCTCCGACGCACTGCTGTCTCCTTCCCCCGCCTCGGTGGTCCTGGTGACGGGGGGGGGGGGGCGCTCGCTGCTGTTTACGGGGACCTCCGGGGCTTGCGGGGCTGGCTGGCCCAGGATGGCGTGGAGCCAGTCGTAGTTGGGGCAGGTGTTGACTCCTGCCCCCTGGCCCTCGCTGGCCCGCACGTAGCCCAGGCGCAGCTCCTTCACCTTAGCCCGGACTTGCTCAAGGGTCCAGGCTGGATGTCCCTGCTAAGCGAGCGCCTGGGCCATGTGGGCGAAGAGCTCGGCATTGCGGCATCGGAAGTGGGTGTCATGGAGGGCCTCCTCCTCCTGCCACAGGTCCAGCAGGCTGTCCAGCTCCCCTGAGGACCAGGATGGGGCTCATCTTTTTCGGCCCCCTGGGGGCCTCCTGCGCTGGGGGTGCGGGTGGCTGATCGCCCGGAGCTAGCATCCTGCTGCGGGGTGGCTGCTGAGCATGGCAGGGCCCACGTGGCAGACCTCTGGCTAGAGGTCCGTGCTGGTCTCCTGCCGCGTGAGCCCAGCAGCCTTGCGTCTGCTTTAAGGAGCTCAGGTTACCAGGAAGTCCAGGGTGGCTCCGGGGTCGCCGTGTGTCCAAAGGTTTTTGTTCTGTGTAGCCTGCTTTTGCGCAAAAGTCTTAGCTGCCTGTCTACACTGGCCCATTTGCGCAAAAGCTTTTGCGCAAAAGGACTTTGCCCGAATGGGAGCGTCAAAGTATTTGCACAAGAAGCACTGATTTCTTACATTAGAACGTCAGTGCTTTTGCGCAAATTGAAGCGGCCTGTGTAGACAGCTGGCAAGTTTTTGCCAGTCTAAACACAGCCACTCATTCTCTTCCTGTCTTTTTCCAAATGCACACTGTTAGTTTAGGTATTTTCATTTTTTCCAGTGCATTTTTTTTACTCCCTTATTTTATCCTCTTTCTGTTCATTCTTTTTAGGGAGTTGCCTCATTTTATTAATATAAAGTGTTATTTTGAACCTATTTAGTTAAACCAGTGGAAAAGGTAGTGCAAACAGCCTGATTTAATTTTAAACTAAATTTCATTATCTCAAATTGATTAACAACAGGTTTAGCCTAAGCCAAAATAAGCCAACCAGCCTGTGTGTACACTAGTTTTAACTAAACTAATTGCAAGATATCGATTTCTTTCTCCTTGGACTCAAAAAGAAAAAAAATTAAAGAGCTCATCTCTCTTTTCTATTTTTACATCTGTTTTTCCTGTGCACACTTCCTTCCCCCAACCTCTAGTCTTCTCTACTGCAAACATTGTCACTCACACCTATTCCTCCCCTTTATCCTTTCCAGTTCTTCATCCAAGCATCCATTTCTCTTAATGCTACACTACACCCACGTTGATGTGTTCCCTCTCTCTCCCCTTCATCCATTCTTATTTTCATCTCTTGTCTCCTTCTCCTGCAAGTCAGTAATGGAGCCAGGAATACTAAAATTTCGGACTCCTCATCCTTTGCTTTAACCATTAGACCACACGAAATAAGAACTGGGCTCTTGTCCTTTCTACAGGGTAATTCAGCCAAGAAAATGTAGCCAAACTTGTAGCTACAGAAACAAATTTGTGACTACAGAAACAAACTTTTAAAATAGCAATATAATACAGTGTATATAAAATAAAATCATTTGTACAGATTTAATGAGCGGGGCTATAAATGTGGATGTACGTGAAACAACTGAGGTCATCCACAAATCAGGAGGTAAATTCCAATGTGAAAAATGTTTGTTGTAGTTTAAAGCCCTTAATGTCCACTCTGTTATAGTTGAATTCTAAGCAGCAGAAAAGAGCAAACTTAGACACCTTAAACAAGAAGCCAAGTGAAGACTGTCAATAAAATCTTGAACAGGGAATCTCTAGCCAGTTATTAAAAAAGCATACATGATTTAGAGGTCACTTTGTACTTGTTAGAATGAAGCACCTTAAGTTGTATTGTAACAAAGATTGAGAACTCAATCATGTCTGACCTCTGTGGAAACATCAGAGAAATCTCAAGGTGCATCCCATCCATTCTGGCACTGTGTGCAGAGGCTGAGCACAATCCTGTTAACAAGCAAGGCTTCAGCTCTCTGAGGGACTTCCATGGACACTAGTTACCTAGCAGGGGAGAACAGATTGTTGACTCTGACGGTTCATCTGGGCTGCTCAGTAATGAAAGGGTGGAGACACTACCATTGCCACATGGATTTCTTTCAGAGTTCCCAGAATGAATCTGGGTTGATTCCATGGGCATAGGTTGTGGGTGGGCCCGGGATAGACAGGGGCATTGCCGACATACCACTGGCTGCTCCTCCACCCTGATTTCTGCCAGCACCAAGCTGTTCTGCTCAGCCTGATGGGGAAGAATCTGGCTTCCCACATTGCTCTCTCACCCCCACAGTATTTCCAGCTCACTTGGCCACTCTCCTCAACTTGGCCTGGTTGGGGGCTTTATGGTGTGGGACAGAACCACTTCTCCTGTGGAGGGTGGCTGCTCTGGGGTTGCTCTCTCTGCTGTTGGATGTCACCTCCTGCTGTGTCCTGGTGCTGGTTGATGTCACCTTCTATAGATGCCCTGTATGACCACTGTTCTGTTTCATGTTCAACAGTGAATACCCGGGGGCAGGGGCAGGGAGGGAAGAGGCAGTGGACAAGGGGGATGGGATGGGGAGGGGACAGAGGAAAAGAAAACAGGATAGGACAAGGCACTGAGAAGGAAAAGGAACAGGGAAATCTTGGGGAAATGGGATTTCCCAGTTTCTGGTATCCCCTCTGTGGTAGAAGCAGCTACTGTACCACAGCAGCACTGGGAAGCACCAGAAAGGTGGCATTGCTGCATCAGCTGAGATTGAGTGGCCACAGGTCCCATGCTCAAGTCACCACAGTGGACAGCAGCAACAGTAGATGGGGCTCCCCTTAACGCTAGCCTATTCCCCTCTTCCCTCCACAGCACTGGCAGCCCAGTTATGACTCTAGGCAGGGAAAGAGAGTCAGAGAAACTGGCTTCAGCATACACACTGCCCTCTCCTCCCCCAATATAGCAATAAAACTTCACTTATGGTTGACTCAGACTCAATTCTTTCTGGGGGATAATTCCCCTGGCATAGGCCTTGTCTTAAAAATGAGGAATTCTCTCTAAATATCTTAATTTTAAAAGTGTCATTTTTTTCTGTGTGGAAGATATCTGGAAAATACCCTTGCTCTGAAGGGTTGAAATGGCTGAAAATAATTTATTTTAGCACCAAACCCTGTGATCCAGACTCAGGAAAGTTCCTGGTGACTTGGACTTTCCTTAATGCAATTTACCTTGTACAGGTTATAGTTATAGAAAGAGACTTGCATATTTACACATGTGGATCTTGTTTAAGGGTTGGTAGGTTGTTGTAACTAAAGAGTTAGATGTATGTATGTGTCAATTATCATCGGTTAGCAAGGCAAATAATTCCTTTAGGGGCCATGGTTCCAAGAAGGACAACTTCCACTCCTCAGACCTTTAAAAAAGGCCCTACTTTCCTTTCCTGACCTTTAGTTTATGTTGATAACTGTTGTTGAGCTCCTAGGCTATGTCTACACTGGCGGCTTCTTCCGCAAGGGTTCTTGTGCAAGAAGTCTTGTGCAAGAAAACGTCCACACTGCCATGTGCGAGCTGTGCTTTTGCGCAAGAGCGCCCATGGCAGTGTTGACACTCTCTTGCGCAAGAAAGCTTTGATGGCCACTGCCATCACTGCCCTCTTGCGCAAGAGCTCCTGTGCAAGAGGGCTTACACCTGTTAAAAAAGAGTGTAGCTCTTGTTCAAGGAGCCGTCTCTTACCACGCCGTACTGTAAATTTCCTTGAGCAAGACTGGGCGGGGAGTGTAGACACTGCAGATTCTTGTGCAAGAATGGCCATACTTGCGCAATAACCCGCCAGTGTAGACATAGCCCTACTGGCCTTATTCCCATGGATAGTCTCATTGAAGTTAGAAGTTTTACTTTTATATAACAAGTAGTATTTTGTCCAAAATGTGTTCAGATTCACATTTAATACATCTAGACCATATTCAAATATTTTTCTTTCCATTTTTATAGTCATTGGAAAATCTTTCTAGACTCCCATAGAAAGTGTTATTTTTGGAAAGTTCTGTTTATTGGAGAATTATGGAGGGGGAAAGAGCAAAATATTTAGGCCCTTTCTGTTTCCTGCCTTCCTCTATTACACTGATGCAAACCACAATGATTGTTTGCGTGTAAGTATGGCAAAAGACCACCTTGGCTTAACTAGGAGATCTTGCCTGATCTAAAAATAAAAAATGAGTCATATAAAAAGTGGAAACTAGGACAAATTACAAAGGATAAATATAAGCAAACAATACAAGTATGCAGGAGCAAGATTAAAAAGGCAAAGGCACAACATGAGCTCAAGCTAGCTACAGACATAAAGAGTAACAAGAAGACATTATATAAATATATTAGAAGCAAGAGGAAGACCAAGGAGGCCCATACTCAGTGAGGAGGGAGAAACAGTAACAGGAAACTTGGAAATGGCAGAGGTGCTTAATGACTTCTTTGTTTCAGTCTTCACTAAGAAGTATGATGGCAAAGGAATGCCTAACATAGTGAATGCTGGTGGCATGGGGGTAGGTTTAGAAGATAAAATTAAAAAAAGATAAGTTAAAAATCACTTAGAAAAGTTAGATGTTTGCAAGTCACAAGGGCCTGATGAAATGCATCCTAGAATCCTCAAGGAGCTGATAGAGGAGGTATCTGAGCTTCTAGCTATCATCTTTGAAAAATCATGGAAGACAGGAGAGATTCCAAAAGACTGGAAAAAGGCAAATATAGTGCTCATCTATAAAAAGGGAAATAAGAACAAACCAAGAAACTACAGACCAATCTGTATAACTTCTGTGCCAGGAAAGATAGTGGAGCAAGTAATTAAGGAATTCATCTGCAAACACCTGGAAGATAAGAAGGTGATAGGTAACAGCCAACTCAAACCAATCTGATATCCTTCTTTGATAGGATAACAATTCTTGTGGATAAGGGAGAAGTGGTGGATGTGGTATACCTAGACTTTAGTAAGGCATTTGATACAGTCTCGTATGATCGTCTCATCAATAAACTAGGCAAATACAACTTAGATGGGGCTGCTATAAGGTAGGGGCATAACTGGTTGGATAACCGTTCTCAGAGAGCTTCAGGGGGTAGCTGGATAAACTTAAGAAACAACAAATGGTCTGGTAGCACTTTATAGACTAACAAAACATGTAGATGGTATCATGAGCTTTCGTGGGCACAGCCCACTTCTTCAGATGACCGGAGTTTTGAGTCATCTGAAGAAGTGAGCTGTGCCCACGAAAGCTCATGATACCATCTACATGTTTTGTTAGTCTATAACAAGTGCTACCAGACCATTCTCAGAGAGTAGTTATTAACAGTTCACAATCCTGCTGGAAGGGCATAACAAGTGGGATTCCGCAGGGGCCTGTTTTGGGACCAGTTATGTTCAATATCTTCATCAACATTTTAGATATTGGCATAGAAAGTACACTTATTAAGTTTGCAGATGATACCAAGCTGGGAGAGGTTGCAACTGCTTTGGAGGATAGGGTTATAATTCAAAATGATCTGGACAAACTGGAGAAATGGTCTGAGGAAAATAGGATGAAGTTTAATAAGGACAAATGCAAAGTACTCTACTTAGGAAGGAACAAGCCTGGGAAGCAGGCTGGGAAGCAACTGTCTAGGAAGCAGTACTGCAGAAAGGGTTCTAGGGGTCATAGTGGAACACAAGCTAAAGAAGTGTCAACAGTGTGATGCTATTGCAAAAAAAGCAAACATGATTCTGGAATGCATTAACAGGAATGTTGTGAGCAAGACACGAGAAGTCATTCTCCCACTACTCTGTGCTGATCAGGCCTCAATTGAAATATTGTGTCCAGTTCTGGGCACCACATTTCAAAAAAGAGGTAGAGAAGTTGGAGAAGGTCCAGAAAAAAGCAACAAGAATAATTAAAGGTCTAGAGAACATGAGCTATGAGGGAAGACTGAAAGAATTGAGCTTGTTACTTTAGAAAGGAGAAGGCTGAGAGGGGACTTGATAGCAGCTTTCAGGTATCTAAAAGGGTGTTACAAGGAGAAGGGAGAAAAATTGTTCTCCTTGGTTTCTGAGGATAGGACAAGAAGCAATGCGCTTAAACTGCAGCAAGGGAGGTTTACGTTGGGCATTAGGAAAAACTTTCTAACTGTCAGGGTGGTTAAATACTGGAATAAGTTGCCTAGGGAGGTTGTGTAATCTCTGTCTCTGGAGATATTTAAGAGCAGGTTAGACAGATGTCTATCAGGGATGGTTTAGAGCAGGCCTACTCAACTTTGGAAGCCCTTGGGGCCACAATGACACTCACAGAGCATGCTGAGGGTTGCAACTTAAGTGTAGTTGTATATACATGCAAATATATGCAAATAGCTTATTTCACACTGATGGGCATGAATACAGAGATTAAGGCAAGACTACACAACATTCAGGCCCCATTTAAATCAGTTCTGATTATATTAATAAAATGCAATATTTACTCTATTTCCAACTATATGACAGCACTTTTAATGAGCAATCACAGTCCAGGAACTTGGCTGCTAAAACGCGTATCAGACGACCATTATATTGACTACTTTTTTGTTTTGGCTTCACAACAGTCTAGTAATTTAACTACTAAAACACATATCAACCCAAACTGCACCATAAACCCAAACCACACAGTGGGCTGCAAACAAATGGGCCGTGGGCTGCACGTGGCCCACAAACCGCGTGTTGCGTAGCCCTGGTCTAGAGGGTACTGCGTCCTGTCGTGAGGGCAGGCACTGGACTCAATGACCTCTCTAGTGTTCTATGATTCTATAACTGATAAGTAGACAGTGCTTCTTAGAATTTTTTTTTCAGCACTTTAATTTGACTTCAAGACAGTTTCAAACAGCTTTTATTGGCTGGAGAAATTATTGATTTGAGTTACTTTTGAAATCACAATCTGTTTTATGTTTTGCAACTGTCAGAGAAAAATGCTTTTGAAATTGACTTGGATTGTTCCTCACATTTTAAATATAGCTGACGGATTAATCATAGCTGTGAGATTTTTCTTTTTTTGCTTCATGCCAGCTAAAGAGTAAAGGTCATATTATATTCATGGCCACATTGCCTTCAGAAAGCTATATTTTATGGTTGTGAAATATGACACCTTAAAAATGTTAGAAGTGCTCAAGTGCTCATGACAAGTTTTACATCACTTGAACCAATAGGATTGCAACATAAAATGAACTAAAGTCAATTGTATGATACAGTAATTGGCTGAATTATCTCTGATGTACTGATCCTATCACCCAAAGAGCTCTTCATAATGGCCTTGAAATCAAGCTGTGACCTTAACAGGCCACAATTTATATCAGGATTCTATTTATAAATGGTTTTTAAAGGGTTATCAAACAATTACCAGTCATGAGCATGGTGTAGACATGGCATATCTGATTATTTTAAGCACATAAATAGGTATTTTAGGTGGTTATAAGCAATTGCTAATTTGCTGGACTCTCATAGTCAGTATCAGGTGAATACTAATTTATTAAAACATATGTTAAATATTTATTAACCTTTTAATTCATAAATGGAACCTTAATATAAGAATGACCATTTAAAATATCTAAATATTTCTATTCTTTAAGATACATTTTCATTTAAACATCTTTATGCAACTTACCCCTCTACCACAGAGGTGGCACAATTTCAAAGAGGCTAAATTTTGTTGGAAGATACTCTGTACTCTAATGTAAAATATTTTTAAAATCTAATTATTCTAACAAACCACATGGACATCTCGATGGTCGTCTCTCAGTACCAGTTAATAGTCATTTCATTCCTTCTAATCCACTCTTCTCCCTCCCAGTTTTACAATCATATACAGAGCTTGATTTTAGTGCTTACTCAATAGTTAACCTCCATAGCAGATGGCATCTTTCCATGTAATCAACAAAGAAATGTTTTGCTAGGGCTAAAATCACTCTGCTTTAGTTTTAGGATGTGCATTTCACAGGTATTTGCTGTTCCTGCCCTCATGATATGCATTCAGTGATAAAAGATGTATGCCGAAATATGCATAAATTCACCCTGTGAAAGTTATCATACCAGTGAAGTTAGTGGCTCAGCAGAAAATGCAGAACAGCAGTAAAATAAAAGAAGGGGATTAAGGAAGGAATCTCTCCATACCCCACCACCCCAACCCTCCAAAGCCTCTGGCTTTCTTACCCAAGCTTTTGGGGATGAACCTTAATGGGCCCTGGCATCATCCCAATACAGTGAGTAGGAGACATCAACTTTGACAAACAAAAAAATTAATTTAATTTGTGCTTTAGCATGTAGTTTTAATCCTTAGCCAAAATTGATGGCAAAAGAGATACTAGCTAATATGTGTATCTGTCTGTCTATATAATAAAAAAAACCCCCAAACCTTAAAAAACGAATAGTTTAGTAGCACCTTAAAGACTAACAAAACATGTACATGGTATCATGAGCTTTCATGGGCACAATCCACTTCTTCAGATGACTGAAGTATTAGAAATCCAGACCAAGCATAAACAAGGGAAGGGGAAGGAGGAGGAGGAAAAAAAGAGAGAAAAGGGAAAAAAGAGACAGTAAGTAGATTGTTCAAGTAATTACAAGAGGCTAATAAGAATAATTAGCACCTCCATTATTTGGTTGGTTGGTTAACTCATTAGGATGTGGAAGGTAATGTGCAAGCCAGCCGATATCTGTGTTCATTCCATTGGCATGAGAATTAAACTTGTAAATTAAGTTAAGTTCCAACCCTTCCCTTTGCATTTGGCTTGTGGAATTGGCCTGTAACTTGGAGATCCATTAGTGAGTGCCCAGGCTGTATATATATAAATATCTATATCTATATAGATATATATATAAAATCAAACGTAGTGTACATTTAAAAGGTAAAATGTCACCTGAAACACCAAAACCTCAATGCTTCTGAGAAGAAAATGTCCATATCTATTTGCATCATGCAGCATCTCAATCAATTTTTGCAAACCTAAATGCTCAAGATGGCAGATATGAATTAAAATGGATCCTAGAGGTTTGCTTTTCAATAATATTACATTTGTAAAGCTGGACAAGAACAAAAGCACAACATTCAAAATTAAGCTGTCAAAATAGTTTTTCACTAAGGACATGTCTACACAGCAAGGCCAAAGCCGAAATAAGCTATGCAGCTTGAGCTACATCAAATGCGTAGCTTAAGTCAAAATAGCTTATTTTGGCTTTTGGCACTGTTTACACAGCAGGAAGTGTGAGAAAGAGCACTCTTCCTCTGACTTCTTTTACTCCTCGTAAAATGAGGATTACAGGAGTCGGAGTAAGAAGTCCTCCAGCTCGCCATTATTTTGACATTGTATACATGGACTGTGTAGGTGTACCCTTAGTTCTTCAACACAGTTTCTTAATATGAAGTTTCTAATATATATGTCACGATGGTCTGCTTTTAAGTCAATGAATTTAGGGAATATTCTGAAGTCACAGTTTGGATTTTTACATGTCAAAGGCAAAAATCATACAGGAGTGTATGCAGTATATTTCACAACACAGTTCAACTACTAAAAAGAGATGTTTGTAGTGGGAACCTAAAGCCAGCTTTCATAGCCATTAAGAACTATATTTGCTAACCAGAATGGGACAAGAGATCAAAAGACAGAGAGATGAAGAACAACTTCTGGGTTCGTTTTGATACACTAACCTTGCCGATAAAAATGCCTAAACCTCAGTTACAACTCCCTGGGGAATGGTATCTATTATCCCCTATTGAGTTGGTGCTTACCATACAGAGCCTGAACAATTCATACAGAAAAATAAACCATAACATTCCTGTTTATTATTACTTTAGCTGAGAGGTGCTGACATTAAACAGTTCTGCACTGCTGCTATAAATCAGCATGCTGTGGATGTTCTCAGCATGGGACTCGGGCTCCTTGGTAACAGCTCTCATCAAAGCAACCAGCTGTCAGAATTCTTCAAATTAAATTGTTATTACTGTAGTATTCATTAGTCAGTTACTGACTATTAAGATATTTTTATATCTGAGCCATTGACATTGGATATTGCTTTTTAATATGCAAGTTATATATAAACATGATTAAGTGATTCATGCAGGTTTGACGGCTTCTATTATAACTTGATCTCCCCTTTTAAGGGGCTACAGTATTGAAGACTATGTCCTGCTCTGTATTAAAATTAATTTTCCATTTAAAAGTCTTGGATTTTGGCTGTGATTGATAGGCTGAATCTTCAAACACCAGCATTTGCACAGCAAAAGAGATAACTTGATACAGAAAGGACATGTACGAGACAGACTGAACAGTTATGAAGGCGGTTTTGACTGCAGTACACATTGACAAGAACGGAATGTTTTTGCTCATTTTCTGACAATACCACACGGCAGGTAGTTTTGTTCAGGTAGGATTCATATGCTATTGTTCAAAAAGAACAATGCTTTAAAAACATATTCCAGTTGCCTAACGAGTAAACTACCACATGAGCTAAAAGCCAGCTGGATCTTAGCTAAGGTTGTAGAGCAGACACATTTTTCTCTCTGTAAGTGGTCTCAGTGCCACTACTTGGGATAGTGCACCACACCCAGCAGGTCTGTGGCTTACAAAGGCATTACAGAAAAAAATATTAAGAACGTATATATGCTAAGAAGCTTACCAGAGTCACTTCAACTTCAAACTCGGACTTTGTATGTTTCATTCTTTCAAAACATACAGATGAGTTCCCTCCCCTCCAGGGGTACAAGGTCTTAACTATTTCAGATTGTTAAATTTAGTCTTTTATTTTATACAGCTTGGATTCATGTAACAGGTGATCAGCAAACACTGGCTTACTCAAATGGCAGGATTTTTGTATAACCAGAGATGGGGAATTTGAATTTACTGGCCTCTAGATATTCTCCAGTAAAACCACTTAAAACATTTTGTTCCAAGAGTGCATTCTTGTCCGGTACAAACTTCCAAATAGACATTTGAATCCCTCCCCCCTCCATCTTACATCTGTCACAACTTTCTTAAGAGGTTACATATAATCCCAGTCTACAATAACACATATACCATTCGTTTCACACAATGGACCACAAACCTGCTTAAGCTTAAGTCAATAATCTTATAAGAATATTGCAGGAAAATGCCATCTGTCAGAAATAGTACCTTTAGAAGATTGGTAATTGCTTTCAAAACCAGGTGACTCTTCAAATTGAAAAGAACTTGGTCTTAAATATTTCATTCTGCTTCTGCTCAAGATGTTATTCTCTTAGGGTGCATCTACACAGTGTGGCTTAGCTCAACTTGCATAGCTTATTTCAAGTTATGTCAATTGCGTATCTTATTTCAAAATAGAGCTTAGAGCACTCTTCCTCTGACTTCTCTTACTCCACACACAATGAGGGTTACAGGAGTTGAAGTCCTTTAGCTTTACAGTATTTCAACATTATTTCAAAATAACTGCCTCCTGTGTAGCTGCAGACTAAGTTATTTCAAAATAATGTTGCTGTGTTGATGTACCCTTATTGACTTGATTCTCTTAAAGTTTTCTACAGTGTGAATATTTGTGAATGCTTTCACATTTTCTATCATTTTAGCATGTACTACATAGGTTAAACATAAACTTTCTAAAGGCAACAACAACAAAGTCTAATTAAAATACATTTTCTTAATAGAATTTTACACTGAATTCTATTAAGCAAAAGCCTTTGCTCAGGGTAATCCTTAAAGCCCTGTCTAAACTAGGAATCCTTTGCTAAATTTGTCACTGAGGCTACGTCTACACTGCGGCAATTTGTCGGAAGAGGAATTGCAAATGGAGCGCTCATTTACAAATCTCACGCTCTCATTTGAATATTCTCTTCCGATCCTTTTTGCGGAAGAGGTTTTTGCAATAAAAAGCCCTGTGTTGATAGGGCCATTTGTGGGAAAAACCCTGTTTTGCACAATATTCTGTAAACCTCCTTTTTTGAGGACTAAGGGATCATGTGCAAAACGGGGGTTTTCAGACAAATGGCCCCATCTACACAGGGCTTTTTATTGCAAAAACCTCTTCCGCAAAAAGGATCAGAAGACAATATGCAAATGAGAATGTGAGATTTGCAAATGAGCGCTCCATTTGCATTTCCTCTTCTGACAAACTGCCTTAGTGTAGATGTAGCCTCAGTCATCTCCAGTACTGCGGGAAACCATGAGCATAGCCTAGCTGAGAGTGGCCTACATCATTTGAAGCACCAAGATGTGTAACCTGCTCTGAGCAAGGTTAGGTGATACTGTGCTCACAATACTGACACCATCCTACCAACTTGCCTTCTCTACACATTGGTAACTGGTGGTAGCAATAGCGCAAAACTTTAACAAAGTTAGTGCAGACAGGAGCCATGTACACTATAGCTAATCATGGTGGGCAGGTACTATGCAAGTTTATCCATTCAGTTTTGTTAATGCACTCTAATCCAGGCTGGCTTGCTATTATTCTTGCTTAATTTGTTCTTTACTTACATAATGATCTGATTTGTACATTTATTTGCAGTAGGTGGGTGCATAATTGCATCTTAATTAATTATGCATCTATTTTAGACTACTCTTTCCTATTAGTGTTCATGCTGGAACATCAACTTTATGTATGAATGCTGTTTGCTTAAAAAAAATGCCCTCAAGGCAAAATTGAAAGTCTTACTGTTCTAGGTACACCATAATTTTGCGTTACTGAATTCAAATTTACATTAGTACATCTATAGAAGAGGTTATCAAACTGAGGGTTGTATCACCTCAGAGGGGTCACAAGTTAACCCCACAGGAGTTTTTATGGAGGACTGTGCTGCCATCCCAAATCTTGCTTTACCTACATCATTTATAAAAGTGCTAAATATAAAAAAAAGTGGCTTTAATTTATGAGCGGGTGGGGGTTGCACTCAGAGGCTAGTTGTGTGAAAGGGATCACTAGTACAAAAGTTTGAGAACTGATCGGCATTAAGTAAGTCATAAAATGTGTTTGAGATTATTTTAAAGAAATACATAATTGAATGTCAAAGACTGTAAGGAAAAACTAACATGCAAGGGGGAAAAACCCACACCAGCCTAGGTTGACCTTACAGTAGAAGTTTACCCCACTGAGATCAAGTGCATTACCAATGAGCCACACATGTGCATGAAGAATGAGACAGCAAAAGTGTGCTTATGCAAGTGTGATGACAGTTTTGTCCAGAAAGACATTCATTCCCAAGGTACACTTGTGCATCTGTTATATATTTTGGTATTGCTTTTACTTGCAGCTTCAAAGATATTTAAGAAGGTGAGAATCTATGCCCAAAGGACCATAAAAAGAGACAAGTTAGCAGGCTGTAAGGCAGCAGACACCAGTGATGCAAAGGATTTCTCATCAGGACAAATATAAACTATTGTAAATATTGTAGGATACTAACCAGTGAACTGGGAGGCCTTTTATAAGGAAACAACTATCTTTCTCTCTCTCATTATGCCAAGGGTAAGTCTCTTACCCATGTCATACATTCCAAGGCCAGAATGGATGACTGTGATCATCAAGTCTATATAATAATGACATAGAACTTCCCAAAAACAATTCCTAGAGCAGGTCTTTCAGAAAAACATTTAATCTTGATTTAAAAAGGGTAAGTGATGGAGTATCCACTAAAATCCTAGGTAAACACTGGAGCAATTTAATTACTCTCACAATTCCCCCCCCCCCCAAAAAACCCCCAAAATCCCACACCTTACATTTTATTTCCAGGCTTCTTGTCTAGCTTCAACTAAATCTAGCCCCTGGATCATATTATGCCTTTCTGTGACAGACCAAGAGACCATTATTAAATATTTGTTCCCTATACAGGCATTTACTGACTATAAGTCATCATCTATTCAGTACCTAGTTTATCCTATGATAGGACAGGACAAATTTTTGTGGTGATTCTCTGAAATATATTGATGTCACTTCCAAAAGATAATTCCCTATGTGTCTACGACCCACTACCAGACTGGACAACTGGTTAATTTTCAAGAACTGCAGCCAGCTTTTCTTCAAATAGACAACTAGATTCAAATTGGAGTATATTAAATATATAGAAGATGTAGAATACAGAATTTGTTTATGTCCATTGCTTAGTGTACAGAGTAGCTAATGTATGCGTGATGGATAGGAGGAGTGTTGGCCAGCACTAGTTGACTAATGGGTTAAACCCAGGTAGCTAAGGGTGTTGGCAGGGATCCAGAAGAACCAATGGGATATAGGGCTGAAATTTGAATTGTATATATATGGATACCTAGCTGCTCTGCCTTTCTGTGAGTTCTAAGTTAAAAGCTGGAGGGAGCAATATGCAATCATTGGGACTACCATGCCCCCATGGAGTTCAGGGCATGGAAGTGAACTGGACTGTGAAGGGATCGTGAGTAAATAAGGGGAAATGTATATTTAGTCACAATCAGGGTATTTTTCTTTGTTTGATTAAACTTCTCTGTGAGAATTCCATGTGCCTTCCCTCCCCCACTCACCATATTTAAGCTACAGCCCGAAGAGATTGTTTCTGTGTGTTTTGATCTGGTCTTTTCTTAGTTGCTCTGTAACACCTAGCAATCAAGTACACTTTATCAAGTGTATCTTTTTGTTTTGTTAATAAAATCCCTCTTTTTAAGTTGATTATTTGATTCTTGTGTCCTGGAAGGTAACAGGAGGTCTGTGTGTGTGTCTGCCTAGTCTGAGAGGTCAGCTATCAGAGACGCAGTTTGTTTTCTGTGCTTTTTGTTTCTGTTTTTCAAGCTCTCTTATGGCAAAAGAGCTTGGGGTACCACTGGAGAAGAAATTCAAGTGTTTCTTCCTGTTTTTTCAGGGTTTAAATCACTCGATGGTGGCATCCTATCTTCCAGAGTCAGTGCATTCATGCTTCTGAGGAGGATTTCTTTTCTGTGAGTCTATAAACGCAAGGTATTTAAGGTCTTTCGTGGGCAGCCACCTTCTGCAGAGTGCCAGAATAGGGAACAACCTTGAAGTATGTTATGAGCATTCTTAAATATTGCTGACAATTTAAAGGACTGTGACGTTCAAGTCTCTGTTGCGTTCTGACCTATTCCCTAGCAAAGCAACACAGTTCACTTCCTATAGAGAATGAAATAAGCCTCCTTGCTCAACGTCTGGCCTAGCTGTAGTTTGGTTTTGCTTTGAAGACTGAGAATACACAAAGGGCAACATCTAGGACCCAGCCATAAGTTCTTATCTGAAGCAACTGGTAAGAAACCAATGACTTTACATTGATCTCCGGATCCCAAACACCCCCCAAAATTAGGTGAAATTACACAAATGAAAGGAGCTCAAACATCTGCCAAGATATGTGACAAAGCAAATATCACAGAGGAATTACATTCTTGATATTTGGCAAACTAACAAATGGAGGCTCAATGTGCACCTGGTGAAAATGTTTTGAGAGGATGCAGCATACCCTAAATTCAGGTATAGACACAGAGCCAGAATCTGGGCCTAGAAGACCTGCACATAGTGTAAGTAAAGCATGAGTGCACAAAGATGGCTTAAAGCTTTCACTACTGCCGCCTGAACTGCTCCCCAATCACCTTGTTAGAGTAGTCTGAGGACTTATTTAACTTAACCTATTCACAAATTATAGCAAAGGGAAGGTATTCTATGGTGCCCCAGATGTGCCAGTTTTCTATCATCTGTGTCCTTTATTGTCACTATACCAGGGAGTGTTCTAAGAGCAGGAGATCATGGGTGTACTGAGACAGTTATGCTTGCTTTATGGCAAACTAATTGCCAGCAATGCAGCACAACATAGCTGCATAGCTGTGATACATTGGTGAATCAGTATCAAGTCAAAGTCAGTTGGGAATTTCTTCATCATAGATAGATGTAACAACTGCAGAATAACCCCCACATCTATAGATCAGAAAAAATAAATCCAGTATTGTGACTCAGACCCACAGGTCTGTAACGATGATGACAGAAGAAAAGAGTAGACATACATTTTGGCAGATTCCGTGGTAGACACAAATTCTAAGCTGTTTGCAGAAGGCAAATACTGCTTTAGGACAACTTACCTACTGAAAAGTAGTAGCCCTTCCCCCCCCCCCCCAAAATAACTTTTTCTTTTCCACATAGCCCATTTAGAGTAGAGGGATTAACTAAAGCACAGGTTGAGACGTTCCACTTCTCAATACAGATATTTGAGCATTAAAAGCATATCATATTGCCAGTGACATGGAAAATAAGTTATATGAAAGAGCTGTTAATGCCAATGCTGTTCTTGGCATGCTTAGTGAACGTGTTCTGCTCTTGGAAAATCAGCCATAATACTTTACTGTTGTGCAGAAACACAGCGCAAATGTAAAAAATATTGTTTTTTGTCCTTATGGGGGTAATAAAACCTTACAGCAAAGGCAACACTCAATGTCTACCATTATGAAAACTATACAGAAAGCTAATGAAGAATGATGGAAGTAGCAGAATGATTGGTCACATAGAACATCAGTAATGACTAGAAAATACAAGACTGTACATGTTATTTAAAAAAAATCCCTTTGGTATGTGCTTTCCCTATTGTCTTGAGTTGGAATGAATGCATTCCTCAATGCATTGCTGAAATCAGATATTCAGAATTCTTTGTGGGCTAGCTATACAGTGTTTTCTGTCAATGAGAGTGTGAGCCAATGAAATGTGTATGAGTCATTTTCAAAATTTCAACAGACTGGTCCAATTTTGCTGAGTGCTAATGGCAGAAACAATAAAAGTTGATTTTAGGTCATTCAAAATTATGTATGAAGACTTCACATTTGCATCTGACAATATGGAAAGAGTATTTAATAAGCAATTGAAAATATCTAGGTCAAAAACATTTGGTAAAAAACCATATTTGTTGAATTTGGCTCACATTGAACTAAGCTTCAAGAGAGCTGTCAGTCTCATCACGAACTACAAAAATATTACTATTATCTATCATACGATGGCTGACAAACGTGAGCCAACCCTCAGTTTCTATAAGCTATAAAAATTGGAGGTGGTAACAACCCCAGGTAACTAAACAACATATTTGTAATAATAGTGTTTGAGGGAAATAAAGCATGGTTCAGAGAAATCAGCATAAATTCTTCTGGCCAGTGTTAGACAATCTGCTTATCAGAGGCCCTGATAAGTTTGGGAACCAGCAAGGCTTTGTAGTCAAGGTTACCTGTCTTAGGGTACAGCTACACCAAAGAGCTTAAAGTAAGCTCTCTATATAGCCACTCTAAGCTGACAAGAGAGAGCTTTCTTGTGGACGTATTGACTCCAGTTCTCACAAGCAGCTTCTTCCACCAATATAGTGCTGTCCACACTTAAGTCAGCATAAGTTATGTTGCTCGCGGATGACTAATTCACACTTCTGAATGACATAATGTATGATGACTTAAACTGTAGTGTAGTCATAGCCTCAGGAAAGAAATAAATATAGTCCAATGTGAAATAAGAAAAGCATCAGCTGGGGCCAGAAGGGAACAACAATTCTTGGCTCCTTTAAGGATTTCACACATGCCCTTTTCATAATCCTAGTGACTTCTGTGCACCAAAAGGGAAGGCTTATTTAAAAACAAAACAACAAAACAAAACAAAACAAAAAAAGCTTCCCCACTGAACCATTGGGATTACAGTGATTCCATATTTTTGGGCCTTGTTGTAACCATCATCTTAGTGTCCTTTTTGCTGATAGGAAGTATTTTTCTCTCACAGCCTGAGTAACCTGGGCAGTCTAGTGTTTAGTGTCATGGCTCTTAGCAGTCAAGGGCCTGATAAGTAAGTTGTACAAATCAGTTTGCTTTGATACAAGCACAGAGTGTAGCTACAAGTTGAACCTCTCTAGTCTGGCATTCTCTAGTCCAGCAATATACATGGTCCAGAATGATTTTAGTTAGGGTATGTCCTGGGGCGGCCTGTGACTATAGGAGGACTCAGCCGCCGCCTAGGGCGCCGCCTTCAGTGGGGTACCCAGGGCATCCGATGACGTCACAGGGTGCCCGGGTGCCCGATGATGATGTCAGTCCATTGATGGCCCTGCAGGCGGGGGCGCCGATTGCACATTCCTCCTGGGGTGCCAGCTGCCGCAGCCTGCCTCAACCCACTCCTGGGTATGTCTACACTTGCTCCCTATCTCAAGATAGGGATGCAAATGTAGTGTAC
>JANRFK010004149.1:71196816-71208381 GCA_030068395.1 Apalone spinifera
TTCATTAGCAATTTTGGTACACTACATTTGCATCCCTATCTCGAGATAGGGAGCGAATGTAGACATACCCTTAGCCAGATGTCCACTTATCAGGGATGTGGCCACATTTCCTGTGGTTCTATAAAGTTTATTTACAGCCCACAGCCCTGGCTCTCAGGGTTCTGTGCTGTTATGTAGCTCTAATTTATCCCTAAATGTCTCCTAGGAGCCCAAGTATCAGTGGAACTGTTGCTAGACAATATTGACCTGTGGTGTAGCAAAGTCTCTGGGTTCGGTACCGCTGAGGTCCTGAGAGTGCCGGACTAGAAAGGTTCAACGTGTACCCATTTAATGGAAGTCCAATACCCTGATGAACCAGAATTGGAAAGAAATTAGGAGAAGGCATCTCCCGAAGAAGCTGGGGAAGTGGCTTGGTTGGGTGCATCTACAGTCTAATACAATGAGAAGACAACTTCTCTTCATCACCCCCTTAATCCTTTTTCAGGACAGGATCTTACTGTTTAACAATATATGAAGGAAAAAAACCCAATTTTTAAAGTCTAATTTGCATATCTAGTGTGAAATATGAGTTCCAGGGAAGTAAATGAGTGTTTCACCATTGGATTCAGAGAGAGCAGATTTTGACTCCACACAGCTGGTATTTATGCTACAATTAACATGTTTGAAGCTTGTAGGTTTTAGGCCCTGACCCTACAAAAACGTATACTGTGTTTAAGTTTAAGCACGTGAAAACATACCATTTGACTTCAGTGCTTATATATGAGCAAAAGTATCTGTAGGACTGGGGTCTAAGAATGGCAAAGTTATTTTAAAAATATAATCTCATCATTTGTTTTTTAACCATAGACAGACTTAGATGACCTTTTAGGATTATTTACTAGTTTATACAAAGTGCAGACTAGTTGAAACTGAATGATTCTCTATTGAATCAGTTTAACCTAAAGCCATTTGTTCATCTATGGCTGCCACAAGGTAACAGTTTTTCTAATTCATGTAATGTTTAAGCACACAAGGGGGGGAAAAAAGAAGAAGAAAAAGTCATAACCTTTGGAGTATTTCCAAAGTATGAACATACAGAACTATTTTCCTCAAACAGCTTGCATTTAAAATATTGGTTTGCAATCACAAGGAAAAAAAGAAACTTTGTAATCTCTGTGCTATTCTCATAAAGATTGACTGTGACTTAAAATAGCCTGAGGTTAATACTGTAAATCTTTCTGAAAGAGATTTCAGTACATGTTCTTCATGCACTCAGAAAATCAGCATATCATACATCTCATATAAGTGACACAATTTCAAGCTCAGTTGGGGAAAAATTAAATCATTTATTATATCCAAGGTTAAAAGTAAGAGACTCTTTAAAGAATTGAATTATCTTTTTAATTATAATAAATGCAATCAATTCAATTTGATCAGCATCAAGTCCAGCGTTCATAAATATGATAGCCTGATTTACCTATTGAAGTTGAGAAGACTATTGGACAGTTTTATGAATATATGAAAAAATAGATTACTCTTGACTATTGGACAGTTTTATGGATTGAAAATAATATACAACATTTGTACAATTTAACTGACTAATTAGTGTTATGGACCTCCCCCCATGCTTTAAAAAATGGACTTGTGGACAAAGTTATGCCTAACTCAAAGGTGCTTTGGATAAATTATGTCATGTAACCTATCAATCTTCATGTCATAATCTGCTGGATCTGTATATCTTATTTTGGTGTATGTATCATTCTTGTGTGAAAAGTTAGAGATATGGAGCATGGAATGGTTTATGGTTTTAAATATGCAAATGAAAACCATTAAGGGGTGATGGCTCAATGTCTAGATGACCAACTGTAAACATCCTCTTTTGTCCTTTAAATCTTAGCAGTGGTTGGTCTTAGAAAGTCATATGTCCACCCCAGCTGGTGGGGGCAGACTAAATAATTGTCCATTGAAAGGTGGTATCTATAAAACAATAGGTAGGTAGAAGTTTCTTTGTCTTTGGCTAGCATGGCACACCTAGGTGAGGATAACTAAAGACCCCAGGGAAAAGGAAATTTCCCTGTTTTTGAAGGCTTAACTGGAACAAGAACAGTTTCAGGGTGAGTTTGTAATAAGTTTGTACTGAGGTTTTAGAGTTAGAAGTAGTTTAGTGTTTTCTGTTATTTTAAGTTTGTAATTTACTTTGCTCTGCCTGTTTTCACTTACAGCCTCTTAAATCCTACTACTTATACTTAATAAAATCACTTTTATTTACTATCAAGCCCAGTGTAAATAATTGTTACTTGGGGATCAATCAGTGCACACATCCTCCTGTGATTGTTAAAGGAGGCTTACCTAAATAATTCATGTGGGGTTCTGATCCTATTTGTGGAGTGGTATCCCAGGAAGCTGGGCCCAAAACTGCATTTTCCTTGAACCTTAAGAGTTTCAGTGTCTGTACTGCTCCTAGCAGGGAGGCTGGGGAATAGTGATCTCAGCTCTGTGCCTTGGCTGAGGGAGACCAGGAAACTAGCTCAGCAGGACAGGGTAGTTAGAGCCCCAGAGAGCAGGAAGGTGAGTGGCAGTGGCCTTGTCAGCACCCTGGGAAGCACCCTGAAGAGGTCTTTTGTGACCTCACCCTATCACAATTAGTACTACTTTTTACTCAATCTGGTTTTCAATTTTAAGTCCTTGAAACTGCAAACACTTAGATGCACTAAATTTTCCACATGTGAGTAGACCCACTGTCAGTGTGGTCATTCACGTTTTAAAAATTAAGCTCATACGTAAGTGTTTGAAGGATCAGGGTCTAACATTATTTCATGACTATCCTATGCTGCCAATGCCAATATGCCAGTCAAATTAAATTAATAAAGTTCTGAATTTTTGTTGCCGGCAAGAGTAAGTCTGAGGTCCGACACTGGGTTCTCAAAGTACAAAGACATGCTACATAGGCAGGGCTCGACAAATAATTGCAATCTTCCAGGATTGCAACCTGGAAGAGCCGGGTTCAGGTGATGTGTGCATGGCTGGCGAGCAGGGCTCGCCATGGTTCAGCAAGCCCTGTACACAGGTATCTGTCAAACACAAGCAGTTTATTTCCTGACAGCTATCAGCTGTGCCCCTTAACTAAAAGGGCAACATGATAGGAAAAGCGGCATTTCTTATATCCCTTCTGCTAGCTGGGGAACCTGTTTCGGCTGTAGATGAAGTGGGAGACTGTCTCAGCTTCTGAGGCACCGGTACCCAAAGCCCATCAGTGAGGTCCAAATAGCTGAGCTCAGGTGCAGCTTTAAATACTGTGTCTCTTCCTTGTTTGTGGCAGTTTGGAAATTTCTGGGGGTTACTCACCTCCTGGGTGGCAGTCTCCCCCTCCTTGCCACCATCACAGGCAATTGGCCTGCACCCCTCCTGAAAAAGGAGCCCCCAAACCTGTGTTTGTTTGATGCCATGCCCTGAACCAAGGGCCTGGCTTATCCTTAACTGTGACTGTTTGTTTGCAGCTGCACCCTGAACCAGGGCCTGGCCTCCCTTTGAACTAGACTGTGTGTGTTTGTTGCCCTGCCTTGATTGAGGGCCAGGGCCACCAAACCCTAACTGGGGTTGTTTGTCACCTAACCCTGAAACAGGGCCTGGAGTGTATATAACTGACTCTGGGTGTTTGCTGCTGTGCCCTGAACCAAGGGCCTGGCCTAACTGACTCTGGGTGTTGCCCCGCCCTGCACTAGGGCCTGGCTGAGCTATGAACTAACTCTGTGTTTGTCTGTTGCCACGTCCTGGGCTTAACCCCCAAACAGGGCCTTTGTGGACTTGCTGCCCACCCTGAATCCGGGTTGGGCCTGTGTAGATACCTAGACTGTGTGGTGTACCACCTGCTGGAAGGAAGGCCGGGCATGGACTTGGGCTTGCCTTAAAGGGACAGTGTTGTGGGGCAGACTGGCCGCCCACTGACGCGGAGGAGGAGGAACCCCTCTAGGAAGGCAAGCCGACTACACAGCCCTTATTGACAATTCATTCTTGCAACAATGGCATATGTTCCTATAGGCTTGCTTCTGGCTCCTCAGTAGTAGGGAAGAGGGGGAGGGAATAGAAAAGGGGGAGGGAAGAGGGGGAGGGAATAGAAAAGGGGGGGAGGAATTCAGGCCCTATACTTCACACATACAGAGTTCTTCCGCAATTATGCTGCTGTGTTCATTATGGGCTTGATGCAAAAGTTATCATGTGAGTTTCTATGGCCTATGTCATGTACAAGGTAAGACTAGATGGCCATGATCCCTTTTGGCATTAGCAACGGAACTGATGATTCATCAATAATTAATCTGTTAATTATAAATTATATATTTAGGCATGTTAAATTTCTGGTTCTTTGTCCATAATATTTGAGTTTTGTTGAAGAAAGAAATGACATATACCCATTTGATTCTTAAAAAGCTAGATTATAAGAGGGAAATAGAAAAAAATAAACAGAAATGATGATTCACCTACACTTTATTCCAGTTGGCCTGGTACAAAACCAGAATCAAACACAAAGATTTTTTTTAATCGTCTATAGCTTTTGCTACAGCATAGAAGTAACCTTTCTGAAAAATTAGCTGGAACAATAAGACATAGTATAAATTCTATTTTATTTATCAATTAATAATATTCAACATCTGTTTGGGATTTATATTTAAAACAGACTCTGAAGGACAGGAAGCTTTCATAGTAAAATTATATCATTAAAAAGTTTAAATGTTTACTATTTGCTACTTAAAATGGAATGGAATATGGTACCATATAATATTTCACAACAAGGATTTAGGGATTTTGTAAAAGAGTTAACATAATAATATACATGTTTATGTATTAAAGAAAACCATATTTCAGTAGGTTCCAGTCTAATTTTTGAAATAAACATCTTTTTTCACGTGTATACATTTTTCACTAGAAAAGAAAACTGATGCTTTGTGAATGTATAAGTGGGAACATGTTGATTTTAAAAAGGGGTTTGGAAAATCCAAACTAGAAATAGCAGATAGACTTAAAAGGCAATGTATCCCTTTTAGGTCCTTGGGGGAAGGGAAAAGGACATAGAACAAGGCTTTAGATAAAGACATTTTATTTTATAGAACTTCATTCAACATAATTGTGGTGTTTTCAAAGGTGTGACATGACTTTATGAATTGCATACTAAGGAGTCATCAGTTTTGCAAATACTATCGTAGTCTTCTCCTCAATCTCCTGTAATAATTATGGTTTCAAGTCTGTTAATTACTAGGCTATTTCTATACGCTTATTTTCTAAACAGAAAAGCAAAAAGATTTAATAAATAGAGCTAAAAATATCTGAATAGCAAGTTTTATGTTATACAAATAATGCTAAAATTTCAAGAGCATGAACACCTCTTTAGTTTACTTAACAAAATTAATTCATAAGCAATTAACTTAAGCATTACTACATTTCATTATGAAATTTAGCACCCACACAAAAGCAATGAAAACAATAAAGGGAAGGAGAGTCAGAAGAAACCCATTTAGTCGCTCTCATTGGTTAAAAGCAGTAATCGTTGTGAATTATCGGCATCAATAACACTACAAAAAATCAGTAAGACAAAAATGTTACTCTAAGTGTCATATTACAATCATGTGCAGAAAACTGTTGTCTGCATCCAATTTAAAAAGGCATCTGTTCATGTTTGCTTAAAACAAAAGGGTGGTTGACTTAATGAATTATTTACAGGCATGCAATATGGCAACAGTATCATTATGAACTCCCTTCTAAGATCTCCTCTGGCTACTCCTGGCAGGGTGTCAATTTGCTTGTTTTTATGGTAGGTGCATGAAATTATGGAGCTATTCTCTGAAATGAAAGGCTGCGGTTCTACTCTCCAAATGTTAGAAAATTCAATGAACAGAACTATAAAAACACTTGATCTCTGGAAAAGACTTAATTTCTTAATAGCAGCATTGTTCTCAAAAGGTATGTCTACACTACAGTGCTATTTCAAATTAACTTAATTCAAAATAAGCTAACTCAAATTAACGCATCTACACACAAAAACTATTTAGAAATAGCGTTTTGCTATTTCAAATAGCGCGTCCACACTGCGTGGACCCTGAACCGAAGTTAAGGCTGGCTGGAACCAGTGCCGGCAGGGCATCAGGTTAGGACTTAGTGTGTGGGGCTGCTGCCTGAGGCTACTGAGCTCCGTGCTTAAAGGGATCCTACCCTGACCCCAGACAGACAGTTCTCAGGGTTCCCTGCTTGCTTGTCTACCTTGATGAGGGAGAGCAAAGCAGTCCTGTCTTGGAGTGCCCTGAGTGCCCGCACTTGGGACACCACAGCACTCAGCCACATGGAGCCAGAGCTGCCCCTGGGCATGCCGGTGCATCTCGTGGGGTTGTTGCCATCAGCCCGGCTGCACTTGCTGCAGGCTGCCATCCAGGTGATCCATCAGGGGGCTGTCAGGATCCAGGAGGCGCTGTGGGAAAGCTTCCACCCCAAGGAGCCCTCAGAGCCACCCAGGTCCTCCCTCACATCCTTCCACTTACCCCTCCCTAACCCCTCCCCTCCCTTCCTGATGTTAAATAAAAGACACGTATGTTCAAAAATAGAAACTGGGTTTATTGAACAAAACTGGAGGGGGGAGGGGGAGAGACTGGGAAAAGGAGGTGGGAGAGGGGAGGGGGAAACCTGGGAGGAGGGAGCTGGAAGGGGGAAGCAAGGGGAAGAAGGAGGAGGGGAAGCTCAGAGCTCAGGGTTGGGGATCTCGCCGGACCAACTTGATTTTCATGCAAACCTGCTCCTGGGTTCGCATGTGGCCTTTGGTGGCCAGGCTGGCAGCTATCCTGCCATAGACAGATGTGTTCCTCCGTCTAGTGCAGAGATCATGGATGTTGGGAGCATCCTCCCCAAACCTGAATAAAGTCCATGATCTCTACCTTGGACCAGGAAGGTGCCCGCCTTCTCCAGCCCCTGTCAAGCTCCTGGGAGCTGGCAGACTGCTCCTGGGGAGTGGTGAAGGGCTGGCTGCCAGTGGCTTGCTGGCTCATGTTTTGGGGCCACTGGGTAAGGGGCCCCGGTGGCCACTGCTGGCTCTGTGCTGGCAGGCTTGGAGCTGGCACAGGCACTATGGCCAGCGTCTACCCCTTTAATGGCTCCGGGGCTGGGGGAGAGGAGAGTACGTTTTCCTGGTTGTGCCCAGAGTGGCCACCAGGGCTCCCTGGGAAGGGCTGGAGGCCCCCTATTTCGAATTAAGTGTCTACACAGCACTTAATTCAAAATAGCTATTTCAAATTTGGCATTACTCCTTGTAGAATGAGGTTTACCAAATTCGAATTAAGTGCTCCACTATTTCGAATTAATTTTGAAATAGCAGTTTGCATGTATAGATGCTATTAAAGTTAATTCAAAATAACAGCTGTTATTTCGAATTAATTTTGCAGTGTAGACATACCTAAATAGTTTAAATCCAAAATTACCAAATAGATATATGCAGCAGTATTTATCGCAAATTGGGATTCAAGATTTGGGAAACATACTTGATAGGAACTGAACCTATCAGAAATACTCCAAATGAAATATTTCAAAATATAGGTTAATTTCTTATTTTCCATAATTTCACCTCTGAAGTAACATATCATGTGTCAGATCCATGTAGACAAACAACTGGAATCAATGGGCCTCTATTGGATCTTCTGTATGGACCCAAATTCAGACTAGAGGCCTTACTTAGTAGCAATTGGAACTAAATGGTTGAAAGACTAAGGCTAAGTCACTAAGGCACTGATCCTACAAACAAATACATGTATTGCACAAGTAGAAGCAGTATGGATGTGGGTCTTTAGCGCTATACTGGAATGCTGGAGACCTTGGCTCTATTCTCAGCTCTTCCATTAACCTACTGAATGATTTTTTGGGGGGAGAAATCATTTCTCTATCTGCCTTCTTTCCCTATCTGTAAAAAATGTGACAATACTTTGTAAAGGAGCTAGAAATCTAATGATGACAGAGTGTATTATTGTCTTTCCTATCAGGAATAGTCTCACTTAAGTACTTGCAGTAGTAAAGTTAAGCACCTGTGAAGTGTTTGCACAATGGAACTGTAAAGATATGTCTACACAGCAGAGTTATTCTGAAATAACATAATACACTACAAGTGTTTATTTCGAAATAATGTGGAGCTGGAGGATTTGTTACTCTGACTCATGGTAACCTTCATTTCATGAGGAATAAAGGAAGTCTAAGGAAGAGTGTTCTTCCTTTGACTTCCTGATGTGTAGAAAACACCAAGCCCAATTAAGCTATTTCAACTTAAGCCATGCAATTGACATAGCTGAAGTTCCATAGCTTAATTTGACTTTAGCCTTGATGTGTAGACATAATGTAAGTGCTTCTAAAAATTAAACTCAGTAGATATAGCTATTCATGCACACAAAAATATCCTTAGGTATAGTTCTTAACCAGATTCCAAACAAATCCATTATTCTCATTCCATAGTTCTGTTGTACTGATATGAAGACATGATAAACACATTTATTATTTCAATAGATGCCAAATCAGCAGCCATTTGTCACTACTTAATCATCATCATTGTGACTGACAACTGATTATAAAAAACCTATGTATATATTTATAACTTCCACAAGCTGTCAAAATAAATAATCGATCACGATCACACTGGGTAACATAAATAACTTCTTATTGTGTGTCCACAATGCATGTCCACTAAATAAAGCAAAGGAAAAAATAACAGCTCTGACAACACCCAAAGAAACATTTGTAAAGAAAAAATAAGTCTATAACCAAATAGGGAAAGCAAAATTTGCTATTTCTCTTTCATAATAAAGAAAAAAAAAGAAATTGATTCAAGCAGTATAGATCTTGTCACCTATCAACAGATAGCAAGTTGAATAAGCTCATTCATATTCAACTGCAGCTTTATGTGATTTTAGTAATAGCAGAAAGCTATTCAAATCAGGAAGCCATTTTAGAAATAGATTCATGAATTCCGCTGCTCTGTTCACCCCTGTTCCCATCACGTGCAAACAGGGACAAGGCATCACCTTGCTGGTATACAGTGAGGAGAGCATTAAAATATTCATCTGAACCACAGCAGACTGATATCTATATGCAAAATGTAAGGGCCAGTCCTTTACATTTTTTTTCTTAAAGAGGTTGTTCTTACATGGATAAACCCATTAGAAGCTCTATGGACTAAATTATTCTTTCACAGGGGTGTGATTTCTCTGACTTCAGTGGAGTCACTCTTCAGTTATTCTGGTATGAGAGAAGAATGAAGCTCAGGGTGTTAACTTCCACAACTAACAGTCCCAGGGATGAGCTATTAGGTACTAAACTGAGCAGACAGAAGAACAGAGACTTTAACAGTTAATTTTTTTTGCCATTTCTCTATATTTCATATAACTTCATAATTAGAACGGAAAGTTTTGATTTTTACAATAGTTTTTACATTCCTGATTAAATGCTAAAATTAGAATTGATCAGAAACAATGCATCAGTAGTCACATATAGCGTACCTTGCTATGCTGATGTTGAAGCTGCTTGGCTGGGATGTTCTTGTGCTACAACATGGCCAATAGACACATAGGTAAACTGCCTGCCTCTATTATCTACCACATAACAAAACACAAGGCAAAAACTCTTCTGAGAAAGAGCTTTTATCTTTGACCATAAGCCTCTGGTGTTTTGGGAAATGTAATTTAGGAGGCAGGTAGCCATATTGCTTTCAGATGTGTCTTTTTGTAATTGGTTTAATTCAGCAATGTGATTTTAAAAAATGTTTTTGTCTGCTCATGTAGGGGAGGGAGGGAGATCTGTTTTCTGAAGATCCACACTTATTTGGCTAGTTCACTTATTCTTTGATGAGTATCAGCTGCTCTTTGGTCCATACGACAAGCTAACTTCTGAGTGGTTTAAATTTCTGCAGAAGCTTATGGCTGTAGGATGCCCAAAGCAGGGTCAAAGGATTTGTAGAAGAGGTTGCAATGAAGTGAGGAAGCCATTTGGTGACTGTTTAACATAGCCCAAGATGTAGGCAGATCCAGTGTGGTATCACTGTGAGGTGCAGGCTGTGTTCTTTTTGCCTGAATAAAAAGGGAAAGCAGTGCCCATATGGTTGCCAATGGCATAAACAATTTCCTCTGTCTTTACTGCATCTGAATGGTGTCTCTTCGCTTCTGAGGGAAACTGCAGAAGTGTTTCTCCTTTGGGGGAAAACCAATAGACTTGACAAGTTAGTGCTCATTTTGTCTTCCATGTAGGTAAATTGGTATTTTTCTAAGTTAAGAGGAAGCTTTAACTCCTCCAGGTGAAAGGTCAGAGTTTAGAAGCTAGGTAGTATAAGAATGTACTCATGGGGGCTGGGGGCTGGAGGGGGAGGAGTGGAGGCAAACAGAGTAGTAAGCAAGAACTTTGCTCTTGCTGGAAGAGAAGCTTTATACTCATTGGTGATTAAATTATTAGGGAAACTCTTAAATTTGTGCTGTGAGTTTGGGGTTTCATTGGGGATTTTCCTTAATTGGGGTCTTTTTAAATAAGGAACACATTGAACATACCCCACCTTTGGTTCACAATTAGCTATCAATCCCCTAAGCCTGGGTCAAATTTTGCTATATATAAGTCAGTTTAAGTGTATAATAACTCCAGTGGCTTCACTGGAATTTCTCTTGATTTATAACAGTGTAAATGAGATCGGAATGTGTCCTTTGAAGAAAACGTTACAGTAGCAACTGAAGTATCTGACTAGGATTTGGATATCTGTAATCCTTTGAGATAGGAGGTTTGTTAGTCTTTGGTAAGACAGCAACTCCACCATGTTTTCCCTACAAGTAGAGCTTTGGAAAGTAATGCTTCAAGAACAGTGTTTTAATGTCAGAAAAACTGATTGGCTATAGGTATGATTCCCAGAAGACAGTTTTAAGAATAAAGTGGCAGGATAAAATAATACTGTACCTACCAATATTTGATAGCACTCATACAAGCAACTAGCAATAAGCTATAGCCGGGATATTGCAAAGCTACTCATTTCAGTTATTAAAATGGATACAAAAACCTCTCATTGGAACTTTCTAAAAGTATTTTAATGGTGAGAGTAATTAACTCTCGGAATAATTTACTACAGATCATGTTGAGTTCTCCATCACTGCAATTTTTTAAATCAAGATTAGATGTTATATCATATGCTCAAAGATATCCTCTAGGAATAATATAGGAGATCAGAAAAGATGATTACAGTTTCCCTTCTGGCCTTTGAATTTTGGTTCAGTGGAACTCCTTACAGTGTGTGTGTGTGTGTGGGGGGGCAGATATAGAATCATAGAGCTGGAAGAGACCTCAGGAGGTCATCAAGTCCAGCCACCTGACCAAAGCAGGACCAATCTCAACTAAATCAACCCAGCTATGGCTTTGTCAAGCCGAGACTTAAACACCTCTAGGGATGGAGATTCCACCACCTCCCTAGGTAACCCATTCCAGTGCTTCACCACCCTCCTAGTGAAATAGTTTTTGCTAATATCCAACCTAGACCTCCCCTACTGAAACTTGAGACCATTGCTCCTTGTTCTGCCATACGTCACTACTGTGAACAGCCTT
>JANRFK010004149.1:71213489-71229400 GCA_030068395.1 Apalone spinifera
GCCCTCATTTGCCTACCTCGCTCGAACTAATGAGCTAGTGTAGACATACCCTTATAAATTCAAGTCTGTCTTTGAGCTGACTGCTCTGCTTGGAGATCCATAACTTAAAAACAGATGGTTGACCTCCTCCTAATAAAACTAAAGTCCTGAGAATAGTAACTAGGAGCAGGGGTGAAAGTAAGGCTATGCGCCCCAGTGCACCGCCCTGGTAAGAGATGCCTAGAGTAGTTGGCTGTAGGAGGATGCATGTCATATTCCCAGCTGGGCTGTGTGGTTCTCCTGCAGGCTGCTGGGTCTGGCTGTGGGCACATCCCACACTGATCCGGGACTGCCCCAGTTCCCGCCTCTCAGGGCACTATTAGGGTATGTCTAGACTGCAAGCTTCTTTTGACAGAAGCTTTTTCGGAAGAGATCTTCTGAAAAAACTTCTTTAGAAAGAGAGCGTCCACACAGCACAAGTGTATTGAAAAAGTGATCTGCTTTTCTGAAAGACAGAGTTCACACTGCCCACTTCCTTCCCTCTTCCTCTTCCCCCCCCCCCCCCACCATACACAAGGAGGTCGGGGAAGTGTCCAGCCACAGGGGGATCCCATGTGTGGGAGAGGGGCCTGGAGCAGGCTGGCCCTCCCTGGGGCCCACACACACAGCTGTACCTGGCAGCGCTGTCCGTGGGAGCGGGTGGTGCCTTGCATGTGCAGGCATGGCTGTGTCCTATGTGTAGCACTCCTCGGTCTGTGTGGGGTCGTGTGTGTGCACTTGTGTCTAGCCTGCTTCTGGCAGTGGCTGGAGGGTGAAGGATGTCCCTCCCAAAGGTCGGATGTGTGTGGGGCCTCCCTCCAGCCTGTGAGCAGCAGCCCATGTGTGCTATGGGGCTCGCTCCAGAGTTCACAAGGTGCACACTGCGCCTCATGTGCTTGCACATTCACGGACAGCAGCACGCTGTCCAGGCCGAGCATGCCAAGCGACGATTGCACCCCATTCCCTCTGAGCCTGCCTCCCCCACCCTGCGTGTGTGACAAACTGAGAGCACTCACCTAATGATCCCTCTCCAGCATTAGATGATGCCTGGAAGATCTCCGGGGCTTGGGGGTAGCAGCTCCAGGCTGAGTGTGATGTTACCAGTGTCCTTCTCCTGCAGCTGTTGTTCCTCGTCATCCTCCTCCTCCTCAAGGAGCTCCGGGCAGGTGACTACGGGTGTCTCCACACCAGAGTCCACCAGTCTGGGTGGTGAAAGGGCTTCCCCACTACCCAGGATCTGGTGCAGCTCATTGTAGAAGGGACAGGAGTGGGGTCCTGCCCCAGAGCAAGAGCTGCACTCCCTGGCCCTGGTGTCCCCTTGCTGGTGCTCTTTCACCTTGCTCCATACTTGGTCCAAAGTGCGGGGGTAGTGTCCCCTCGGGCCAGAGCCTCGGTCTGTAGATGTCATTTTGCCTCCAGGAGTGGAAAGCCTGCATTGTTTCCTCCTCCCCTCATAGCTCCAGGAGGAACAGGATTTCTGCCCCGGACCAGGAGAGCACCTGGTATTTGGTGCCCCTGGTGGGTCCTCGGAGCCCTGGTGCTGCTCCCTGTGTGGGCCAGGAGGATCTTGGGGGGCTTGTGGCTGTGCCATGGGTCAGCAGGCCTTAAGCACTCAGAGCTGCAAGATCAAGATGTTGCTGCAAGGTCCACTTTCTGCCACAAGGCTAGTCCAGGGCCTGCAGCTTTAAGAGCTGGCAGGAGACAGGAACTATAGAGCTGTGATTAGTGTGGACGGTGTGCTTTTAGTGAGGCACCTGTGCTTTTCCTGGAGGCCTCTTCTTTCAAAAAAACCTCCCTCTTCCGCATCCACACGTTTTTTTCTGAAAGAGCTCTTTCAGAAAAGGCGTTCTTCCTCATAGAATGAACCAATGTCGGAAAAATACCTGCGTTCTTTTGATTTTCTTTTGAAAGAATGAAATAGCAGTGTGGATGTTAGTGAAGTTTTTTCAGAAAAACTTCAGTTTTTCCAAAAAAACCCCTGCAGTCTAGACATACTCTTAGGGAGGACAGGGGACTGATCCCCTTCCCCATATTCCTACCAACACTGCTTTTTGCTTGCTGTTCCTCTTTCTCTGGTGTCAGGGAGCAAAAGGAAAGTGCACAGCTCACCTGCCTTCCTCTCTCTCCTGGTTGATGTGGAGGAAGGCGTGATCACTTTTTGAGTTTTTGTTTTACTCCCTGGCAGTGACAGAGGGGGAAGAATAAGCAACAAGCAGTTTTGGTAGGAATGGTGGGGGGAGGGTTTCAGCTCCCCCTTGCCCTCCCTAAAAAGTGCCCTTCCTCTCCTGCTCTTAACCCCTTCACCTTCAGCCCCCTGCCCTGATTCCTGAAACCCCTCATACCTAACCTTCTGCCCCGAGTCCCCAGTGTCCCCAATCTTGACTCCTGCACCAACCAAGTTCTCACCCCTGCTCAGAGCTTCCCCAGATCTACACCCCTCCCTCGCAATCCCTTGCCCTGAGTCCCCTGCACTCCACTCCATACTTAAATTTCGTACAGGTACTGTCACATTGAAACCCCCTCCCAAACCTCCTAGCCTGAGTCCCACCCCAAGGAGATAATACAATAGTACCCCTGAAAAGATCACAGCCAGCATTTTCCATAGTGGTCACTTACTTTTGGGTGCCTTCTTTTTTGGCTGTCTATTTTCAGATATGGTATGGTGGATGTACTGATAGGGGATGATTAAACCACAGTTAGTACCATGTGTATAGGAGGGGTTTTTTATGTGCTGACTCTAAACAGGCAATTGTGTTTTGGAGTTTTAGAAAATAAGAATGGGAAACGGACAAAGAATCCATTGCCAAACAAAGCCCAAGAGAAGAACAGAAGAGGGATGGTCCAAAGGCTAGAGTACTAATTGGGAGGCCTGGGTCCAATTTCCTGCTCTGCCATACACTTCCTGTATGACCTTAAGCAAGCTGCTTAAGTTTCTCTCTGACTCAGCCCCCATCTGTAAAAAGTTACTTGTCTGCCTCACAGGAGAGTTGTGAGAATAAATCCATTAAAGAATGCCAGACATCACATTCCATATGATAGATAGCCTGTGTAAGGGCTATGGTTCAATAAAGGGCTGAGAGAGGGCACACAGAATGGCTACACAGCTGGCCTCGATTTTGGAGGGGTATGCTCTACTTCCTCACATAAAATCATCTGGGGCAAAGCTCAGAGTTTTTGTGGCAGGCTGATTTCCCCCTGTCTGAATAAAGAGAGGACTTAATTCTCTAAGAAATCTCTCAAACCATAAATATACTTAAAAATCTAATTGACATTATTTCACTTTTTTAATTTGACCAGAGTTCATTAAATAATTCACAGCAAATAATGCATCTAATTCAGTTACTAATATTGTTGATTATTTCGATTGTGGTCAAGTCTAGTGGCCACAAATTAGATTAGATCCCTGAAAGTTGATCTCCAAATGTAGGAAGACATAGTCTTTCTTACAAAGAGCTTACTGTCTCAGAAGACAAGTACCATGCAAAGATGTAATGATAAATACAAAATGATGTAATTTTCATGTGCATCCTATATTCACTACATTCATTTTTTAGAAATCAGTTTAAAAAAAGCATGCATATGTGTTTGCTCCTCAGCCTACCCTTGGTCAGCTGGCTAATTACTTGCGTAAAGAGGTTGATCTTGTACAAAGATTTGAAAGAGGTTAGAAACTTTCTGGAGCAGTTCAGAGATGGTATTCCACATAGCATGAGTATAGTTTTGGATAGAGTATGGGCATGTGTGATGTGTGAAGAAAGATCACAAAGAAAGTGAAGCCACATAAAAACAGAGAGAGATGCAGTGACAAAAAGCAAGAATGCCCAACAGCAGCCTACACAACAGTGTTTCTTAAACTTTTTAAGACCGAGGAACATCAAACAACTTTTTTTTAAGAGGAACACCAAGGTTGGGAGGAAAAGGGGTCGGGGAGAAAGTTATTGAGGGGAAAAAAGGGTTGGGGGAAAGTTATTGAGAAAAAAAATGTCCCCTGCCCCTTTAATGGTGGCCATTTTGAATTCTGTTGTTCTCCGCAGCACACCTCTGACTGTCTCGCAGCACACTGATGTGCCGTGGAACACAGTTTAAGAAACACTGCTATATGCAGTGCATGTCTGGAAGTAGGGCCTGTAACAGAGCCAGTCTCCAGGCAGCCTCTTCAGCACAGCAGGTCTGTAGAAGGCTTCCTCATTGATTATATCACCTAGTTGGTTGGATGAGTGAACTTTTAAGCTTAGAAGCAGCAGGGTGTTTACTGGCTACCAAAACCATTTATCCATGACTGCAATAATTCCTGACTTGGATCCCGCCCTGCTCTTGCCTTGCTCCATTTAACCCAGCTCTGACTTCTGGCTGGGGACTTCTATTCCTGGCCTACTCACTCCTGCTAATCTGTAGGCATGACTATACATGTTTCGGTCTCTGATGTCATGACTCTGGAACAAACTACAGAAAGCACTCTACAGTCTGGTGTTGGCCAGCGAGGCTTTCAGCCGTAAGCTAAGACTATACTCCTATTGGTTTTGGTTCCTCCTGCATTTGGAAGAATAGGATTTTATAAATTAACTGTAAATAATTAAGAATCCATCAAAGAAAATATGTGACTATCAGTTTCTACTTCCAAATGAATTATCCTCATGGTGTACATTTTGATTAGCCATTGGGATCAAAAAGGGGCAACAGTATTTATTCCCTAAATTAAACTCTATTTCTGATGTAAATATGGATAGCTGGTTGTATGAGACATCAGAGTTAAACATCTGTGTTTCATTGTTTTAATTGTGATTCTTTGTAGAAGTCATCTGGCATTGTTTCTGTCTTCAACCACCTTTGCAGCAAATTTTCAATTATGTAAACTGAATGTTCTTTTCCCATAAATATTTGAAATTCAGGTTTGAAATGTGGTTTCTACAAATGTTTGTACCAATAAAAACTTAAATATATGAACTTCTGTGGAAAATGAATGCACTTTCCCTTCATGCAGACATTCTGTTTACCAAGGAGATCAGGACTATGTGGTGCCCATTGAAAAGTGAGATATGATACTGAAAGAATGGATCAATGTCTTAAACTTTAGAGGTCTGAAATGGATGTACAAAAAATAAATCACTGGAACATCAAAGCCTCATAGATGCTAATAGAGTGTTTTCTGTTCCACTGTTTTAATAAGAACTATTATTTTTGTGAATTCAGGCAGTGATAAAAGCAAAAAGGAAATGAAAGATGAGGAAAATGGATAAGGCTGAAGATTTCTTATACAATAGGTAAAAAAAAAATCAGTTCAAAACTAAGGTGTATAACAGAAATGGGCAAACTTATTGGCCCTCCAAGCCAAATACAACCATCTTTAGAAACTTGAGAGCCAAAGCCAGAGTGTTACTCCTGCTTAAAGTCCTATTACTCCCTTCCCTGCTGGGCAGAACCCAAGATCTGCCTCTTCCTCACTCAGCAGAAGCCTCTACCACAATACCCTTCAGCAAGGCAGATCTGCTGAGCTTCCCCCAGTTTGGTAGGTGCAGAATGGGAAGCTCTGGGGGGCGCCACAAGTTGCACTTCACTGATAAAAGAGAGACATGTTGCTTGAGAGCCAGAATTTGATCACCCCTAGCATATGATGCTACTGTTTCAAAATTATCTTAAAATAATTATATTTCTAAAATATCCTGCCATTACTTTCATGATGATGCTTCAGTCATTGATAATTGTAAAAAATAAAATAGAATTAATCTCCATAACCATTTTCATGATAGAAGGGGGGAAAAATCAAAGAAAGAAGTACAGTAAAACTCCAATAGTCCGGCATCCAACAGTCCGGCACTCCTGATAGTCCGGCATCAAAATGGCAAGAGCCTAGTGAGTGAGCTTCGGCAAAAAATGAGTCACAAGGTAACAGCGGCAGCAGCTGAACTGAGCAAAAAGGGTAAAAAAGGCTTAAAAAACCGAAAACATTACAGTATACTGTATACAGTATGTACAATAAAAAGGGTTAAGAACACTTTATATACAGTATATAATGTATACAGTATATACATAACCTGCTTATAGTACCTCCTGATAGTCCGGCATATTTGATAATCTGGCACCACCTAAGTCCCATAGGTTCCAGATTATCGGAAGTCTACTGTAGTTTGTAATAACATGGGCTCAATACCAGTCAAACAGGGTGTGTCTAGACTACAGGATTTTGTCGACAAAAGTGGACTTTTGTTGACAAAACTATACCTGCGTCTACACTACCACCGAGTTCTGTCGACATAACTTCGACAGAACTCGGCAGTTTCTCTATGGCAGTAAACCTCATTCTACATAGAATAATACCTTTTGTCGACATACCCACACAGTACATGTAAGATCCCTTTACGGTGCATGACAACAGCCAACCTTCTGGTTGCACCACACCCTGTACTGTGGCTGTGGGAAGCTGTGGAGCAGATGTGCCTATGAACAGCCAATGTAAACAAACTGCCTTGTGGCCTGCCAGCAAATTACCCTTATGGGCTGCATGCAGCCCGTGGGACACAGGTTGCCCACCACTGCTCTCTGCCATTGTCTAAATCAGTGATGAAGATACTGAGCAGAACAGATTCCTTCAGGGTCCCACTTGATATGCCTTTCTAGCTTGGCTGTGAAACACTGATAACTGGGGCTATGTCTAGACTGCAAGCCTTTTCTGAAAGGGCATCTAGACTACAACCAGACTTTCGAAAAAGCAAGCCGATTTTTCAAAAGAGAGTACCAGGTAGTCTGGATGCTCTCTTTCGAAAAAGGACAATTTGCATTACCTAGCACCTTTTTTCGAAAGAGCACTTTCGAAAAAAGGCATTCTTCCTCATAAAACGAGGTTTTCCACATCGAAAAAACTGCTGAATTCTTTCGATTTACTTAAAAAAAAAAACCACAACAGCAATCTAGATGCAGGGGAAGTTTTTTTTGAAAAAAGGCCACTTTTTATGAAAAAACCCTGTAGTCTAGACACACACTGGGAATGATTAACACCGATAACTGGGAATGATTTTCATCTAGGGTGTATTTCCCTAGTTTGTTTATGATAACATCATGCGAAATAACATCAAAAGCCTTACAAAGTCAAGATATACCACATCTGCCTCTTACCTCATCCATAAAGCTTGTTACCCTGTCAAAGACCTGCTTTACACTATACAGTGAAGTTGAAGTAAAATATGCAACGTAAAGAAGTAAGATATAAGTAAGATATATGTAAATGATGTAGCTGGAGTCAACCTTTCTTACATCTCATTTCCATGCCATCCACATAGCGGGAGGCTGACAGGAGCAAATGTTCCCATCGGCTGCCCTTATTCCTCATGAGAAGCAGGAGTACTTGTGCTGATGGGGGTGCCCTTTGAGTTCGATCTATCAGGTCTATACTACACCTGCTAAATTGAACCCTGGAAGATTGACTGTGGAAGCATTGATCTTCTCTGTAATGTACACATTCCTAAAGAGATCTATTAGGTTGGGTTGACATGATTTGTTCTTTACAAATCCATGCTGATGGTTACTTATAACCTTACTATCTTTTAAGTGTCTGCAAATTGACTGCTTAGTTATTTGCTCCATTATCCTTCTGGGTACTGAAGTTAATCTGACTGGTCTGTAATTCCCTGGGTTGTCCGTATTCCCCTTTTTATAGATAGCACTATGTTTGCCCTTTTCCAGTCTTCTGAAATCTCACCCATTTTCCATGAACTTTTGAAGCCAATAGCTAATGGCACAGATATTTCCGTAATCAGATCCTTGCATTTTCCATGATGCATTTCATCATGCCCTGAGGTCTTGAAAACATTTAACTTATCAAAATATTTTTTAACTTGTTGTTTCCTTATTTTAGCCTCTGATCTTACCTCATTTTCACTGGCATTCATTAAGTTAGATGTCTTATGTTACTAAATTGGTTGGTGAGAACTGAAACAAAAAAGGGTTTTCTGTCATTTCCAAATTTTCTGTTATTTCCCTCCTCTCCCCGTTGAGTAACAGGCCTACCCTAGCCTTATTCTTCCTCTTCATTCTAATATATTTGTAGATCCTTTATGTCTTTAGCTAGTTTAATTTCATTTTGTGTTTTGGCCTTTCTAATTTTGTCCTACATACATGAAAAATGAATTTCCAGAACTGTAAACAAAATTCCTTTAACTATCAGATTTTTTTTTTCAGAAAGAAACTGTTGCTAGAAATGAAGTCCTCCAAATTCATTTGGGGAAGAGCAGCAGTAACATGTGACTTAGTTAACTGTTTTTCCAGTTATGAAACAAAATTGTGACTATCAAATTCTCCCAGGAAAAATTACAGTGAATGAACTAAGAAATCCATAGGCTGAAATTTGCCTGTCAAACAATGCTGAAGAAAGCTAAAATCCCAATCTCTGAAGAACAATTTGCAAATGGAGGAAAGGCTCCATCCAAGAAATAAACTTTTATGGTGAAAGGTTCCCTAGACTTGAAGGAACACACACACACAAACGAAGTAGTTGTCTAACAACTTTTCCCATTTGTTTCTGTATTCCAGGACTTTTTTTCAAAGTAATTCTAATGCATCCTGGCAATATTATCCAATCATACTCTGAGAGGAGAAAACAGACCCTCATGGTCAATGAACAAGATGGCAAGCTGCATGTCATCAATATACAAATTATACCCTATACTTTGCTATGAACTTATCTTGTCACAAACCTAGATAAAACTTTGAGGGAGGGGAGAATTAGACGGAAAAAAGAGAAAAGAAGTTACCATCATTTTGTGGGGGTACAGATAAGGAAGCAGTGCTGGTTCCCAGTCTTCCTGTTGTTTCTTCCATCAGGAACTGGCTTTACCATCCTATCCCACACTACTTTCAAGTAGCTTGATGTAAAATGAGGCCTTGCCACTATTTCCAGAGAGAAGGGGTCATGATTATCAATATACTTCATGCTAATGAGGGATAGGAAACTGGAAATAGATCAGATATAGGAAGTGTTATAGTGAATCCTTTACCAGTATGAACTTCTCTGTTTTTTGTGAGGAAACTCTTCACTGTGAATCAAATCCTGTCATCTCCTATATATATGAGACAGCCCAGGCCACTGTGGAACTAACATTACTTCTGTTCTAGCTTCTGTTCTGTCCCAACAACTACATAAAAAATGAAGTGGTTAGGCCTGGCATGTAAGGACAGAAAAGGGAGGGAAAAAATTGCCCCTTAATTCCATTGGCCCAGAAATGTTATGAATGACCGTTCCTCTGGAGCTTCCAGGACCATTTTGCATACCTAAGAGGTTAAAATAGTTCAGATAATGCATAGCTAAGCACCTAAATCTTTGGATGTTTTATTTGAAATCAAACTGAATTCCTAAGCTTTTAAAATTGCACCTATGACTGATAAGGTTGTGCATCTGACTCAGCAGAGAATCAGGATGGAAGTCAGTTGTCATCTCACATCTTCTGAATCATACTACTATTCCTCTTTCTTTTACCAGAGGAATAGCATTATCAGATGGTATATAATGTGCTAAAAAATTCTACTGCAAAAATGGAAACAAAATAGCTCACTTGGGTGTTCCTTTATCACATAACTGCTGTGCCATATGGAGGGGCATACGTGACAATTAAAAGAAGAAAATAATGCAGTAAGTGCATAAACAGCACGCATGCAGAGAAGACATGCAATAGAAATGCTGTCATCTCCAACAAAGCATGTAGATTGGCAAGTGCTGGCCATCTACTTAATGCTCCAAGAAACCAACAGTGGGTGGAACACGTCTAGACAAGAAGTGAGTCTGTGTTAGCTAGACATCTACAAACCTTGTATCCATTACCACTTGGATACTCTGTGCTACTGTGCTAATCATTATTCCAAGCCATAAACTGATGTTAAGGACTCCTGGAGTACCATGGAGCCTGAAATAGATTTTGATGTGAGAGTGGAAATTGTTTTAGGGAAAATGAACCATATTTCCATACTGCCCACTGCAGCTTTAATCTCCTTTTATCAGTTTTAGGATTTGACCCCAATATGCTAATGTTATTATTTTTCTTATTTATAACTTTATATTACTATTCATTTTATATTGAACTTGTCAAGGCACTGTGATACTTGTGAATGATTATTAAATAATCTCCTGCTTCAGTAGTTTTAGTTTTTTAAAATTGAATTAACCTTTTTCAATTCCAAGGTGTTTATAATGAACATTATATTCAGGGGAAAAAAAACCCTCCAATCATTTTGTTTTCTGAAAGCCCCACTTACAATGAGTATTTGAAACTTAAGATACATGTTCTCCTTTTTCTTCTGTAAACTAAAACAGACTGTTATTGTATTAATAAATGTATTTGTGTTTCAAGTTCCTTTCATGGAATGTAAGAATTTCCAACATAAAAAATGAGTTGTTCCTTCAGATTAGGTCTGTGTCTTTGAAATACACAGTGTTAGAATGTTAATTGAGTTTGACATAAGCATGGATATAAAATGCATCATGCCACTCAACTTACCAGCAGTGAAACTGATTACCAATTATAATCGTTCCCTGCATGCTGACAGCATACCAAGATGGAGATGTTGAATATTTCAGTTTGCAATATTATCTGGGTTGTTTAAAGTACTGACTACGTGTCCTGAAACCAATAGAAGTAATTGGTATGCATGTAAGAGCTGGCAGGCAGAGCACATCATTTATTTATAGACTCTTTTGATGTAACTCTGTGGAAAAAAAAAGTTAATAAAATATGGTTCAAAGGAAAATTTACACTCCCCATTATAATATGACATAAAGTACAAATTATTGTACCTAAATAACTGTTTTCTAGTGAATAGAGTTCCTTTATTCTTTTATTGAACTAGCCCACTGAAACCTAATGGAATGGGAGAAGAAAATGAATACTATGGTTTTTTTTATTTTGCAGTGAAGTTAAGTGAAAATTAAGATGCTTGTATGACATGGTGGAAAATCACAGGTTATGACATGGCTTTCATAAGCTTCTTATTTGCTCCAAAGTTAGTTTATGGTCCTCCCAGGCTACGTCCATCAACAAACTTCACATCAACAATTGATAGGAAGCTCAAACAGGATTAGAAAACAGGGTATAGGAAGTGGCACAGTGACCCTACTCAAAAACTTAGCAAGCTAGTGAAATTAGCTTTTGTGTAAAGCCTTTTGCTGCAAGGAAGGACTTTTCTAATTTTTCTTCAAACAGGAAGACAAATATAACATCTGAAGATAATATTTGCAGAATGCTTTGTTTTGGTCAGAGCTGGTGTTAAACCTGATGTGATCCAAGTAGAATCAAAGATTATATCAGAGAAAAGAAAAACAATGGATTGTTGTCAGCCTGATAATATGTCTGAGGAGATATAACAGTAACTATAGCTAGTAAAAAAACAATCTCAGTAGACACAGAACTTATTCCCTTTAGAGTGGAAGAACATGTTTCAAATGGGATAAAAGGAAGGGGAAGTGATCAGGCAAGTTAGGGCATATACTAGGTAATTTTTATAACATATTGTATTTTGTGGAAAATAGCATGTGATCTGGGATTTAAAGTATGTGCAGAAACAGGCCAAGTGAAGTTTGACTGAGAATCCTTAACTTTGTTATTATCTGCCTTTTAGATGCTTCATTACACAATCTACATGTTCTCTGAACATGATTTCTTTTGGGGTGGGAGAAGAAATGGGGTAGTAATTAAGGAACAGTTAAACTTCTGGTAAGATCAATAATAAATTAGTGATGTTTTACTTTCTTTGATATTACCTGAGGAGACCTGTTCTATCTGATAGATAAAGCCTGCCCAATGTCAATAAGGAGCACCTCAAAGGAGCCATTGAAACCCTCTGGCCCACAGAGAGGTGGCAGCTTGTAAAAATAATTGAGGGCTGAATTGGGAACCGTTTATTCATATTGATGAGTTCACAATGAGACATCCAGTATGAATAACTGCTCACCTGTTTGAGTAAGGGAGTCACAATCTGGCTCTCTGTTTTCATATTGAATGGGAAGCAACAACTGGACTTGTTCCTGCAGTCTGTTGCATGTGGGTTGCGTCCTGCTCCTGTGTGGAATCCCATGATTTCATTTAGGTTCCAAATAATGGAGGGGTCACCCAACTGGAGCTGCTTATGGGATTGATGCGTTTGTGACAAAATGGTAAAAATTTGATGTTGTTTATTAAATCCCTGGAGATAAATAATTTAATTGAAGCAACACTTCATATTCTAAACCTGTAAATATTTTATAAGAAATTAAGTAAAATCTAAGTAATGCCAAATGGTCTTGAGTTTTGTGATTAAAATGCTGCTGAGATTTAAATTCAGCACCTGTACATTTCAAGAAAATATGTCACTGACATATGCCAATGAGTATGAGAGAATAAGGCTACAGAAGAGGAGCAATGCGAAGAAAGTAAATAAGGAAAGGAAGTGCTATTTACTTCTTATAACACAAGAAATAGGGGTCACCAAATGAAATTAATAGGCAGCAGGTTTAAAGCAAACAAAGGAAGTATTTTTTCATATAATGCACAGTCAATCTGTGGAACTCCTTGCCAGATGTTGTTATGAAGGCCAAGACTATAACAGAGTTAAAATAAGATTAAGATAAGTTCGTGGGGAATATCCATCAATGGCTGTTATCCAGAATAGGAAAGGAGGATGTCACTAGCTTCTGTTTGCCAGAAGCTGGAAATGGGCAAAAGGGGATGGATTACTTGATGAATACTTGTTTCAGGTCATTCCCTCTGGGGCACCTGGCACTGGCTACTGTCAGAAAATACGATACATGGCTAGATGGACCTTTGGTCTGACCCAGTATGGCCATTCTTATATGTTTGCATATGGACCCATCCCAATCAGAAGAGTAATTTATTTATGTATTTATTATTTATATTTTCCAGTACATTCATTTTTACATTTTTCTGTCTGTCAAAGTTTTCTTTTAGATGTAAATGCAGAGGAAAAAGGAAAAACCTCACCCTGCGTATAAATGAGCTGGGAGTGACTCTTTGGGCATAGGAAAATGGAGAGTATCACACAGAAAGGTCCTATAGGTGCTCTAGGAACAGGTCTGCTTGGTGATGAAACCTTAAACCATGAATTATGTTGTGTTAACATACTGCTGGTTAAATGACCTTCTCTTGGAAGAGAATTAGGACACTAACCAAAATCATGTGTGGGCTATGTAAGGTTAAGGACTCTCTGCATTCACATGCATCTGTAAGGGACCCTGAGCTCTACAACAAACTATTTGCCCTAGTCTCAAAACCCCTTGTCTGGTATACTAGGCACACTGTATGGTATATCAATTTGTGTGGGCTGTTACAAAGGGTGCCTTGAGAGCCGTGGAGGGTTGGACCTGTGTGCAGGGAGGGGAGTTTTGTATTTTGAAGGGGGTTTCATTCTCTTAATTGTTGGTGATAAAGTGCTATTACATTTTGGATAAAAGATCCTTTTTATTATAGAAATCCAAATAATTAAAATAAGATAAATAGATAGTCCCATGGTAGCCAATGGAAACCATGGGGACCTGGTGCGTAGTGAAACTTTGCTTTAAGTGAAACAGAATAGCAATCCTAAAGAGTTTTAATGCATCATTATGTAAAAGAATGCAGTTGTAGTGGATCACTATCCAATTCTTATTATAATAAATGAAAAGACACTTACTTATTTTCCCCCATTTTGAGTCTGCTGTTATAACTCCATTATGAAAAATGGTTATTCCACTGTAAGAGGATTCTACAATACTTAATGCAGAAAATACACACAACTAACATGAGAAACAAACATTAGTTAGTAGATGAAATATGAAAAGAATCATTCAGTATCTGCCCTGCTTTTTACTGTTATTTCCAGTGCATTCAACCAATCACTTTTTCAATCTGCTTCGCTATTAACAAATTGTAAAATAAAAGAACTGGATAGCTTTATCTTCAAATTAACACCGCTGTAATCTCATTTCTCTTGCAGGAAGACTTTGATGCATGGCACAGACAAAAAATACAGCATTGAGGGGTGCTCATCATATCCTCGTGAGAATTTTATAAGGAAATTCAACTGGCTACAGTGAGCACAACTGTAAACAGTGTAATTATAAATAAAAGAACAAAAGCAATAATTAAAACAAATTCCTGATACCAATTTTGGAGTCATAGGGTGGGTATATGGAAAATTAAAAAAAGATACAAGGAGTATATTGCTTAATATTTAAGCCCTGATTATTATTACTATTAAAAATTCATATGCAATTATTTCTTCTCCCCAAGCCTGTAGATTATAGGAGAAAAAGTCCTTGATATGTTCTGAATATCTTAGTCCCAATTTCTGTTTGACACTTATTTTTTCAGCACAAGCAGGATCTGAATGAACTCTCCTCTGAGAGATAGCTGGGAGGGAAAGATACCTCAGGAACAAACTACATTTGCCTAATACGCTTACTTAGATATCTAGCACATTGAGCAGCGCTGTTCAAAGTGGTCAACTTTGGCTGATGTTGGGTTACAAATCACCTTAATACTGAATGCAGGAGTACTGAAATGCCGTTATCAATGTTGTTGTCTTTATTGCATAAATAAAGGGGAGCAGAACCTGTCCCAAAGGAGGAGGCATCCCTCAGCTGAAAGGAACTAATTAAGCCAGGCGCTCAAATGCCAGACCCCTTTGAAAGTAAAAGGGTTGGGGACAATTATCCTAGCCAGGAAGTGTGGATTCTCTCTAAGGGTTCCCCTCCCCCAGTTTGATTTACCCTGTTCCTCCCCACTGTTCAAAGATGGTGCTAACTAGGCTTCATTAGAAGCCTTTTGTTATGTTAAGTCTTCAATGAGAGCTAAAATCACTTATAGTGGGGCTGTGTTTTTGCCTGGCTTTCTCAGAGTTAAAAAAAAAAATATCACTAAGTGACCTATGGAAATCACAACAGAGAAGCAGGTGACAGCAGGAGGTGAATGATATAGGGACAGTGAGAACAACTGTTGAAAGTGGCGAGCAGTCAGCCAGTAGTCTTGGTTCATTAAAGTGACAAATAGTTGGCTGATGGTCAGCAAAGAGGAGCAGCAGCTGGCAGGGTGGTCAGTTAGTGAGAAGCACTGGCTGGCAGGATGGCCAGCAGAGAGGAACAGAGCTGGCAAGGCAGCTAAAAATAGCAAATCCTCTGATGGCAGAGGAAACCAGGTGAAAGGTGCACTTACACAGATGTACTTCCTAATGATGGATCCGTGGACAACCACTGTGAGTGGATCATGTGACGGGTGCACAGTAAAGGTACTTTGGATGTAGAACTTGAGAACATGAGACAGAAGATGCTGCCCCACGCACTCTGGAGTATGTGTCCTGCTCAGAGTTTTAGATTTATGAACCCAGCTAATGGCATTTTTCTTAATTAAAGTTGGGTGACTTCTTTCATCAAAAGTTGCTTTGCAGTACTCGGATACTGTGCTTACAAGTGGGGATGTACTGCTTTTCTGAAGTACGATGTATAATGTTCTAGGTTACTGGGTGGGAGCTTGAGCTGATTCAGTGTAGTATTGTTGAAAAGGAACTCCTAGCTCTGGTTGCTGCAGGCTCCACCTGGCAGAAGTGTTGCATAAGTGAAAAGAATATGGATAAAGCAGGAAGGAGTCAAACACAAATAAATTCCAGTCTATACGATCTCAAAATCAAACAAACAAGGGCCTAGACTTATGCAACATCCACATGCAGAAGGGGGCTTTCTCCCACTTGAAATGGCAGCCCTTCATGGAACCTTGTAGAAGGCTTTTTCTGGGTCCATATATTGAGCCAGTGCATGGCAAATTCAATATAGAATTCATGCAAAAAATAATGTAGTCACAGACTATGTTAAGAACATAAGAAAGGCCGTACCAGATCAGACCAAAGGTACATCTAGCCCAGTATCCTGTCTGCCGACAGTGGCCAGC
>JANRFK010004149.1:71229500-71317919 GCA_030068395.1 Apalone spinifera
CTAAACAGTTTGGTATCATCTGCAAACTTTACCACTTCACTGCTTACCCCTTTCATTAACATTAAAAATGTTACCTTTTGTGTGATGCACTTGCAGATAGGAGACCCTTTACTTATATGGTGATCCAAAGGCAGCTACATGTATGGAATTCTTGCCAGAGGAGGCTGTGAACTCCTTGCCAGCCTGTGGAACTCCTTGCCAGAGGAGGCTGTGAAGGCTAGGACTATAATAGAGTTTAAAGTGAAGCTAGATAATTTCATGGAGGTTAGGTCTATAAATGGCTACTAGCCAGGGGATGAAATGGTGTCCTTGGCCTCTGTTTGTCAGAGGCTGGAGAGGGATGGCGGGAGACAAATTCTTGATCATTGTCTTCGGTCCACCCCCCTCCGGGGCACCTGGTGCTGGCCACTGTCGGCAGACAGGATACTGGGCTAGATGGACCTTTGGTCTGACCCGGTACGGCCATTCTTATGTTCTTATGTTCTTATGTTCTTATGAATTACCAGGCAATTGTCTCCAAATTTCTTACATCAGAGAAAGCTTCAAAAAGTAATGCTATGATGTATTTCCCCATTGGACTATCCTGGCTCCATAATTCTGTGACAGGATGCAATTCTGCCATAAAGATTAAATATACATTCAGAATCAACACTAGTAGGTTGGATGCCCTTTTGGGTATATGTGTTTCTGAATTGCTTTGTGTCTGTTGGCAATATCTATGTACATTTGCTTGCATGGGGGCAGCTTTAACGTGGGGTTGAAGTCAGTTCAGGCCATCTGTGCCAATAAGAAAGCAACTTAACCACTTCTCTTAAAAGCAGAGAAGGATGAATTCCAGTCTTCCTCATTCCATTAAATGATGATAAAAATAATAACTAAGTGGCCACTAATAAAAAAGAAACAAATTACAAATATTACACTATTGATTTTAAAGGCCTGTCATTTTAAAGAGGTGCTTTCAATTCTGTTGGTGTTATAAATCCTGAAAACCAATGAAGACCATTTCAGGATTAACCTCCCCCATCACTACTAAAACACCACCTCTCATTGTTTACAATGTTTTGAATAAAATCTAAGGTAGCACAAATGTTTAAACAGATGGCTCAATGATATGTCTTGTTCTTTACTAATCATAGGTATTAAAATGGCCTCTTTATTTTTATTGTGTTTTAAATGGGCATAGAAAATCTGTGTCTGATAATGACCTTTGTACATAATGCTGCAAATTGATTTTGATGACCTTTCACTCTCAGATAATTAGACTGGCTTCATGCACATTCATTTAGCTCCCACTTTACTGTTATTGTCTGTTCAATGTGCCCTCCCCGCCTTTCTCTTCCCCCAAATCCATGTTGTTTCTGATTCTCTATTACTGATTTATTATTGTAGTGCTTGGTTTCTGCTAGAGCTGACTGAAAATTAGACATTTCTGCCCTGTTGGAAGTTCTGGTACTTCAGAATTTGCTTTAGTCCTGAAATGTGATGAAAAGTCAAAATATTGAAACATTTTGCAGAATGGAAAGTTCAGAAAAACTTAAATTTGGAATTACCACAGCTGGTTCTTTTTGTGTTACAACTTACAATTCCAAGATGTGCATATCCAGGAACTGAGAACAGGACATTTTAAGTGTAGGTTTCTTGACCCTAGAATTTGCTTTCCTCTTGGTTTGATGATGTCCAAGCCTGCTGATCTTAAGTGTATACTGTAATGCACATTTTTTTATGTTTGTTTGATATTGGGGAGAAGAGCATTTATTAAAATTGCTATTTGAAATTTGTTGGTTTTAAAAAATTGTATTATAGAATCACAAGATAGAAAAGACTCATTAGATCATGAGGTACATATCTGCTGATTGTGAGTACAAGCTCCAACAATTATAATACACATTGAACCTCTATAGTCTGATATTTTCTGGTCTGGCAACATCTATGATCCAGCATGATTTTAGTTAGCTAAATGTCCACTTATGTGTGTGGCCAAGTTTCCTATGGTCCCATAAAGTTTGTTTACAGCCACCAGTCCTGGCTCTCAATGTTCTGTTATTTAGCTCTAATTTACCCCTAAATGTCTTTTAAGAGCCCAGTAAGCAGTGGAAGTGTTGGTAATGCTGCTAGACAATATCGACTTCCTGTGGTTCAGCACCAGTCAGGTCCTGAGAGTGCTGACTAGAGAGGTTCAGTCTGTAGATGCATTTTATACATTGAAAAAAAAATACTGCATCAGTACAGTAAAGGTTGTGTTATCTGCCACTTTACCAACATGCAAGTTCTATAAACTGATATTTCTGAACTTCATTGACAATCTGGCTTACAGTCCAGCTGGCACAGGGTCAGCAGGCTCCGTTCCTGGATCTATGTCACTCCAAGGAGTGCTAATATGACCCTGCTACTCCTAAGTGGAGGAATGGGAGCTCCACTGGCCCCACCCCATTCCATTCCAAGCATTGGCTCCACAGGTCCTATTGGCTTAGAACCACAGCCAATGGGAGCTGCTGGGGTGGCATCTGAGGGAGGCAACAGTGTGCAGAGCTGCTTAGCCACTCCTCTGCCTAGAAGCAGGGACATGTTGCTGCTTGCAAGGAGCCACTTGAGGTGAGTGAGATACTCCAACTGTCTGCCCTGAACTCCTCCCACACCCAAACTCTCTCCCAGAGCCTATGTCTTGCATCCCCCTCCTAGGCCCCAACCCAAGCACAGAGTACCCTCCTGCAATCCAAAGTCCCTCCCTCTTAGTTAACCAGAATTTCTGACTTATTGGCACCTCCTGTCCTCCCAACATGCTGATAACAAAGCTTTTCCTGTATTACTACATGTTTTTAACAGTTCAGTTGCTGGTAGGTAGATATATTGTAATAAGGTTGTTCCGTAGTCTGGGGTTGTATTAGCAGATGTTGAAAACAGATGGGAAATTAATTGATCCTGCCTTCCCCCACCTGGGAACAGGGGACATAAGGAAGAGATAGAGATGCCACTTTATACCTTCTGAAAAACACACTAGACCACAACTTCAGCCAGTCCAAACTGGTTTAGTTCCAATAGTATCAGTTTATACCTGATGAGGATCTGGCTTTCTATCCTCCTGCAGTATAACATTGCACGAGGAGTAACAGTTAATTCGAGGGAAGGGTTTTGGATCGGACTACCACGTCTACACGTGGCGAGTTAATTTCGGGCTACTGGATTTTTAAAATGGTGACCGTCCGCGAGTATGCTAATCAAGCACAGGGTATTTAAATCCTGCACTTCATTAGCAACTTTGGTAGTCTTCATTTGCCTCCTAAGTTCGAACTAGGGGGCAAGTGTAGACATACTCTGAAGAATTAGCGAATGACTTTAGTACCTTTGATTTACCCCAGTGTAAATGAGATCAGAATAATCTCCTAAAAGATTCCTGGGGAAGGAAAAAGAGTGTCACTCACACACAAGTATATTTTTTGCATCAGAACTCAAAAATCAAGCTAGCTTTGCCTCTTTTGGGCACTGATCTGAAAATTTCATCCATTTCTAGATAGTCCCTTTCAGCACCATCATAAGCATTTCCCCAGCAAACACTATGATGTCACAAGGGAGTATGTTTTCTGGGGGGAGGGGGAGAAGCATTAAAAAGAGATACATCCTTTATAAATTAGAATACCAGACTTAATGGAATATAATGAACAAAAGAAGAAAAATACAGCACATTTATGGGACAAACAGAGCTGCCACTAATGGAATGTTTTCACTGAGGTATTAGCTGCTCCATCAGTAAAGATCTTTTGGGGAAATATACCTGTTAAACTAAGGCATTACATGAATTATTCCTCTGGAGGGAGGGGCAAGGTAAGAGCAGTGGAAACTTCAAGAACAAAAGAGACCCAAGTGACCAGGAAGTAGATAAGCACACATGGATAGGGGCCAAACAGGAAGATTAAAAATGGGATAGGAAATGGCAAGGTTATGGGGGCTGAGTTAGGGGCTTCCACAGAGAAAGGTCACTCAGCATGTAGTGGTCTCATGGGACGGGGGCCCCTGCTTGCTCTTCTGAACCTTAATTGCCCTCAAGACTCAGGTCAATCCAAAGGACTTGGACCCCAGACCAAAGAATACCCTGCAGTGATGAGAAAACTGAGGCCAGGAAGTGTTTATTATTTTATATGAGCTGTTCTCTCCTGTTCTTTACATGATGAAGTATAAAATAACATAAAATTAAAGACACCCACAAGGGGCCAGAATAACATGGCTTCCTGAGCTCTGAGGGGATAGTATAGCAATCTTTTGTCATCAGTTATGCACCCTCTATTCTTTTCCATCCATGCATGGAGTTTTTCCATACATTTATGGAATAATTTGTTTATGTGCACCGAGGTACATACAGATGTGAACTACCAGTAGCAATAAAAAACAAAAAACAAAAAACACCACACTAGCTATGGGGCACTCTGCCAATAAGCTGGGTGGTATTTGACTCTCTCCTGAGTGGCTGCCCAAGCACACAGCTTACAGGGAACATTGGTCACCAACCCCCCAAATATCCCCATGAAATAGAGCACAGAGTTTCAGAGAACGGCTTATCCAAGAAAAGCTGAAAACTTAAACAGGCACATCACTGCGAAGAAAGTTTCTGGCTCATCACATGGAGAAACTCCTGACTCTAAATGAATACACAGCAACCACATAACATTCTGTGAGTATTTGCATCCACAGATCATTTTAGTGGATGCAGATGTGGGCACAAACTTTGCATCGATGCAGGGCTCCAGCCATGAGAGATGATCTGATGACCAAGCTTCATGAAATAAAGAAGGAAGTTGCTGACTTGGACAAGAGAGTCACAGTACTAGGGTGTCTACCTATGTGGCTTTTAGCAACAAGGTTGTGTCAACACAGCCCTGTTGCAAAAATTCAGTATGAGTTAATGCTATTATTTTCACTCCCAATGAGCAGGTTTTGCTTTGTTGTCAGGTGAGCACTCCTGCCAACAAAGCCGCGTTCCCACATGAACTTGCAGTGGCAAAACTGGTGTTGTGGGGTAGCAGGTGAGAGTGGGTTAAGCATCCAGGAATGACAAAAGTTTTGTCAAACAAATGCAAGTATAGTCACACCCCTGGAGAATGGCCAAAGAGAAGCAAGTGAGAGAGAAAGAGAGCTTCTTGGCCCTATGGCACTGATTGAGCAGAAAAGAGAGACAGCGAGAAAGAGAGGGAGAGAGAGAGAGAGAGAGAGATGTAGCTTAAGTGAGATGATAAAGAAAACAGATCAAGAATGAAAAATATCAGAATTAATGTACTGCCTGAAAATGTTGAAGGGGAAACACAATCGTATGTAAAAACTTTTACTATGGGAGTTGTTACAGCTGATCTCTCTGGAAAGGTAAAAGTGAAAAGAGCCCAAGTAGCATTGCTCCATTGACCTGGGCCTCATAATCAAAATAAGCCAAGACCTAATTGTGAAATGTCATGTTTATCAAAGAAAAAATTAATTATGAAAGAAGCAAGAGAGCATTAACATCTCATGCTCAAAGGTCACCAGTTGCAAATTTTCCATGACCTCTCTGCCCCCACTTTAACGAAAGAGAAGAGAGCTGGAGGAATTATAGCAGCAGTCAGGAGGGCAGATATTCACTACAGATGGGGATTCCCATTTAAGTGCTCATTCAGCTACAAAATCAGTATTATACAATAAGGGTATGTCTACACAGCAGCATTATTTCTAACTAATAACAAAGTGCGCCTCTACACAGCAAGCCATTATTTTGAAAAAATGTCGAGCTGGAGGACTTCTTACTCCGAGTCCTGTAACCCTCATTTTATGAGGAGCAAGGGAGCAAGGGAAGTCAAAGGAAGAGTGTTCTTCCTTTGACTTCCTGCTGTGTAGACAGCACCACAAGCCGAATTAAGTTATTTCGACTTCAGCTATGGAACTGACATAGCTGAAGCTGTGTATCTTAATTTGACTTTTGCCCTTCTGTGTAGACGTACCCTAAGAGACTCTAAATGGGTAGAGCGGATTTCCTCTAGTGACTTGGGATATCAATTTAAATCTCAGATTCATAAGATGACTTTCCTGAGGTACTGACTACTGATAAACTGTAGAAAATCTCTTGCCACACAGTGAAACCTGGATAAAGAGAAACTGAAAAAAACTAAAGACTTTAGAGACCATACTGGCAATGACAGAAGTGAAGTCAAACAAGAAAATTTAGATGCCAAGCAGCAATCCAAAGTCTAATCAGAAGGGACTTCTTGGGGGAATCACTAGGAATAAAGAGCTAAACAGTAACTATGTTAATGTTATGAGGAAAACAGAATGAAGTTTACTTTAATTGGGTGAGCAGTAACAACTGTGTTTTGAAATACAGAGGGAGAAGAAAAGCAATAAAACGGAAGTGTGGTGTCTGGGGGAGATTTCAAAGGTGGAGGAGATTGGAGAAAATAGAGAGAGGCATGGAAGAGCCTTTAGGGATTCTTTGTATACTCCCTCCCCCCCCATAACTCAAATCATCATATGGCAATCAGTCCTGAGAGTTAAGTGGAGATGAACCACTTTTGGATTGCAAGAGAAGGAGTCCTAGGGCTTGTGTAGAGAGTACATGGGTTAGAGTTCAGCAAATCTCAGTAGCGTGGGGACTGTTTTGCAGATTATGTTGCTATTTCATTTGTGGATTTAAAGTAAGAGAAATGCAGAAGAAGGAAGGGAAATGGGGCGACAAGTGGAATTAATGCAATAAATAGAAATGGAAGGTCACACACAAAAAACAATCTATTTTCAGGCACACAGTAGTGAGTGTAAAATATTTAGAAACAAGGGCAGCAGTGGCAACACAATCAGCACAACAAACAACTAACAATCACAATTTCAGGTTTTTAATAAACTGAATGGTGGCTCTCAATCTCTCTCTTACATCTTTGAATGTCAAAAGGCTATATACTATCAGATTATTCTACATTAAAAGTCTCATTTTCAGGAGTGGCCAATTATTGACATGAAAGATAACTGATTTCAACAGACATATTTTTCTTCAGATAAAGAAAAGAGTTTGCGTCACATCTGCTAAACACGTACCTTTTAAGATTAAAGATCAAAGCAAAGATAAGGGGGACAATCTCTGCTGAAGGGCACAATTGCTAGGCTATTAATAATGGGTGCTTCAGCATATGTGCCAAACCAAAAGCAAAAAATCCCCCCCAAACCCTGTTTTTAAAGGACTTCATTAAAACAATGACACACTTTGGGGAAGAGGAAATTATACTTGGAAGAACTTCAGTTGGACAGTAAGTTCTTACTGGGACAGAAATGAGAGACAAAGACATGGGCAATAGGTACGGCATTGACTTATCTGTGTTAAAGATTCAATCTTTTATATTGAAGGAGGGAATTGCACCCAGGGGAAGAGATTACATATCTTACTCACATCTTCATCTGTTATATACTAGAATTGATTTAATGTTAATCTCTAATAAATTCTTAATGAAGTGATGTGATCTGTAGAAATTGGCAACATTACATGGTCAGATCATGCATCAGTGGAAGTAAGATTTGATAACTGGGTTGGATCCCAAAGTTCACCTTCTTGGCAAATTAACTGCTTTCTTCTCCAAGACAAAGATTGGGTTGCAGCAATTAAAGAGGACGTTGTTCAATACTTGTAATTAAATGACCCAGACAATATAAGAAGCTGCTTCTTTGGGAGGTAAGTAAAGAAGGATTTAGGGGTCAGTTGATTAGCAGTATTTCAATTGAAAAAAAGGAGAAATAGCCCAAGGAAAATTAGAACTAGAACATGACCTACAAAGGTTACAGGACACTGATAAAATCACAGCTTTAGAAAAAACACATCAACAATTAACTAATATTAGAGGGAAGTCAAATATGTAGGCAGATGACATTGAAAAATCCTTTAGGTATACAAATCAGATATTTTATGAAAAAGAAATAAAAGTCGTAGGCTATTGTCTTGAAATTGTAAAGAGCAATTAAGAACAATAAGTGAATTAGCTCTTCATTATAAAAAGCTCCGTGTCTCTGATACTCTAAGCTCTGAAGTTATTCAAAAATATTTGGAAGTAGTAGGTTTGTCAAAGATAAACATTTTTAGATGAAGAAATCCTAGAGGCAATAGAAAGTATGAAAAGTATAAAACTCCAGGACCTAATGACTTCCTAGTTGAAGTTTGCAAGATGATTAAGGAATTATTAATAGGTCCTTTCAGATGTACCATCAATGCCATTCTTTTAGGGGAGAAACTTCCACAACCTATGAAAACAACTATTGTGGTTATTCTCCTTGAAGATGAAAGAGAACTTATCTTATACAGTTCCTGTAGGCAAATATTTCTTTTGTTAAGTCATGACGACAGCTTTAGCAAAAATACAAGCAAGCCACTTGCAGTCTGTGCTCTCATCTTAGATAAATCCAGATCAATCTGGATTCATTAAGAACAGAAATAGCTGGCTTGTTAATTATGTGCATAGAGAGATTCACTTGATGCAATAACATTAATAGAAATGACATTGGTGTTGTAATGATGCTCAGACTTTTAACTAGAAAGCTCTGATGACTATTTTACCGTACAATGTCTCTAAAGAAAAGCTAACCATTGCAATGATTGTTTTGTTTCAGAGATTTACATGACAAGGATTTGTTAACTTGTTAAAATGTCCTAAATAAACAATATAAGCAAAGCAAAGAAAAAGAATGAATTTCCCGCAAAGAAAGGGTATGAAGTTGTCAGACTATGCAAAGTGTGTATGCTCTGTCTGCTTCCCAACTACTGTGTGCTCATCAGCGAATTTAAACTGTAAAGCAGAAGCTTTACACCCTTGGAGTGGAGTTCAGGGTGAAGGGGTTGCTTAAGTACTGTGGTATCTGTAGGCTCAGTACTGTGCGGGATGCGTTCCAAAACTCAAAGGCGGGGGTGCTAGAGAAATTCTGTACCGGAGAGAGTGCCAATGGATTCCAAGACTGGGGACATGAATGGACTCGATTAAGGCTCCAGGGCTTACAGGCTTAGATTCCCCTCACTAACTCCTAGTGGGCGGCAGGAAGAGGTATCACTCAGATCTGTGACAACGTAAGAACAATATGGACTCTGTTTTAACTCCATTTACATGGCATAAAAAGATTGGGTATTTACCTGAGGCAGAAGGAACTAGAGAAGGGATGGAAAAGTCTAATAAACCCTGGGAGGGAAGAGTAAGAGAGAGCCTTAGGCTTCAATTATTATTATTATTAGTGAAGTTCTCTATAAAGGCAAACTCAGTAGAGGAGAAAGTTTGGCACCTATCTAGTGTGCATTTACTGTGAGCAAAGTAGAATGGGACCATTGCTTGCTTTCAGTTTTGTCTGTATGTTGTATTATAAGGTCTTGAGGGCACAGACTGTATCCTCTTTTATACAGTACTGAGCATAATGTCTTTTCTTAAGAAATAATAAATACAATAATAAATAGGAAAATATAAAGCGTTGGGGGAGGGGAGAGAAAATAAAATATTCATAAATGTTCGCAACAATGTCATTTTCCAATTAAAGTGTCATTCTATCCACTGTGTGGGTGAGACAACCATCTTCATCTTGCACAAATGTGACAGCATTATTAGCAAAAGGGATTTTTATCATATATTAGTATAAGATAGATCATTGAATGCAACTTTCCAGGGGCAGAAGTTTCCCAAAATCACCCTGCTTTTAGATACACCATTGAAAGGCCAACCAGCTTAGTTCTGGTGTAAAATGCAGTTTCTAAGCATCAGCTACTGTTGAACATTTAATTTCACTTCTCAGTGGAAGTTAATGATTGAATAGTTTTTCTTGTCAAAAACAGTCATAATAAATAACATTATAATTAGTAAAAAATGGGGCACAAATAGAAAGACACTCTCTCTCTCAGGTACACAGTGATTGTGGAGTATGAGTATGGGGTAGTCAGTTACTTCTATAGTTCCATGCATCTGTTCACTGACTGCTGCAGAAGGATCTCTTTGGGATGTGGTCCAAGATCTGTGCCTAAGAAGGGGAAGGATGAAGGGTGGAAGTGACACATCTTTCTTCCTAACATCATGAAGAATCTATTCAGGAGTTAAGACAGTCATGGTCTCCTACATAACCAGATTATTGATTACACTCATGATTTTATTGCAAGTCTCACACTATTTGATGTTCTTAAATCTCAAGCTCTGGGAGTTATGTGATTATATGAATCTCAGTTTTCCTTACAATAAAATGTAAGTTTCTAGTGCTTGTGTTCTTGTGAAATCATCAACCCTAAAACTAATCTTATAAGTTTTGTAGGACAGACAACTATGCTGAAAGGGTTCTGGCAGACAGTATGAGGGCACAGGGCCTCTGCGTAGAGCATTTGGCAGATTTGAAGGAATCTGCTAGTTCTAGAGCCTAGGCTGTATCTATACTTACTGCACCAGAAGTCAGTCTTCTGGCATTTGATTTAGCATGTCTAGTTAAGACCTGCTAAATCAAATGCTGACAGTGGCTCCAGCCGGTGCTGGTACTCCTAGCAGTTGCTTTCATTGGCCTCCATCTGTGAAGACAGCACCATGCTCGGCTTAAGTAGTTGCAGTTTTCCTACCTTTGGCCTTTCTCTCTATGTTGGGGGGGAGGAGAGATCTTGACTATGATATTAAACATCTTGACTGTAATGCTGTTCCAATCATACTGCACTCCCTCAATATTATCAATAATGTTTTGAGTCTGTTTCATAAGTTAATTATATTTGATAAACAAATACATATAGCTCCAGAGTAAAGTTCCAGTTTGAGAATTGCCATCTTTGGCAACGAATTTCTGTGTCTATGCAACATTTCAAAGAACTGTCTTTTTTATTTGATGCTAAAGTTGGGTTTCAGCTAACTGCCAATGAATATAAAAGAATAGGGCAGGCGAAGCTAAGAAAATATTCCATAGGTTTTTTTTATTATTTACTACTAAAGCTCTGTTGCACTAAACCTCTGAGCTAGTTTTTTAGAGTACACTATACAACGTCATTCACTCACATGTCAACAAGGTTCAACTTAATAAATTAAAACAGAAAAATGTGGGGGTAAAGCACCTCAGACCTTCATGATTCATTTTGCAGCAATTTTCTGGTGGTTGCCCAAGAATGACCTGCTATCTTCCTGGTCCCCTTATCATTTTCCCATCTGGAAAAGGCTGAGCCATACTGTACACTGGGGAGTAAATGGCTTGAGCTGGCTGCATTCAAAGGCTATTAACAATCATAACTCTTCAAATCGCCACCCTCTTGCAGACAAGGTTAATAGTAGTCTATAGAACAGGCAGGGAGGTCAGTAGTTTACTTTTACTAAAATAAATAAAGTGAATTTCTGGATTTACTTTGTTACCTCTGACTGTAAAACAAGACATGCAATTTTTAGAGACTTACTGGTACCAAATGGAACTTTAAATATTTTGGACTCAATTCCTTAAAAATCCAATGGGAACCACTATTCATGTGGACTAATTTATTCATTTTTCTACTAAAACTAAAGTACAACTATGTTTTTATGGAGCCTTGGCAAGTATGATTAATTTAGCAATTAGTGTGGAAATCTAACACAAGGTTTTGAAGTCCAAAAAAATAGGAGACTGTTTAATTTTCAGCAGAGAGGGACGGATAAATCTGAGAAAGCACTAACGGCTAATGTAAATTCTTTAGTAATCAATGTAATGTTAAAAATGAAAAAAAAATCAATGCCATAATTAAAAATAACATCACATTTAAGAGTCTAAAATCTCCAAAGTTTTAGCAATAAAACAAATTCTGAAATGTCCTGCTGGAGTTTTGTACTTTAGACATGAAGGAAGAAGCCACTGCTATCCATGCAGAAATTTTGAAGACAATTTAGAAAAAAGCAGCAGTAAAAAGAACTCAGTATCATTAAAAGAGAAATATTAATACATAGTTCAGAGTGTATGAGAATAACCATGCATGATAACATCAATGTAAAAGGAAAATAGAGTTCATTTTTTGATATAGGCACAGATGTTAGTAATAACAATAATTTGCAACATTAATAAAACTTCCAACTATGTAATCGCCAGCCTAGCCTCCCCCTACTCACTCACACACAGTTTCTATTTGAAGTCAAATGGCAACCTTTTAGTTGTCTTATATTTCAGATCTCTGACAAAATGTATATCAACCTAAAATGTGCTTTTATTTTAAAACAAATCGTTAAAAAGCAGCCTCATATATTGACTGTTGAGTACTAGATTTTTGGGTGCTCAAGATATTTTAAACCACTGGAATTCTTTGCTTAAGCCTGGAGGGTAAATGAAGGAAAGACTAATTTAAAAATGAATTGCTTTACAACACATTTGTCTGTAATGTCTACATTTGGAAAGGGTCAATTCTCCGATCTTCATCTGTAAAACCCCAGTTGAAGTCAATGGAGATGAAAGTAGAATGTGAACTTTGCATGAATATCTCAGAATAATATTCGGTCTACATTCTGTAACTTATTTGGTTTGTTATCCTTTTTTAATGGTTTTTTTTTTCCTAAAGCCCTGAATGGCTCAGTGAATTGCTAAGGATTTATGAAGCTTTTGGTTCTGGATCACTGGTTTGAATCAAGTCTAAGGCAGCAGTGAGCTGAGAGTCATTACCGTCTGGGGGTGTGTCAGTGCTTTTTGTGAAATGATTTGGTCATCTAAGTCAAGTGCAGAAGGAATAGCAAATATGGCAGGCGACCTGCTTGGCTTAACAGAGAACTCTTCAGTGAGCTTAAACAGAAAAAAGGAAGCTTACAAAAAGTGGGACATTGGACAGATGAATATAAAAACATTGCTCGAGTATACAGATATGTAGTCAGGAAGACCAAAGTACAACTTCAGGTGCAGCTATCAAGGGATATGAAGGATAACAAGAAGGGTTTTTGTAGGTATGTTAGCAACAAGAAGGTGGTCAGGGGAAGTGTGGGACTCTGACTGAATGGGAAAGGCAACCTAGTGACAGACGATGTGGAAAAAGATGAAGTACTCACTGCTTTTTTTACATCGGTCTTTACAAACAAGGTCAGCCTCCAGACTGCTGCACTGGGCAGCACGGTATGGGAAGGAGGTGAACAGCCCTTATTAGTGAATGAACAAAGACTATTTAGAAAAGCTGGACATCCACAAGTCCATGGACTTAATCTAATGCATCCAGTGGGGCTTAGAGAGTTGACTGATGTGATTGCAGAGTCACTGGCCATTATCTTTGAAAATGCACGGCAATCTGGGGAAGTCCCGGATGACTGGATAAAAACAAATGTAGTGCCCATCTTTAAAAAAAGGAAGGAGGAGCCAAGGAACTACAGACCAGTCAGCCTTATTTTTTTTCCAGTCCCTGGAAAAAATCAAGGAGCAGCTCCTCAAGGAATCAATTTTGAAAGACTTGGAGAAAAGGAAGGTGAAAGGACAAGTCATGCCTGACCAACCTAATTGCCTGATTGCCATTGGCTCTGTGGATATGTGGATTCTGGGGGAAATAGTGGACATGAAATACCTTGTTTTTAGCCAAAAAAGCTTTTGATACAGTCTCCAACAGTATTCTTGCCAGCAAGTTAAAAGAATTATGACTTGGATGAATGGACTATAAAATGGATAGAAAGCTGCCTAGATCATCAGGCTCAACAGGTATTGATCAATAGCTTGATGTCCAGTAGGCAGTTGGTAACAAGTGGAGTGCCGCAGGAGTCTGTCCTTGGGCCGGTTTGTTCAACATCTTCATTAATGATCTGGATAAGGGGATGACTTTATAGGATGAATACTTTCTGATTCATTAAGACACCAAATTTATAATAAAATGTAAAATAGATGGGCAAGATAGGAAGGAAGCTTTGATTTTCCATATCCTCTCAGCTGCCCACACTTTGGTGAAGAATCTTTGATTTTTATGGATCTTTTCCTCCAGATAATTTTTCCCACTTCTTGCTCTCTGCACAGGTAACCCATAGCAAGACAATATTCACATTGCCAGTGTTATCTATGAACAGATTAGTGGTCAAATGACAATCCGTTTCAAAATTTTTGAGGATTCAATTTGCCTGGTGATGAAAAATATCATAATTATTGATGGGGAAAGGTATTTCTAGAGATGATCATTCTTAAGTGGACCTTCTACCTATTTTTAAAATATGTTTCATGATGTGATATCTATGGTATCTCTAGTTTTGATTATGTTATCTGTGGCTCCACCTAATCCAAGCCTTTGACCATGTTAGGAGTACCATTAAAAATTCAGTCTAACCACTTTAAGTTCATTCCATTAAATATGATTAAGTTGACCAGCACAGTGTTACCACCAGAAACAGAATCTAAGGGCCAGTTTCTCAGTTGGTGTAAATGAACAAACCTCCATTGGTTTCATTCCAACTACCCTGTTTTAAACCTATGATAGATTCTCAAAGATATTTAGGTGCCCGACTCTAATTGATTTAATCATCCAGTGACTTGGCTACTAGTCTATCAAATTAATATGGCATTCTGGATCTGGTAGTTTCTCCCTTCAGTTTCATCCCCCTTGAATTTTTATTCATTTCTGCATGTGAGCTATTCTATGCAAAGGATACATTGGTACCAATTAGAATTCTTTATATTTCAAAATTAACTTGTGTTGTTCAGGAGATTAATGAGTCATGACAAGGGAGTAGCTACAGGCAGATCTAACCCACAAGAGTCCCAATCCTTGTACCACTGAAATCAGTGGCAAAACTCCCATTCATTTTAATAGTGCAGATCAAGCCCTAGGAGGCTGACTCAGATCCTTAAATCACTTGTTTGAACACAATGAGACTACGCTAAAGTTATTTGTATATATAAGTTCCCATCAGTTAGACTGAACCCTGATTTTAAATCATTGTTTAGAGCTGAATTTTTTTTGCTCCAAAGTTTTGCTCTGAATTTCAATAATTGTTTGGATATGATGGAGAAAGCACACTGTCCTTGCTACAATAGCTATTTCCAGAACTGGAAGCTATAATAAACTGTACATGTTAAATACTTCATGCTAAACTAGATATTTGCCAGAAACACACTATATTTTTTTCCTTGTAAGACTTACACAGTGAGTGCTTTAATTGGATAACAGAGGGTGCCACAATAATATATTATTATATCAAATGTATTTTTAAATGATCCTTCCAGTGCATCAATCTTAGTGTACAGCTAAAGGGCTATAGGGTCACATGTGCAGAATGAGTTCTGCCCTCTGGAGAAATCCCCATGACTGCACACAGTTCAAAACCCATTATGGTTGCTCCACAACCAAACATTTGATGCACTGATCAATGTCGAGAGTAGAGAGAGGGGAGAGCCACAAAATTAGACTGTAAAGCCTTGATGCTGCCCGCTGCTCTTTAACCTTGACTCAGCTGTGTAAAAAGGAGGGGGGAGGAAGAAAAGAAAGAAAAGAAACAAGAGAGACGGACCTGAAAATTTGCTCCTTCCACATAGCAGCTTTTCTCCTGCTGCTGCTGAAGGCTCATTTATTACTTCTTAATGAATCAAAATACCATCTATAGGCTCTCTAGGGAAAATTGAAGGCCTTTTAATTCTTTTAGGTGATCCAAACATTGCCTTATAATTATTATTGTGTGTGCAACTTTTGTTATAAAGAAATACTAAAATATACAACACAACCCATAACAATATAAACCTCATGGAAAAATAAATAATTCATTCATAGGAGACTCACCACAGGAGAAGAAAGAATCATAGTTTGAAAACATCAAATAAAATAAATGCATTGGTGTTTATTGCTTGTGCATCAGAGAGATTCATTGGTCTTGAAGTATGTAAGCAAAAATATTTGGGAAGTTCATATAGACAAGTAAAAATAAATCAGAAAAAGTTAATATTAATTTGAATGAGACATTTTCCACAAAAACATGTTGTGGCTAATGATTTAATATACTACTTATTGTTCATGTGTAATATTTTCTAGAACTAAAAGACAATACATGGTAGCTGTTTTTTTCTTTCAGAAGCTCATATTAAACATTTTATGTCAAAGATTATAGAATCACAATGAGCTGGATAAGTTATCTATTGAAGTAGCCCTCTTGAAAGTATTAATCAATGTTCATGTTGATTTTGATTCATACTTAAGGGAAAGATGTTATTTATCATAAAAGAGCCAAATGTGGGTTAACGGAAGATAAAAATTTTAAAATATCCATAAAAAAAGAGACAAACACAAAAAAATATGACCAGATTCAAATCTGAACTATCTTGGAAACATCTGCATACCAGTGTAGCTTTGATTTATACATAGCATCCATTGTTACTTTTCTTGCCTTTGCTTTTGATATGTTGAAATTTTTTTACTACTTAATGAAAAAGAATCAAAAGTACTCATAAAATAAAAGGAATATGTTTATAGATTTATTATGGATGGAGAAAATGGTACAAATAAACTAAAAATTATTTTACTTTTTTAAAAACTAAACCTGAATCAAAACAGTCTTTTTTAAACAAACCACAGTAGTCCAGTAAACTTTCTTTTAATTTTAATTTTTAATCAACTTTGCACTTCCTGGGTTTGGCTGGATTTAAACATACCACAGAGACAAGCTGTTCTCCCAGCTCTCTCAGCATGATTTTTTGGTGATAGAAAGCTAAACATTTGGGAGGCTTATTGTAAACCAACCCTTTTTCAGTTTAATCATGTCTGATAACAACCAAAGACCAATGCAGAAATTGATGCAACATTTCTGATTCAAAGTTACCCTAGGCAGATGCCAGTTTGTTAATATGTAGAAGAAAATGACCAAACTTGAAATAATGACACACATTGTAGAATTAAGTACAACATTAAAGTGTCCTTTTTACCAGCATTGAACTTTGCTCCTCTTGGGCTGTCTGAGTGTTACAAAAGCAGCAGAGACTGACTATATTTCCTTGGCCTCTCATATTTTTCCTTATTTTTTGTCTAAGTGTTTCCCCCAGTTTGACCATTTTTTTTTAATACCATGTCTGGCCTTTATGTCAGTCATCTTCCAGATAGGAGAATTTGGGCTTTTAGGTGGTGCATGGTACTCATGTTCAGTGGATTGCTTTTCACAATGTGGTAGCCTCTCATCTTGAGCTGACATCACTACCTGTCAGAAGTTACATTGGATTCTATAGCAGCTGCTGCATATTCAAGATGAAAAGTTTCAATGTTTACTTTTAAAATGTCAATCCTCATGCACGCTCAATATTCATAGACTTATTCATTAGTTCTCAGCTGCCCTGGAAATGTGTTTGGATTACATGATGCAAGGCAGATAGCTTGAATACAGGGCAGTCAAAATAGTCTATAGGTTTTACTTCACAAATCATTTCTCAGTGGCATTGTTCCCACACTGGCAGTGTGCTTCGTAGTGATTTAGCATTTACTCCTGTGTGGAAGAGCCTTCTGGTGTTTTGCTAAGGGACTATTTCAGCTTCAGTTTCAAGATGACAGTATGTGTCTGCTGCTAGACTTAGGTGAAAGAAGAGATTTAGGAAGCGGGCACAGATGGGTTTGATTATCATCAACAATTTGAACTTTATTCATGTATCAAAATGAAGACAAACTGTTACAAGCAGATTACCCTTACCCTCAAGGCAGCCCACTACCATCTCTGACAAGCAGATTTCTTTTGATGGAATGTATGGTTAGCCCATGTTGCAAATGCTTGGGTGATTGGGTGATCATTGGACCACATGTAAACTCCTATGTTTTTCTTTCAAATTAATAGCACCCCTGAATATTTTTTGTATTTCTCCCTCAGAGTACACTTCATGTATCACTGATTCTGGGATTCCAGAAGTACACAGCGGTCTTTGTGGTGCAGATTTTAAGGCACCTCTGGATGGTTTTAAACTCAATGCTGCAAAATGTAGTCTGTTAAAGTAATCTGTATTAGACAACTGAGGAGCCTTCTGACATATCACTGGATGAGTAGCAACATTCACATACTCAATTGTTTAGCCACTTAACAGAATATTGGTTAGAGTGAATATGACTAATACGCTGGAGCTGGAGACATAATCCTCTGTAAATTCCCAGTGACTCAAAAGTGGTGGCCAGGCCAGAGACATAAGTGTTCAGAATCAAAGCATGAGGCATAGCTGTCATCCTGCACCAAATATTTACTCCTTCTGATCATCCACCAGCACAAATTAGAACAACTTGAGCTTAGCGGTTGATTCACTAGGACTCACAATGGCGGTGGAAATGTGATGGAAAAATTATATGCACTCTCTTCCTTAGGTATGTCACTGTTTTAGTGGAGCTGATGAACTGACTATTGATCTTGGTATAGTACTGTATGAATGTAGTGGTATGGGGACTAGAAGATATGGTTGAGCTGGCCAGTAAAACCCAGGGCTCAGAATGGCTGTGATTTGATCGCCTATATACTCCATTGGATAATCACAACAATAATTAGCTTTAGGTATCTTAGGTACTAATAATTTAGGCGCCAAAATCATTATTTTGGTAAGACACACCAGCCAAGCATTGAGGAAAGAGAATGTATTGTATCACCTGAGAACACTGGACTAAACCATGTCCAATTGTGACCAATCCCAGAGGCTTTCCCCCCACCCCACCCAAACCAAACAATACTGAATATTTCTGGCTAATTGTGACTCAAAAGGAAAAAAAATCTTTCCTGGACGTTGCAGATTTAGGACTGAATTAAGCAATGAAACATGAGATCTGATTATAGAAACTTGTCCTAAAATGGAGCTGCTCCTGTTATGAATATATTGAGGGCAACGCAGAGCTTCATGTTCTTTCTGCGGGTCATTAAGAAGGGAATGATCAGCATCACTCAAAACCTCAGAGATGCCAGAAGGGATCATGACAACCATCCAGCCCAACCCCTAGTACACACAAGCTGTAGAATTTCTCCCAGAAGTTGGGTTAAAGCAATATATATTATTCTAATTACAGAGATTCCAAACAATGGGAAGTCCACCATATCCCTTGACAAGCTGTTCCTGTGTTTGATTACTATCAAAGCTAGGAAATTCTCCAGGTCAGGACTGAGGCAGATTTGCAAAGGAAACTTCTACTTCTACTTTCTCTTTTGTACCCTTCCTGTAGATAGTGGAATACAGTCTTTAGGACTGCCAATCTAGCACCTATCATAAGTGCTACATTCACTTAAAAATGAAAAAGAAAATACTCCTTTGATGTGCAATCCTTGCTCTGCCCTGCCTCCTCTCTGTCCCTGACGAGCAAGCCTCTGTTCATACATATGCACCACATGAAAGAACCACATCCAGAACAAGATCCTTTCTGTTGTGCACATGTGAGGGCATAAGTTTGATCATCAGAGAGAGGGAGGAGGTGGGACACAGCAAGTATCTCATTCATTAAAGTCATACAGTTTTAGCTGCTCCATTGACCTACTCACCTGGAACATTTCTGAAATCCCCAGTGATTTTGTAGCACCCTAAGTGGCATATTTTAAGGCTGTCTCTTCAGTGGGTAAAGAACAGAATATTTTTGCATCTCTCTCTTCACCACAAGTCTGATCATGAGATGAGGGTGGACCTGCAAGTTTTCCTGGGCTCTTGCAGCAGACATTGAACCATTGGGGAACATGGCTCATTGTAAATACAGTTATACCTGTAGCTGCATCATTCATCCCGAATCATAGATAAGGTATTATAATACAAATTGCAAATTGATTGTACTGTTACAAAAAGAGGGGGAAATAGAGTTTCTAAGGTAGGCTGAAAATCAAACTCAGGATCACAGACAGAACAAATAAATGCAATGGTTAAGTAGTAGTCACTGTCCTGCAGTTATATTTCAGGGCAATAGAGCTATCAGAAATGGTTCACTATTGTACCAACAAATCCATCTGGATCACTGAATGAAAAAGAAATCTAATTTCAATGACGCATCTTGGGGGCTAATGCGTGATGTCTACTCTTTAGCTCTGTGTTAGCAGCCTCTACCTTGTTTTCACTCACTCTCTCCCCTTTTAATATGAGGTGTGGTGTCAAAGGAATGGCTTTCCAACATTGCCCACATGCACACATCACTTCACATGATACTCATCAAAGCCTGTGATGGACATATTAGCTTGGGTGTGCCCTGTGTACAATATGTCAAACACAATTTAAAAGTATTTTTAAAAAAAGAAGCTATACAATCATTGAAATTAGAACAGTACTAGTGTTCCACCATCATCAGTGTATTGTATTGATTTATTTATATTTCAGTGATGGAAAGATATTGGTAAGTGAGAAAGTTGACAATGCAATGCTAGCCTCCAAGGATAATAGAAATGTCTTCATAAGATGCTGAGATATATATTTTTAAAAAACCACTCACACACATGTATGTCCTCTTTCTATATGTAGACAGTGAGAGTGAGAAAGCATGAACTGTAGCTATTAGGCATAGACGTGTGTTTATATTTTGTATGCCAGTGAATCTGTCTTTCTAACACTCAGCCACCCTAAAAATCTGATTTTGCTTCAAATTAATTAGTGTCTGTGAACCAGTAAACCCGATAACTTATTTAAAAAAAACCCCTCAGTTTAGCTCTGCAAAAAGCAGAGACTTTTTGTTTTTAAACAATTCAGGGAGAGAGAGAGAAAAAAACAGTCTTATTTTTATAAATCTTGACACTTTAGAAGGCAAGAACTGAGAGTCTTTTGTAGTAAATTCCTAATTTGTTCGTTTTACACTGTCTGAGTAACTAGATCAAAAAACAGTGTCAAATGCCCAAAGCAGTGTTTGTCAGCAATTCTTTTTTTTATTTCAAAGCATTTGAATAGAGAAAGGCTAGTACTGTATTTCCAAACAGGCATAGGAAAGCTCTTGTTGGCAGACCCTTGCTGCAGAATGAATACATGCTATGAGTACAGACCATTTGTCTGCTGATTACAGCAGACCCCCAGGGAGCTGATGCTGGCTTTCATTTTCACCTCTTTCTCTCAGTGTCTCCTTGCTGTGACAGTCCCACCCCCATCCCTCACAGCTTTGAGTAGATCTGACTTGCCTGTGGTATATTTAAGTCTGTTTTCCAAATTAAAATAAGACTAGAATGTTTGAAATGTGTTGACTTGTCTTGAAGGTTAATATAGAAGGGGGAAGGGTGGGAAGCTAGTCTCATTTGGAATTCAGTACTGATCATAATGAATGTATTTGGTATTCATGTGACTCTAGCCTGTACTTCCATAAGAGTGCTACTGTAATTTAATACTGGTACTAAAAACACTGAGGAGAGAGGGACACTTAAAATAAAATGCCACTATATTAAAAAGGATGTACAGTGAGTCTTGGCAGGAATGCTACAGTTTGCCTGTTGTTTTAGTGCTTGATTTATAGGATATTTCTCCCTTCCCCCATTCATTTCTGAAGAATTTTCTCAGTGAGAAGATGAGGAATATTCTTTTACTGTGCTAAATATATAGCTTTATGATTCAGTACTCCCAGAGCAGCAGTGATGTATGTGCTATCAAATTACATGGGTTTTACACACCTATTTTCTCTGATACCAATAAGAGATGTGTACTTACTGTGGTAACCTTGCATTACTCATGCTACACTTTGGAGAGAGATCTCTTTGCACGATGCACACTCACCAGTAATGGTGTCTCATTTTTTCTGTTATATTACACAGTGTTTTAAAGGAGTAAGTGCATTCTGCCTAGCAAATCACTTCATAATTCTTATTTTTTAAACACACACACACACACACACACACACACACACACACACACACACACACACACACACACACACACACACACACAGGATTTGGAGCCAGATTCTTAGCTAGTATTAATCAGACTAGCTGCAACTGGCTTCAAAGCCATGTATCTTTACACTTGCTGAAGGTCTGGTCCTTCTTCCCTAAATACTCATTCCTCCATCCCTTTCTTCTTTTTCACAGGGCGTGATTGCATTTGGCAATTTGTTGCTGGAGCAATGCAATGAAACAAAGGGTTCTAAAGTTTAATTGAATGAGGATCTATGTAAATTCCTAATGTTGAGCTTATGATCAACCTTTCTTAGCAGTAAAATGGTATTTCTTTATATCTTCATGTGTGTGTTTTTTTATAACATTGTTCATCTACCCTTATCCATATCTTAGTGCTGTATTTCTCATAGTATGGGGTATCCTTGCATTTCAGGGGGTAGAATACAAGCCATGGAAAAGAGGTGGGGAAACATAGACAGGCTTCTCAATTGTTATACAGTCTCAATCTTCATTTTAAAAGAGTTTCCCTAGCTGTTATGATTGCAAAGAACAATATTGAGAATGTGGTTCTAATGAAATAGCAATGTTTGTGAAAAGCCTGAAACAATACCTTTGAGATGTGAACTACCCCATTCATTTCAACAGGTGCACTTAGCAGGCAAGAATGATACTTTAAAAGCCAGGATTCTTAATTTCACTGATCACCAAAGCATGAAAAATATACAGAGCACATAATATATTATGGAGAACCGCACAATGTATTCTAAATAGTCTCTCATGCTGGGTAGGCATTTATACCAGAGGGATGATTGCAGGGGGAACATAACTGGCTTTATTTTACCTGAAGCAGGGATGAGCTTTCAGAAGTTTGAGGGACTCCACCCTAGACTGACTGCATGCACCCCATTTACATGTGCCCATCCACCCTTGGGTACATTAGATTTTTTTCTCATTTGACTCTGATGATGACAAACCAGTTGCCAGGAGTTACTTTGGGCATGTCTACACTAGGAAATAATTTTGAAATAAGTAAAATCGAAATAACTCCCGAAATAACAAAATCGAAATAGCTCATCTCCACTACATGGGAGCATCAAAATTAGTCAGAATTTTTTCAAAATAGTGTGTCCACACTGATTGGAGCCTGCCTTGGATTTAGAGCCCCTGGAAGCACACCAGGGAGGGAACAAGGGGAGTGGACACTTAGGCTACATCTAGACTGCATCCCTCTGTCGACAGAGGGATGCAAATCAAGCACATCAAAATTGTTAATGACGCAGGGATTTAAATATCCCTCACTTCATTATCATAAACATGGCCACCACTTTTTTTCAAAATGGAGCTTTTTCGAAAAAACCCAGCAGTCTAGACGTGGATCTGTCAAAAATAAACCCTTTTTTCACAGATCCTGTATTCCTCAAAAAATGAGGTTTACTGGACCTGTCAAAAAAGGGTTTATTTTCAACTGATCTGCGTCTAGACTGCCATTTTTTTCCAAAAAGCTCCGTTTAAAAAAAAAAGCGGTGGCCATGTTTATGCTAATGAAGCACGGGATATTTAAATCCCTGCTTCATTAGCAATGTCAATGTGCCTAATCTATATCTGTCTCTGTCAAAAGAGAGGTGTAGTGTTGACACACCCTTGGTCAGGCAAGCTGTGATCTGTGCTTTCAGGGGCTCCTCTCTAAGGCCACGTCTCACATGCCACTCCTCTACTGCCTCCCCCTTCGCAGGATATCAAACTGACGCAGTGTGCTCTGGTTGCCCTTGAGGATGCCACAGCACTTACAACATGGAATTGGAGCTGCTGTAGAGAAGTGCCAGGTTCACGGGCCTCATGCTGCACCTCATGCAGAGTTCATCCACACCACCAACGTGCTGCTCCAGCAGGACAATGACCAGCCCGAACCAGAGGACCTCTTCACTTAGGTCCTGGCACTCCCGTTGCTGCAAATGCCCCTCAATCCCTGGACACCATTGAATGCTGCTTCTGGCAGAGGAAGACCAGTTTGGACTGGTGGGATCACATCGTCCTGCAGCGATGGGATGACCAGCAGTGGCTGCAGAACTTCTGCATACAGAAAGCCACCTTCCTGGAGCTCTGCAAGTGGCTTACCCCTGCCCTCAGTGACAGGACACCCAACCGCCACCCACCACCACCCTGCAGAAGCATGTGGCCATCACCCTGTTGAAGCTCATTACGCTGGATAGCTACCACTCCATCGGGAATCAGTTCAACATGGGGAAATCCATGGTCTGCTGCAGATAGTCAAGGCCATCAACAACATCTTGCTGCAGAGGATCATCACTCTGGGTAACATCAACCCCATCATGAATGGTTTTGCAGCCATGGGCTTCCCCAACTGTGTGGAGGTCATAGACAGCACTCACATCTCCATACTGGCCCCTGAACACCATGCCTTGGACTACATAAAAAGAAAGGGACACTTCTCCATAGTGCTGCAGGCCCTTGTGGACCACAAAAGACAATTTACTGACATCAACGTCTGCTGGTCAGGGAAGGAGCATAATGCTCACATCTTCTGGAACTCCTGACTCTTCCAAAATCTGCACGCCGGAATTTTTTTCCACGACCGCACCATCAGGGTCAGGACATGCCCATCTGCATCCTGGGCAATGTAGCCTACACTTTGCTCCCCTAACTTATGAAGTCCTACATGGGCAGCCTGGATCCCACCAAGGAGCACTTCAATGCCAGACTGAGCAGGTGCCGCATGGTGGTGGAGTGTGCGTTCAGCCACTTAAAGGAGATGTTCAGGAGTCTCCTTGCCCACCTGGACCTCAGTGAGCACAATATCCCCTTTGTGGTGGCGGCCTACTGTGTGCTCCACAACCTCTGAGAAAGCAAGGGGGAGACTTTCCTGCCAGGGTGGGAGACAGAGATTGAACAGCTGACGGGCTTACGAGCAGTCAGACACCAGTGCCATTCAACAAGCACATCAAGGGGCTGTGGAGGGAGGCCGTGAGGGAGAGTTTCAGCCAAGGCCCACTGTGAGTCTCTCCCCTGTGTCTCTCCATAAGAGGCCCCTGCATTCCCCGTGTGCCTTTCCTCCCCTCTCGCTTTCCCTGCCCTCCCTTCTCACCTTCCCTCCTCTCCTGCAGAGCAAATAAAAAAGCCTGTTTTGTTTGAAAAAGCAAGTCTATTTATTTAGGGGACATACCAGAGGAGCAGGACTGGGGAAAGAACCTGAAATGGGAAAGGGGAGGATGCCCAGAGATGGGCCCAGAGATGCGGTTGGGAGCAGCACATGCCTTGATCAGCTTGGGAGGCTTCAGTTGCCCAAGAGGTCTCACCACCAGTGATCAGGGGCCCTGGAGGCCCCTGGGGAGGCTTGAAAGGGAAGCCATGGGGAGGAAGGCCAGGAGATGGCTGGTGGCCCACTCTATGCACAAGACCATGCGCTCCATCACCAAGGTGATGGAGGGGCACATGATGGAGGGGCACATGGTCCCAGGCGGTGTTCCTCTCTCCCAGTCAGCCCAGCACTCCTCCCTGTCAGCCACCCACTTCCAGCGCTCCTCCTCGACCCCCATCAGATCTTTTTGGGTCCGTTTGCTCTGTTGGATCCTGTAGATTTGGGATGATGGCATGGGAGGTGGTGGACATGCTATGCTTGCAGCTGGCCCAGTTGTGAAAAAAAGTTATAGGTACAGTCATCACAGGAAGCACTGTGTATGAAGCCCAGCCCTCGTCTCTGAGCCGACACCAAAGCTCTCAGTTTAGATGATGGCATTGTGCTTCAAGCAAGGCCATATGTTGCCTAGACAGCGGGGCACTTTCCTTCAGGGGAGACATCCCAGGGGAGCATTACTACACCCATGGCCTGGGAACAAGCAGGCATGGGAAGGTGGTCCCAGGCCTAAAGTCTGGGGGAAAGGAGGCAGGGATGGGGCAGCTTGGCTTTCTTCTGTGTTCCACACACACCTGGTCTGGCACTGGTAGCATCCTGCACAGAGAGAACTTCTATCCCTGGCCATGGAGGAGGTAGGGATATGTTGGGGGAGATGTGTCTGAGCAGCCTCTGGCTGGAGACAGTGCTACTGGGCTCACCTCCACTTCCTCCCTTAGCAGGTTCCCATTCAGGGAATCAGTCTCCACCGAGTGGATGCTGCCTGAGTGCAAGTGTGACCCTGTGGCATGTGTGGCACTGCTGTGTGTTTCCATGACCCCAGCCTCCTTCGTAGTGGCTTGTTGTACGAAGGTGTCCCACCACAGAGGCTGGAGTAAGGATAAAGGGGTTCCTGTGTCAGAGCACCATGAAGCTGAGTGCTCCAGACTGGCGCTCCATGTGCATCCACATGCACAGGCTGCTGTGCGGCCCCTGAGCCCGAGTAGGCTGAGTGAGGAGCACGCAGCCCCTTGTAGCCTGTAGCTTGTCCCCACGTATCCATAGGGAAAGTCATTGAACTTACCTGAAATGCCTTCCCCGGGTTCGTCCAACACCTGGAACTCATCCTTGGAGGTGGTGGGGGCGGGACTGGCTCCAGGGTGAGGAGTCCAAGCCAGTGTTCTCCTATGTCCCTGGCCAGTGACAGCCAAGGGTGTTGTGGGAGTGCTGGCAGCTGGGGGATGGGAAGGGGGACACTCAGAGGGAATGTAGGGCTATTCCAAGGCTCTGTCTGTTGAGGCTGTATGGCATGGGGCTAGAAAAGCTCTCCATGTACCAAAAGTCCTTTTCCTGCAGCTTTAAGTTCCACAGGAGAAGGGGAGCAGAAGAACTGGCATATGTGACCAGAGCAGCGACAAGTGCATATGGGAAAAGTCTCTGGAGGCCAAATACTTTGAATTAACAGCACCGGATTGTCCACACTAACACTATTTCCAAATAAGAATTTTGAAATAAGTATTACTCCCTCAGGAAAGCAAAAGTACAGATTTCAAAATAACCAGCCCTTTATTTTGAAATAATGGGCTTCATAGTGTGGATGTTCTGCTTGTTATTTTGAAATAAGGGGGGAGGAGTTATTCCAAAATAATTCCCTAGTATTTAGCTAACAACAGACAAACTTACAGTTGGAGACCAGACCAGTTTACCTGTATGTTAGTGTTGCTCAAAATAGTTGTTAGTATTATAAGAATTATTAGAAGTATTTAGTCTTTAGACTTTAATCTCATCAGCATACTATAAAAATTGCATCCCATACTATAAAAATGTAACTTCTGTTGTTAACTTTGAAAATACTTGCTCTGAACTTGTGAACTCAGGCACAGAAATATTTCTCCTTGCTCCCACTCCATTCCCCATTAATTAGGATTGTCAAAATCAGATGGAACATCATACAAAGGATTCCTCAGCAAAATTCCAGGCCCCTGCATGGTGTCATTTAATTCATACTAAATCAATGAACTCGACCATTTGTATTAGCACAGGCACCCTTCTGTCCCACTCCTATTACATATCTACCAGTTCTGAGCAACATAGCTCCTGTACACATTCGTCACAGAAGGTATGTCTACCCAGCGGTGTTAATAACAAAGAGCGTGTCTAGACTCCAAGCCATAATGGCAAACTGGAGGATTTCTTACTCCAACTCCTGTAGCCCTCATTTTAGGAGGAGTAAGGGAAGTAGAAGGAAGAGTGTTCTTCCTTTAACTTTCTGCTGTGTAGACAGCACCAAAAACAGAAATAAGCTATTTCAACTTAAGCTACACAATTAATGTAGCTCAAGATGAATAGCTTAATTCGACTTTTGCCTTGCTGTGTAGACATGCTCAGAGTGTCTACACCCACACTATGAGAAAACTATGTCCAATACCTGTCTCCCACTCTACAGGGACATCTTTAGTCATCCCAGAGCATGATTTAAATTGACATGTCCATTATGGCCTCAACTACCCGAGAGGAATATCAGCAGTGACCCTATGGTGTGATATGTGGCTAAAATATTTGGAATGGTTTCCTTATCACCGATCCGACTGTTTGGCCACTAGGATTTGACTTGTCATGTCACCATTAGACTCTGATGAGCATGTTCTATACTGTCCAAGGAATACGTGCAGCCAACCTCTACACACGTGGTCTCCATCAGACAATGGCATATGTTGTTGAAGAGTGTCAATTAACCAGACTATATGGTGGCCTAGGGCCCTTCATTCTCCTGGTGAACCTGGGTTGGCATGACAAGTACTGTAAACACTGAGAGGAATATAAAGGGTTGGTGAATGGCCCTATCACACCTGGGAAGTACTGTATGCAAAGAAGGTCATTCTGGGGGCCGTTTGAATTCTGACATACCCAAAGACTCTGAACTAAACCCAGAGAACCTGTCTCCTGTGTGCTCCCTGAAAGACAATGTTAATTGACAGATCTCTATAACTCTGTCACTCTTAGGATTTAGATGGTAACTCATTTTTTGGGTATATGTTTGCTTGCTTTAAGCTGTAAATAACAAATTCCTTCTTCCTGATTAATAAACCTTTAGACAGTTTGTTATGGGATTGTCTACACATCTTGTCTTTGGTACAAGATCTAGGGTCTGAACTACTCTGGGGAAAGTGACTGGTCTCTTTGGAGTGAAACATAGGTGTCTGGTATAATAGGCAGAGGAAGGCTTTGTCTTCCCAAACTGCCAGCCTGGCCCTGCCCACACTTCATCCCCCAGAATGCCTTCTGGGATTGGAGTGTTGCTGCCCCCAGCACCTGCTCTCCCTGTATGCCTGACCAGAGAGGCTGTGGCCACCCGCTGCCCACCCTCCCTGTGCACTGGGGCTGGGGAGGCTGGGGCATGTGTGCGCCTATCTACCCCTGTTCTCCTCCCCATGGTGGTGTGTGTGTGGGGGGGGGGGGGGGAGACAGCTTGGCTCCTGTGTGGGAGCAGGACCTCAGTGGAAGAGCTGGGGTGGGGCTGGGGGCTCACCTCCTCCCAGTTCTACCTTCACCAAATGCCCATGGACTAGAAGAAACCTGAAGGAGGTGTGAGTTTTAATGTTAGTGACCATTTATCACAAAATTCAGTTTGTCTGGGTGGCAAGATAGACTCGAGGGCCTAAGGGGGACTGTCTGTGACTCCATGACTGTTATAGTGATGCAGGAGTTCACATTTGTTACTGGCTTGCTGAGATTTAATTACAGAACACACCACTGGTTTGGGGTCTCTGCCCTTTATTTGACAGTCTGCCCTGAAGCAGTCTGAGCCACTCTAGACAGTGTGACATATTGAAAGAAAAGTTGCTCTTGGTTTATTTCACAAAGCTGTAATATTAAATGTAACATGTTCATAGACTGTATGTTTGCAATGATTTTTTGGGGATAAAAAATTGGGGTAATTCTGTGTGTCCCATATTTTGTCAATAAATCCAAACAAAACCAACCATTTTCATTTCACCAGCCATTGGAGTTAATTAATGGCGGTTTTAAATATTTCTTCCAGCAGGCCACTAACAAAATAGGGAGAAAGGTGAAACACTGAAAATGAAATCAATCACTTTACCATGAAAGTAGAGCTTAACTCTGTGACAATAGCTGCAATTTCCTTTAGTTACAGACATATGAAATGACCAAATTTATTATGGACAGAACATCATATAAAGATTCAGTTGCAGCACTATTCTTTATCAGCAAACATGACAAAAATATAAATTCAAAACACAGCATTCATAGTGCGTAAGCAGCTGCCTGAAACCAAGTTCATGCAAATACAAATGACCTGAATACATATTTTGTCATAACTCCCAATCACTCTTTCCATATACCTTCTTGACATGCTGAGATACATTTCTGGGACTATTAAATTAGAATAGTTCCTTGCAAATTATTGTAGAACCACTATTCTTTCAAATTATATATCACTAAGAACGTGTAAACTGGAGCTTAACATTTGCAATAGATATGGTCAAATGCTAATTAATGTTTACCTAGGGGCTAATTCTGCCACCTTTAGTATATTACTCCACCTTGCTGCTTGTTGGGCAGTCTGGAAAGCCTACTGTAGCGCAGGAAGACTAAACCCTGGTCTACACCAGGGCTTTATTTTGAAATAACCCTCCTTACATCGAATTTATAAGCAGAATGTCCACACTACCAAGCCTGTTATTTTGAAATAAGGGGCCACTTATAATGAAATCTGTACTCCTGCTTTTCTTGGGAATAACGCTAATTTTGAAATAGTTATTTTGAAATAGCAGTAGCGTGGGTGCTCCAGTACTGCTATTTCAAAATAACTACTTTCCAGAGTAATTCAATCTAATTACTCCGCAGTGCTTCCTGGGGCTCTAAGTCAAGGTAGCACATCCACATTAATGGAACCTTCTTCAGACTAATTTTGAGGCTTCCCCATTGTGGGGGCACACTATTTCAATTTTGTAAAATGGGAGTTAAGCCAAATTTAGTTATTTCAAAATAGTTTCCTAGTATAGACATGGCCTTACAGCATTAGGTCCATAAGCCTACCAGAATTACCTAATTTTTAAATAATACATGTGAAAATAGTAGTTAAGATAAAAAATAGGTTTTTCACAATTCATTTTAAATTTAAATAGTTGAATAAAACTGAAAAAACACCAGGATCCTGAAAATAACCTATACAGAAATATTCTTATTTCAATTTTAAATTAAACAGTTTCTGAGACTTTGTTGTAGGTTTATGCATTGACTTAACTCTGTCTTTGCAAGATAAATACCTATCGAACTAAATAAATACCTTTATAACAGCCACTATATTAGGATTTGTGATATTTTCTAGTTCCTGACAAGCCAGAAACACCACAAGAATAGTCTACCTTATCATGAGAGCTAAGCAAAATTTAAGTGTTTGCCTCAAACTAAATTCTGGTATTTCAATATCTGGTTTTATCCCAAATTGGGACCCAAAACATTTTTTTTCACAGAATAAGGAGCTCTTTTCTGAATTTTTGACCAAAATGAAGATGTCAGTATTCCTGATTCAAAAGTTTCATTTCATTTTATTGAAAAATATTTTGTTTTGGGTCAGTTCAAATAAAAATTCATTTCTTTACAGTGCTGTACTGTTTAATGGGAGTTGTAGGTCAGGTGCCTGATGTTTCCATTCTCTCCTGTGGGCTGGTACAATAAAGTGACTAAGCAGTTGGGGTGTGCCCTTGTGGCTTGGTGTGGCATTGTGGGTGTTTTTCTCTGTTGCCCGTTACCAAATAGCCATTCCCACCAGATTCTAATGATGAGAAACCTCTGTAAATTCTCTGGGTGTGGAAACTGCTTCTTATTTTCTGGTGATATAGTGCTGCATTCAATAGGGCCCAACCTCCTTGGAGGCCCTCTAGCTGCTACCAGAATATAAATAAAATAAATGAGAATAATACTTTTTAGTTTAATCTGTTACCATTTCTACTATATTAAATTGGTCTTATTCTAGAGTCATGGAGATTGCCCTTTCTGTGTCCTTGCACTGGAGTTAATAATATTAGTCTACCTAAAAGGAACAGTTTGAAACGGAAAAATGACCTTGGTGAATTAAATTTCCAGTCCAATAAATTTGGACTTGCAAAGAAATTCAGCTCTGAGTAGTTCCCACCTGCAAATAGCTTTGACATGGCTTTCAAATTTCTGGGAAAGAAGTCTGTACGAGCCGGTCTTGAAAATGTGTAACATTTACTATCTAGTTTAATGATCCAAAGGTCTGTGCTGAATCAGAGGTAGAAATGTTAAAGTAATTACCCTGGAAAGTCAATTTAATGAATGCCCAATATGTGAAAGCATTATTTCTGTAATCTTTTCTATTGCCCAATTTATCATTTTTATTGTTCATTTACTTATGCTATATAGTTCTGGTATGAATTATATTCTCTAATATTCCATTTTCCTCAAATAGATATCTGGGGAAAAGATTAAATAGGGACCTTAGGATTTGGGGAAACAAAGATATTTAAACATGTACCCATTTACCTCCTTTTAAAAATAATTCCCCAATATTCCTTTCTGTTAATTATACTTTTTTAACCAAAGTATTTCATCTTCACTATTTATTTTCAGTAGTGTGATCATTATACTGAATTTGTCATTTTTAATATCAATTATTGTGTAGGTCTTTATCCTATAAATATTTATGCACGTGTATAACTTTACCCACATGAGTGAATTCACTGAAATCAATGGAATTACTCACTTGAGTACAATCAAACGTGTATATGAATGTTGGTGAAATCAGGGTTTAAGGCAACAGATTTTAATGTATTAAATTAAAAATTCTGATTGATTTAAATACAATTTTGTCTTTCAACCCATCTTTTACCCATTCATTTATGTTAGAGTACATCAGGGCAAGAAATCATAAGAAGAATCATTTATCAACATTCTATGAATTCTAAGTCACTCTTTGCTCTGTTTGCTACCCTTTTCAATTAATGGTCTTGCAAGTGACTTTTATACTCATGAATGTTTGGGAAGAAACATTAATTCACATTCACTTTTTTATGTGAAAATGTTCTCATTATTATTAAATGTCTGAAGTGTGAGATCACATACCACATAAGGAGAATGAGTACAGAGGCGACCAGTGTAGTGCAAGTGATGTATGATGCAAAGTGGAGATGCATGGTGTGGGACATGTAGTCTGCAGGCATGACAATAAGTGTACAACCTACAATCCACAGGGACCACAAACAACCACTGAGCAGAGCGAAAATGTGCTAGGCTGATGTAATGACAAAACTTTTTGGCCGGAAATAGAAATAATGTGCTTGAAACAAAACAGAATGGTGAAGTGTTGACTTGAATTAATGGAGGGGTGGAAGAGAACAGGCCAAACAAAGGTGACAATGATGATTATTAATATTAAATATTTGTACAATAGTCACCCAGAAAAGTCCCAAACAAGATTGGTGGCCCAGGGTGCAAGGCATCATCCCCATGCAGAATGTGATGTGTTTAATTCACATTGCAAGAGTTTGCCCAACTGTCCCTTAGATGTTTGGGAAGAGAATGGTAAGACGCAGGAGACATTGACAGACTGCACATTATTTGAAAAACCAAGCATATAAATAAAATTGAACATTATGAGCACTAATGAAGAGAAGGAGCTAGGAGATGGGTGACAAGTGGAAAGGTCTCCTTTCCTGGAGATATTTTACTTTTGCTCCATTTCTAGATCATAGAACATAGTGTTTGGAAAGTGGCCTGTTATTAGGGAGGGAGGAGTAGGTAGGACATGGGACAGAAACAAATATTCCCTCCCACTCTGGAACACTGTGGACTGGGTGGACTCCCTCCCATGAGAAGAGATGGGGAGGCAAATAGTGCTAATTAAGAAGTAAAGTGGGGAGCTGCAGCAGTATGGAAGTGAAGAAGTCACTACTGTTGCTGCATTTAATTAATAGGTTATGCAAATATGGGATCTAATTCAATGCTGAGCAATCTCTCTCACTAACTAGAAGTGCTATCCAGACCAGAGGGAAAAGGAACTTGGAGAAGGCAAATTGCTCCTGCAGAGTCACCTGAACATATTGATGGAACAGCATCAGCAAGTAAGGGGAGGTCAAGAGCTGCTGAAGAGGGGTCTAATTGTAAAAGCATAATCTGCAGCAAGAGGCTCACAAGCCTCCTGATTCAGATATATAGGCAGACTTTTCTGGTGTTCCATTGCTGATTTAAACTTGGCCATTGAGAAATCATTCTCTTAGCACAAAGGAATTGAGGGACTTCCTCTCAGCACATGCAGGCCTGTTGCCCGAGTTGTGGCCTTATGAATTAAACCAGGAAAGATCCAGCCAGAAATTGGGATTGGGGACTAGCACAAAAAAGAGAATGAACATCTCACCAGGACATATATTTATATGAGAAGCTGGGTATTCATTACATCCATAATTAGGAAAGGAATTAGGAATTCCTAGGCTTTTCCTTGCTCACAGCAGTAAACATTTAACTTAAAAAAGAAAAAAAAAAAAGAAGTGTAGGCTCAGGTCCACAGTAGCTCTTTACAGATTATGATGAAAGGGACTCGCATACCATAATGGCATACTACAAGCTAGGGGTATAATATTACCTTCATGTGTTTTAACTTCTGAAGTAGTCATTTTTGGCAAGATGAATTTCATTGAACCAAAGCTCCACCCATTTTAGTGGTTACTAACAGCCATGCTTAGTATCCATGGGATGAGACACAGTCAGATTTAAGAATCATCAGCATGGCTTCTCCGCTGTTGTGGTAACTATGGTACACCTCAGCGCAGAACTGCTCCTAGTCCATCTAACCCTACAAGCCCAATCTTTTTGCAGCTCAAATAAAAGAAACAACAAACAAACATGAAAAGCATTGATCCTGCCAATAAATATTCCACTGGGGATTCAAAGTCACAATCGACATACATGAAGGGTTCATTCACACACACATGGGATGAATAATGGCTTAGCAAGAATTGGTTTACAATCCCTGTGGACTCCTGTAGAGTTAATAAGTCTAGAAATACCACTTGAATGGAATCATCTGATAATCATATGACTATATTTTTGATACATTGCATAGTGCAGAATATAAAAATAAAAAATGCATTAGAGTTTAGGCTTTCCTTTATTGTATCATATTAAATCGGATTTAATGCCTACTTGTGTGTCATGCAGATCAGATCCATTTGTACAAGGCTGTACAGTGTGGAGCTGGTTCAAATGAATGAATAGCTTTCTCATTACTTCACCCTATTCTGCTGTCTCTTTTCCTGTCCTTTGTAATGTAATGGAGGACAGCTGTGGCAGTGAAGTGAATATTAACTAACCCCAGTGCCTCAGCAGATTGTGACTTTAATCCCTGCAAATACCACTAAAATCAAAATTTAATTACACTCAGTGTAGCTCTGTTAATGCCTGAAAAATATTTAACAATTAGTGGTTGGTTTAATTAAGCAAACTGCCTTTCACAAAGCAACCTAAAAAGTTTCTCCCCTTATTTTATTCCTCAGACTAATTAGTCTGATGTAAGCTTACAGCACTTCATTTACTGTTACTGAGTCTGCTGCTTAGCTGATCCAGTTTCTGGGGCTTAACACTCTGTAATGGAAGAGGAAGTTGAAAGGGAGAAGAAAAGTTCACTGAACGCTGCTGCTACTTAAAAAACCTGTAGTAAACTATTAAGCATCATTAAACATTAGCTACTTCCTCATATGCAGTTTTGTAATTCAAGTATCTTTCAAGAAATATTATTTATACAGATTTAATGTGTAATAATGAGTAAATTATAGTATAACCACTTATCTCAAAGCACAATGCTCTGTGTACAGAATATAAAGTGGTGTTCAATCTAAATCAACAGGGAAAGAGAAATGCTGAAGTAGTATAAATTAGGCAATTGTTTTGAAAATCTCAAAGAAAGAAAACTACATGGTGAAAGGTGTTTCAAGGGTGACTTCTGCTATTAATTCTTATTATTTCAATTAAGATGACATTTCTTTGACGTTGTTAGTTTGTTCTATTATGATGCACCAGGTACTGCTGTTGTTTCTGTGGCTTTCAGCACATGATTTCATCACTACAGATGTACTCTTGTTTGCTTTCTTAGAAAAAACTAAGGTTACAAGGAATCTTAAAAAATACTATAAGGTTTGGATCATAAAATTACTATCAGCTTGATAGAAAAATAATAGTTGAAAGATCAAAATACATTATTCCATGCACAAAAAAATATTAATTTCATGGCATAGTTTTTCAAGTGATAACATCTAGCATAGATTCACTTTAAAAAGGACATCTGTATAATTAGGTAATTCCAGGCAAATACTTGCCAGTACAATTAATTTTTCAGGATAAACATTGGATGGTGGTCTCTGTTAAGGAAGCTAATGCCTTGTTACCATCTTGATGTAGACTCAAATATTGTAAAGTAGTCTAATGATATAATAGGCTTAAAAAGAAGGTTTAAATCCCAGGGTAAGGACCATTGTCTACATGGAAGCCAAGTCATTAAATTATCTTTTTTGCCCTTGAACAGTTGCATTTGGCACCATGCAGGTAAATCCACAATATTCATCTCTGAAAGGATCTACTGGAAAGCCTTTTATATCAGTTTAAATATATAAATGTATATATAACTTCACATTGAAATAATATGGGCAAATGAGTTTGAGAAATGTGATTGCCTTATTCCAAATATATAGATAGGGTTCAACAAGATACCAGACTGATTAAAGCTAGTTTTGATTTGAAATGGGCTGTTCCTTTCACAAGCCTGTCTTCCAATGAAAAGTGTCTGTAAAGGGTGTGCATTATTCTATAAAGTTGTGTTGCTTGTTTCTACCTGATGTTTATATCACACCCTTTCTTTGAAGCCTCTTTTTCTTGACATTTTCCTTTTCAAAATGTTTTGGTTTAGGTAAAATCAAATTTGACTCCAAAGACAAAGGGAGTAAGAGTCAAAGTCAATGAAAATTGCCAAAATTGACACAAAAATGTCACATACTCTGGTACAACCTAATTCAGCCTAATTGGGAGTCTTTTTTTCAAGGTGCACGGTTGACTGAGGATGGAGATTAAATTACCATTCATAATACTGAAGAAATGGTCCATTCAAGTCAGAGTTGAAATATTGTATGTTGGCTGAAAAATGTGAAAAAGCACCTGGCAGGTGCATTTATACTCAGAGTAATTTGAAATATTACAAAACTGAAAGAGTTGTAAAGGATCTTTTAGACCACCCACAGAACAATAGTTGAATTTTTAATAGCCTGTCTGACGTGTATCAACTTCAAGTACTTTCATCTATTTAGTAAGGTTGAAGTAACTATCTCCCTTCAAATGTATGTCTGAATTACTGTTAAGCAAATGTTTTTCTCCATCAAATTCCACTTCGCTGATATGTTTTCTCATAGAAAAACACACACAAATTCTCCTTAATAATACAAATAATCCATTTATCAGGGTCTATTCCATTCCATTCTTGAGAAGCATTGTCACTTTTTTGTTTTTTTAGTTAAAAGCTAAAGAATTTCAGAATGTCATAATATACGTAAATGGTCTTTGAACTTCATTGCAAAAGAACAGCATGTCTTAAAAACCAAACAGAGATGATCAAACTCAATTCACCTCAATTCAGCTGTCATAACTCTTCATCTGAATAAATGAACTGGAACTCTTCTCTGCTGTTTCTATGAAGAGATCATGGTAGGAGCTCAAAGTTCTGTCTCTAGCAAAAACCAGAACTAGAATTTATAATACCTATTGTATTATAGGGGTTTTCTTGCTCTTTTCCCAAATCTTAAGTGGTAATTACGTATTACTACTAACATTTAGAATACAGGTTTAAGATTACAAATTATTTATATCTATATCTAAATCTGTGATATAAACCTTGTGAGCCAGTTACACAACTGATGTAAATTGTCATAGCTCAAGTCAAAACTTTAAATGTTTAAAAGTCAAAGCGCAATTTATGCCAGCCAAGATTCCAACGTGAGGCTGATTTCTGGGCGCCTCCTCACAAGCCGTAGTATAGAGACACTGGGAGCAGGGCTGGGGAGGGGGGATCCAAGTAGCACCTCAGCCTATAAGGCTGTAACCTTTAGGAAAGCAAAGGGGAGGTGCTATAAGTTAGGGTATGTCTACACTGCAAAGTTTCATCGATTAAACTAATGTTACACCAGCACTGTGCCTTGGCTGGTGGAGACCAGAGCTTCTGGCCCAGCAGGACAGGTAGGTAGGGAGCCCCAGATGACAGTAAATATTAACTCCAAAAAGGAGTTAACACTTTTCACAATGGTCCAATAAGAAGATATATGAAAATATAAAACTCAGAGGATGGTGAGATAAAAATCCCAATTAGTGTAACTTGAAAAAAAATCCTTTATCCTCCATTTGTGATTAAGTAAGTTTTGTTACAGTTTATCAAGCAGATTACTTGATTTATTCAATCCCCTATATGATAATGATATCCTTATTAGTTTACTTTCATTAGAATACACCAGTTGGTCCAATTAAGCATTGGCTCATTCATATCTATAACAAGACAAGCATTTTACAAGAAAAAATAAGACACTTGCATGATTTTGGAGAATGAATAATAATGAAAATTTCTCAAGTTTCAATAAAAACAGACGGAAGCATCAAGGATAGATGCCTTAAAAAGTTCTGGCACAGGGAAAAATAGCAAAGAAAGCCAAAAAACGATGTAAAACTTAAAAAATAAATGTTAATTGGGAGTCTTGAGTAATCCCACAGAAAAGTAGATTGCTTGCTGATACAAGGAACACCACTAAAGTAATCTGTAGTTGTATATCTTAAAATTAAATCTATCCAGTCATGCGCTAGACAGATGTAATAGCAGGTTTTGATGACTTTTGCAAAACATTAAGATGTAATTAGGAAAGCATCCAAACCTAGTCAGCAAATTAAGAGGTCTAGAAAGTTCACTTTGGATTTGCTTTATATTTGCTAGCTATAATCATTTTCTCTGTATAGGCCAGTGTTATAAGTGTTACAAATCAGTTTAATATATAGGAAAATAAGTTTAGTACTACAACACACAATATTAAAAATCAAAGCCATTAGAGTTGCCCATATTTGAAAGAAAACAGTATTTTCCATCTCTTTTGAAATGTTTTATCACTCAGTTAACATCATTCACTATTTTCCAAAAGACTGGTATGTTGAGAAATGTCATTAGTTCAGGAATGTTTCTTTTATTTCTTGACAACAGTGTTACTAACTGAAATTAAAACATCTCTCTAGTTCTATATGGCTGCATGGTTAAGCATTATTTTTACACCTTATGTCATCAGAGAAGGCAGGATATAAAAAAAATGATACATCAGTAAAATGCTGACAAGTGACAAGTGTCTGGCCTCAATGACAAAAAAATCCTTTCACCCATTATCAAGACAGTTAAGAAAGTGATTGAGCAAGCATTTTGTAATACATATTTTTACTTATGGTACTCAGAGTGACCTTAATGCAGCCTTCATACGGCACATGTACATAATGATATGTAACAAATAGTATTGCTTTCTTTGCAAAAATTCTACTTAAGAAATTTGATGTGAACACTTGAAAGCAAAATAATAAAGCTATTCTTGACCATGGCACTAGAGTTAAAGGGAAATTAAAGTTAAGGTTAAAGCTCTTACCTTAGCTCACCCTATTATACCTAGTATATAATCCCATTCCTCAGATATATGTATGATGCTATGAATAGGAATAGATTAATGATTTTTCTTAATAAGACTCAGTCTGCATTTTTGCTTGAAACCCAAACTGAACTTTCCCTGATGTTTTAAAATATTACAGTGGGTAGGTTAAAAACACCCAACCACCTTTTCTATGCCTTTGCCTGTCCTTCATTGACCAGAAACATATGCAGTGAAATGCAAGGTTATTTTAGCAGCATTTTTGGTTCACCCGAGGCACTGGAAATCTCATAAGTGTCTGTATTTATGAAATTTCCAACTTTCTAGTGTAATTTCCAGACCAAATAATTGCGAATACATTTGGAAGAGCATCTGAACTTCTGAATCTCCTTCCTTGGGTAGGGTTATCATATTCAAGGTTATGGAAATAACATTTATTTTAGACTCAAAGAAATAAAAACCTGTATCACCAAGTTTTTCATCTGTTGCCAGATGACCAGCCATAGAAATAATTAAGTCATCCTATGTTCATCCTTTCTGCATTGAAAGGAGAGCATAAATCATACAACCACAGACCAAACTAGATTGATTTTAGTCTCATATTGGTGACAGTCATTAGGCAGGAAAGTGACTCCAGCACTGAACTCAGTTATGGAACCCATATGCTTTCTGTGCATGTCTGGTAAAAATGTGCAATTTCATTACATATTAGAAAGGATGCACATTTTAAGTCTGGTTCACTAATAGGGTTGGAGAGAAGTGAAACTGTCCTGGGAAGAGATCCAGTTTACTTTGCTAGGATGGACAAGGCCTGTGTATCTGACTCCAATTTACATAGATTTTACACAAATCTCCTGCTCAATGGAATCCCATGATGACTCTACATATGGAAAGTGGCCATGTAGTGGTCTTTGCACCTCCATATGCCCGGAAGGTATACTCTCTTCTGATTTCAAATAGGTCTACAAAGATAAGGAAGAGAAGGCAAGGAAGAAGGGGCAACTGCCACTATTGAAGCTCATAGGCAGAGAGCCATAGAGCTCTACTTATCTTTCCTCTATCTTCACATATTTCCCTGCACAAAGCCTTTTTGCTCAGGCTTTGGATGGAGTGTTTGAATTTCATCCTTTGTGAAGAACTTCTTTAGCATACCACAATGTATTGACATATGACAGGACCTAGCTAATGAAAACATTAAATGAGATCAACAAACTGACAGTAGTAACAAGGTTCTACATGATCCCAAGAGACAAATTTACAGGCATCTGCCAGTAGCATCAAGGAAGATGAGCTAATGCCTTTATGTTAATGCTGGAGAGATTGATCCAAGAGAAGGACATCTGTACTCTACATATGCCAAGATCTACCACATAGCTAGGATATGTACATTAAGAGGAAGAAATTTGAATGTTGTGCAGGGTCCACCAAAAGACAATTAAACAGTAGTAGCAATATACACAAGTTAATGTGAGTACTAAAGAATACTATGAAAATACAAATCATGTCTTAAATACACATCCATTTGTTATAGGAGAATTGTCCTTAATATAAAAAAGGAGAATACTTAAGAGATTATTATGTTAGATTTGCATGACTCTGCTGTATTATGGAACAAGGACATACACATTTTGTGATAAAAATCCAACTCCTGAGATTTTTAGCATGATTCTGCAGATTCACAAGGTACAAATAGTTCAGAGATCATCATTCAGATATATGGGGCTTTACCCAAACTAAACTTCCAAACTCAATGCCTAATTTTGCCATTACTTATTTCCTAATATAATGCTTGCATGGACCTCACTAGACTACTTATGAGTGTAATCACAAGTTTTTCAGATCATGGCTTCAGTTGACAACCACACACATTAATAACAATAACATATTTCCATGATTATTTGGTTATCACATGTAGCAGAGTCTAAAATATCTACTAAATAAAAAACTATCTAGTTTGAAAACCAGACTGTTGTTTAATAGATTATTTGTTTTTAGGTATCTGTTATTTATATTGCCAAAACACCCTGCTTTACAAGGCTTGCCTATAGCTAGCTCCCATTCTCATTAAAGGGCACAATAGCAACCCGCCTGCCAGTTATATGTTCAGTAGTTAATATTTGAATTATATTTCCACCCTGTAACTTAAAGTAGTATCACATTTTGAGTTAGATGTAAAAACTTAAGTCTGCCAACAAGAAAGTACTGTACTCACATTATTGATCACAAGTAAAGATCTATGAGTTGTGGGAAAGTTTTAAGAACACACAGTACAGCTTTTATTCACTACTTTAGTTTTAATAAATACCTGTAACAAGAAATTACTTCACTAGGAAAATAGTCATCATTCACATCATAGTTAAATACAAATATAACCGTATTTTTAACCCAATTAGACTTTAGACAGGTTTGCTTCCAGCAGTCTCACAAAATCCAAATATTTTAGAAACAAAATATCAGAAAATCCATCCAGAATCAACCTCCATCAGGAAAATATGATTAATGTTCTCAAGCGGTGCAGTACACACATGGAAAGGAAGTATATATATCAACTATTTTCTGCCATAATTTTGAAAATGAGGCTAGAACAGTTAACAAGCCCCTCAAAAGAGCTCGTAGTGATATATACTGTTTCATCAAACACTGTTTTCAGTTTATTATAATTTTGACAAAGTTGACCTGAACTTAGGCTGACTCTGCCTCAGGCCAGACCCTTTTTTGTCCCATAGAAGGTGATCAAATAAATTAACACGTTATATGAATAAGTTAAATGATAAGTTGTACAATGCTGTTTCTGGCAAACCTGGGATTAAAAGCTAGGCCTCAGATATGACAAGTCTTATCAAGTTAGTCTTATTATCTTTCAGAAAATTTGTTAAACTTATATGCATGGCTGTGTTCCCACTTCAACCAATGTACCATACTTCCTTTAAGCCAGAAATAGAACACCAAAATCTTGATTCTCAGCATTTATTCTGCTGTCTAAGAAATAGTTATGTAAACCATAAGTGACATGTGTGTTTCACCCACCATTAATGATGAGATGATAAAAACCTACTGCTACCAGGGTTCCAAACTTGTGATGAGCTGTTGGCCTATGTGAGATTTCATTATGGTTCCATATAATAGAGTTACTCTTTTTTCAAGGGTGTTTTTTGTTTGTTTGTTTGTTTGTGGTTTTTTTTTAAAGCAAACAACCCACAACATCTCTAGGAAATTATGTACAAAAACCTGCAAAGTCAAGCATTTAGCAGTTCAGAAATGCCAGAAATAAGGTTTTCAGTGTTAATATACTGTGAGCCCTGCCAGACTTAAATGATAATGTTTCCAATTTTACCAGTTAGCAAGATGCTGAAGGCTGGCTCAGTTGATGATAAAAATCTACCAGTTCACTTCAGCTGCCTGGCTCAAAGTCAGAGAGCAAGAGAAAAATATAAAACTGATGCATCTGATCTTTTTTAAAGATTCAGGAGTCCTGGGAGTACAAAGATTCAGGAGTACAAAACTGCATGTGAAAATATACCTGCAGTTTTGTACTAAGAAAGCATTTGGAGTGATATCTACCCCTGTTTCCCTGAGAAGGTGCCATGAGGACCACTACACAATGAGTCAGACACCACAAAATTATTTTTTTAAATTTCCCAAGGTTTGCAGGTGACAGGTTGCACCTGTTTTCCAGTTTATGTGGCTGCAGAGCAGCAGAGGTGAAAGTGCTGGCCAAAGTAGCTAACTGGGCATTGTGGAAGTCAATAATCTTGACAAAAAACCTACTGTAGTATACACTACATGATTAACAGTAAAGGGAGGGGGAGAGACCAAAGTCTCATGTGGAGATGGAAGTTTTTTGTTGCCAAAACTGGGCGTTTGTCATAACTTTCATTGCATTGTAATGTGAACGCTCTCTGGGATTTGTCACTGAAAAGGGTTTTTTGGTGACAAAACTTGAAAGTGTAGACTAAGCCTGATACTTAAATTAATAAATTGAATGCATTCATGGTTCTATTCCCTGGAGACACAAACTCCTGCAAGAGAGTTCAAAGAGAAGAATGTTACTTGCATCCTCTCCTGATCTCTGAAGCTCACATGCACAGTGAGCCAAAATCTAGGAAATAACCCTGCACTGCCTAGGAGATGAATTATATGATTTTATAAATCTCTTTCATCTCTAGTTTCCAAGGTATAGATTGTCTCCTCCTGTTCCAACCACTTTGCACTACTCAGTCAAAGTAAAAGCAATAAAATGTGGCTCTTAGTAGAATTCTCCTCTAATAGGGAAGCTTTCGTATGGCATAAATTAATGTAGATAGTCTTCATGCCAATTACTCACCCTCTTACACCTTAGTGGAGAAAGTGTATGGAGGTGTGCAGGGCAGAAGTGCATCTATGTTATGCCAATTCACAATTGGTGTAAGATTATATAAGAACCTCAGGAATCTGGTGCAAATTAGGGAAAACACTAAAAGATTTCAGCTTACGCTAATGGGCTGGGCTGGGCACAAATGAGACTGAGAGAAGCACGTGTTTGGCACTGTAATGAATCTGGCCCTCAGATTCCTTTACCTCAGTTCATTTAAAAGTCAATCTCACTGTTTGTTATTGTATAAGAAGACTCTCAATGTCTGAACACCTCTCAATTATCCTTAGAAAGCATTTATAAAATCCTCTGTTGTAGATTATCAGCATCTGTCCATCAAAGAGGAAGAAGAAGCCATCAGTTCAGAGGAGTCCAGCATAAGCTGTGAAAGTCACCACTTTCCCCTCAGACACTGTCAAACTTCAGGCAGGTAAACAAGAACAAGGAACTTTCAAAGGCTAAGAAACATTAACCTCACAAAACATTAGAAGTGCCAAGAACAGCATGGTGCAAACAATGTTTACTCACAGCAATTAGTGAGATCGGGGATAATAAAATCCCAGATGAACATTAGCTCCAGAGTGCTTGTAAAGTTTAAAGGGCCCCAAACAATGGGATGCAGCAGTGAAATTCTCAATCCTGCTGCTGCAAAATGGAGACTAGATGGGGAAGAAGGCTAGAGTCTCAGAAAGTTCATATGTTTTAAGTAAGCGTCAAAGTGTTTGGATGCTTATACACATTGAATCTGAACCCTGAACCTTTTAGGGTTTGCCCTTCACTACCTTAGTTCAAGGGACACATTTGAAATATATGCTTTAACACAGTATGAACGATGTTACTAATGTACCTAATAGTACAGCATTGCAGACCTTGTGACATGTTCAACACAGACAAATGAAAAATGTTGACTGACAGGCTTATTTATTTCTTCTGCTTGGACAACTAAGTTTCTCCTCCTTTGGATAATCTTTCTAATACCTCTCCTCCAACTCTCTTTGGTTGCTGTTTTGGAAAAGATATCAGGTTTGTGATTCTAGATAACTGGTTAGAATTCCCACAATGTGCCTGATTTGGGGTTTTGTTCAGAAAGTTTTGTGCAGTTGTAGTTTCTGAGCAGACCTTAGTTGATGTGTTCAGGAACAAGGAGTGATTTCCCTGAAATATAGGGAGTGTCGTGGTACTTTGGGAATAATATATTTATATTTTATGATAAATGTATATATAATGGTAGGGAATTTTATGTTATCCATTTCATACTATGGATGCATGCAGAAATACCTTCAGTGATAGCCTACAGACAAATCCATTTGTATCTATAAGTCATTTGATCATGAACCTGCTATAAAAACTAAATGTTCTGATAAACACTACATGCCATACTGAAAAAAAGATAGCTAACTTATATGCATTGTCTTCAAAAGCTCCCACAAAGCCAAGCAACAGTTAGATTATTCAGCTATTCCTGTGCCAGTTCCTATTTAGAAACGTTTTAATGAGGGAAATATTCTTTCTTTTTCAGACTGGGCCCCATTACCTCCATTCTTGACTCACTTCCTCTGAGGTCAGAATTAGATCCCTTCTCTCCAGCAGTGAGTATTTCGATTTATTATGTTTCAGTTCTTCTGTTTCAGACTGCCCTGTGTAAAAACAGAAGGTACAGAGAAAACCATATAATGAAAGTCATCAAACAAAACAATACTAACTTAAAATGCCATGAAAGAAAGAACCAGTAAGCCAACCTAAAGTTACTTACAGGCTCTGAATTAAGCAAGATGATTCCTTTTCATGATAAAGTCCTTTGTGTTTCCAAGGAAGCACTCCTTAAAGGACAAATCTAGGCAAACATTTGTACGCCATATATCCCAATCTCAATACTGCAAATGTGATGAATTGGGGCTATATTTATACAACATATGAATTCTGGCTGATATTGTGAAATTGTATTATGAAAAGTTCCTATCCTATGAGCGCCTGTATATGTGGTCCATCATTGCCAGACAGAGATAATGGGAAATACTTAATGTTAAGAATGATACTTACATCTCAGAAAGGTTATGCTAAAAGCAGCTGCCTCTTTAGAAATCCGGTTTTAGCTTCTCTGCCCCTCCCTGGCCATAAAGGGTGTTTTGGAGTTAGTTTGAACAGTGGTTTTCAAACTATGGGGGGCAACCCAGTACTGGGTCATGGAATGTCAGGCACTGCGTCTTGTTGCTATAGGGGTTCAGGTGACCAGTGGGGGGTGCTAAGTCAGGCTACCTGCCTCTCCTGGCACCACAGACTGCCCAGCAAGCCTGACTCCTGAGGGAGGGGAGGGAAAGAGAGTACACAGGACTCCATGCACTGCCCATGCCCCGAGCATTAGTTCCGCACTCCCATTGGCTGGGAACCTGCTGCTATTGCTAGCTGCTTCTGGGGCACAACATTGTCTTGATGCCAGGAGAAGCAGGAAGCCTACCTTAGCATCCCTACTGCGCCACTGACTAGGAATGACTCAAGGTAAGCCCCTCCTATGCCCCAAAGCTCTCCTCCTCAGCCCTACCCTGGAACCAGTACTCTGGTCAAATTACATTGGGTCACAGGCATCAACAATTTTCTTCAATTGCATCATGAGGAAAAAAGTTTGAAAATCACTGAGGTAGAGCAATAGAAATGTACCAGAAGCCTAACAAATGCAGCAGGACCTGTCAGGAAGAGACAGCATGCACTGGGTTAGAGCAAGGTCTTAGAAGTTCCATGTGAGGGGCAGAGTCCAGCCAGAATGTAACAGTGTGCATACACAGGGCACATCCTGCCTGCCTATGTTCTTGAACTCAGATGGTCCCTCCCTAAAAACTCCAAAATGGAAGGTGAACTTGTGAAGGACATTGCAATTTAATATGTTTATTGTTTTGTACAGTGTGCTCTCTTGTGTTTTATGAGACTAAACTAGAAAGAGCATTGATCATTTAGAGCCTGTGCAAAAGGTATGAATGTATACTAACTGCTTCACAGGTGCTGTGTACTCCTAGTATGTTAGAGTATAAACCAGAAACTTCACACTTGTGGGGATAGAAGTCTGCTAATTGATGGGTTTAAATGCCTGGGGCATCTTGAGGGTCAGCACTGGTCCAGCAGGGTGTAGGGCAGGCAACATAAGGAGCGCCATTTCTGAGACAGGGTACAGGCAGAGTCAATACCCTGGGAATATGATATAGAGATAAAAAGAGAAACCTTTGCTTCACCTTGATGAGGCTCCAAGAGATCGAGAATAGTCCTAGTGGGTGGCCATTTGCTCAGATCTATGACAGCAAGTAATTCATATAAAGCCACATTGTGCCTTTGATCTGTGCATCAACTTTTATTAATATCACCGAGGGTTTATGGGAACATCAATAAAGGGTAAAAACGTATAGAAATTATATCAGGGAGCAGAATCTTAGCACAAAATTACAAGCCTGCACAATCCCATATGGAATCTGTCACCGCCTGGAATTCTGGGCTGAGCCTACTTCTAGAGGGTCCTGTGTCCTATGGACTATTGAGTACCAGAGCTCAAGGACACCATTTCCCAGCATGTGTGGAATCAGGAGTGGGAGCAAACTGGACTAAACACTCCAGCTGAGGCGAATAATGAGGCTTCTGCAGGGTATGCAGTTTTTGGGCTGATGATGAGCCAAGACTGCTCAGCTCTTCAGTGGGAAGGATAGATTGTCTCAAAGACCAAGAGACCAATTCTTATTTTAGTTTAGAGCTGAGAGAGAAGTAGAACTGTGCCAGGAATCTCTAACTCCCCCTCCATACAAATGGAATCTTTGACTTGTTGTGGGACCTAAGTCAGACAGTTCCAGCCCTGCAGAGTGCAGATTCATTAGTTAATCTTAACCCCGTCTTTCCCCAGATCCTCTTTTCCTGCTCCCTATAAAGTCCCATTTTTGTCATATTGTTAACATTTGTGTGTTCATTTTTTTGCTGGGGTCTGTGTTAATGCACTTGATTGTTGCTTGTGTACTGGCTTCTATATTCCTTGCCAGCACTGGTAGCAGCAATATTCATTTCCCAAGGGGCAGCACCCCTGTATCTCAGGCACAAAGAGAGGTCACTTGGCTATATCTACAATACATAGATTTTCGGGAGTACTGGAGGTATCCCGGAAAAGCTCTGCCGCATCCAAGGAACACGTCCGCTTTTTCAGAATAGTTTCCAAAAAAGTGAACATGTTCTTTCAGCATCCCTGTATTCCTCATTATATAAGGAATAAGGGATGTTCCAAAAGAGGAGGTTTTTCCAAAATTTGGCCCCATGTAGACGGGCCAAATTTCGGAAAAGCCTCTTCTAAAAAAAAGCGGAAAAAGATACATAAATTGTGGTTCACAATTTGCGTATCTTTTTCCAATTTAACTTTGCAGTCTAGACATAGGCTTAGGGTGGAGGCACCAGCATTAAAACAAACAGCAATAACAACACAGGATCCAACCTATAAGAAGAGGGGAAAAGCCACTCCAAGTAGTAAACACAGGAATTTCTATGTGTGGCGGAGGGTGGTTTTTTGTAAATGTGGACTACAAGGGTAGGAATGCACCCCCCCATGCTTCCCCAAGTAAGTGTTCTCTGACTGGCTGGGGGGAGGCAGGAGCGGTGTGCCATCCGAGTTGCTCTCCCCCCATGCTCTGGCCAGCAGGGGGAAGACTGAGGCTGATTTCTCTCCTCCACTCCCGCTGCCCTGGAGCAACACCTTCAGGAAAGAGCTATATTAGATATTGAATCATAGCTAGCTTTTGCAGAAACACATTTTTTTCTATAGAGTAACAACTTGGATGTAAAGCATTCTTTCTAAAGCCTCCCAAATGGATGCATGAATACTGCTGAAATTATTCACATTCATTCAGACTTTAAGATAAATTACCTTTGGTTTTCTTTAAGACTCTTTTGTGTTCACTAAAATATTTTTTCTGCACTGGCACACCCAGAAACATTTAGTTTTAAACAGCTATTTCACAGTGTTCATGAAAGGTGGTTTTCAAATGTTCATTTGTGAGAACTGCATCCCCCCCCCTACCCTGCCATATTTTAACAATCATGCTTATTTAGCTTAAGAATTTAGTATGCAGCCTTAGCGTGTTAAGCAACACAATTCAGATTTTTAATTATGAAAATCTAACACATAAAGCAACATTTTCAGTGGCAAAGTCTGTGAGCAATACATAAGCTGATCCATGGTCCCCACTGAGGAGCCTAATGCAATGTTGTGTCCAGAGCACTCATTAGTCTGATCCAAATTATACTCCCTCAGATAATTTCTTCAGTATTAGCCTACTCCGCCAGGGTTCCCAACCCTGACAAAGAATGGGAGGAAGGGATCACCACTTCCAAACATGTCATTCTTCCCACAGCCCCAGGCTTCAACCTCACTTCCTCACTCCTTTCCCCCTGCTCTACCAATGCCTTTTTAAATTGTCCCATCTGAGTGGGGATGGCCTGGCAGCTTCTGAGGTGCGAGAGCCGTCCCAGTATTGCCCTTCTTCAGTTACAAGTTTCAGAATCAATATGAATATTTTGAAGCTTGTTTAGAACGTTAAGTCATTAAAAGAAACGTCTCCATATTGCTAACAATAAAGTTCTTGTTTTTAAGATCATAGTTACAACATAAAATCAAGGATTGAGTTTTCAGAAGTGCTTAAATCAATGGAAGTTAGGTATCCAGGTGATTCTGAGACTCCTACTACAGACCTGCCTAGACTTTTAGTGCCCAAAATCAATCCTTTGAAAGCCACTGGGATTTTGGTTCCTAAGTGCCTAAGTTAATTGAAAATGGACTTTAGTTCCCCAGTCACTTAGGAGCGTTTCAAAATTTTAAAGCAACTCTTCTAGTAGTTTTTTTTCTGTCAATAAAATAAGAATCAGGTGTTTATTAAGTGCCATTAATGTACTTCTTGCATTGACTAGGTCAGATAAAAATTATCTGATTGTTAATCTCGCAATCATTATTAACCTTTAAACAAATTCTTTCAAGAGAGTTATCTGATTAAAGATTCCCCATTCTCGTTTGAAACTGGTACAGAATTATTAAAGCAACACTTTTTACTTTACAATCTTAAGTAAATCCTAGCCTGAAATGTATCCACTTGTCCTCCACTCCCCTGCAATGAATCTTCTGTTTACCATAGACCTAATTGAAAGCCTACTGAAGTCAAAGAAAAGCTTCCTATTGACTTCAACAGCTATCTGCCTGGGGGCAGGAGGAAAGAGTGGTACTCATGTTCAGTTCTGTGGGGAAGGAAGGAAAAATGACTAAAGATTGGACTGCATGATAGGCGGTGGTCTCAGCACACCAGCAGCCTTGCCAAAGCCATTGTCTTTTTTGTAGGCATCACATCAGAGAAAAGTTCTGAGGAGGAATAACATGGATGTGGATAATGAGATACCTTTGCAATGTTTATGAGGAGCTCTTCCCAAGTAAGGGGGGCAGCTTGGGAAAAAACCATGAAGGTTCTTGTTTGAAAATTTAACAAGTGGGCGATGGAGACTAACATCAGGAGTCCATATCGTGATAGCAAATGAGCAGTTAAAGGCAGAATGGAGATAGAGCAAATAGCCTTGAATGTGAAGACAAGCAGTTTATATCTGATAAACAGAGAAAGGGGAGACTGTGGAGGAAAGGTGGCCAACCTGTTACAGACAAAGAACCAAAATAGTGGTGGATACAGCGCAAAGAGCCGAAGGAAAAAAAAAATTGTTGAGCAAAAAAAGTCCCAGCTACCACGTTTGGTTGAGCAAAAAAAAAAAAAAAAGTTTTAAGAACAGAGCAGGCATTTCTCTTTTAAGGCGGCCATTTTTAAGCCTGCACGGGATGCTGCAACTCTGGCTCTGGCTCTTTCAGACAGAAGCACGCTGCCTCTGTAAGAAGTGTAGGTACGGGAGCCACAATTTTTTCTTTGAAGACCGCAATGTGGCTCATAAGCCATGGATAGGCCACCACTTCTGTAGAGGGATGCCAACAGAAGGGTAATATGGTCAAAAGAAATAGGTTTGAAAAGTGCTCTTTTCAGCTGCATTTTGAATGGCTATGAGCAGATCATGATTTCATTTGTGAAAATCAGGGAAAAAGATGCTGCAGCAATTAAGACAGAAAATAGATGTTTGGATGAGAATTATAGGTCTGCAGATGGGTAAGAAAAGGATGTATTTAAAAGATGTTATGCAAAAAGAAATATGCAAACAAATGCAGATTCATATAGGGACATAATCTCTGTCCTTTCTGGGGGAATTCAAAGCAGCAATAATATATACAGATTCTCCCTCCTGGTGCCTATATAAAGTCTTTCTTGCTAACTTTTTTATTGCCATAGAAGTCCAAGTTATCAAACTATTAAATGTATGAACTGAGAGAAATGCTACCTACAACAATTGTGTTCATCCAAACCAGTGACCAAAATCACTCCCATTTTTGTGTTTTAGCAAACTGTCATGTTGTGGAAGTTCCAAAATCAGGGCAGCTGAGCTGATCATGTTTGCTCACATACCTACCCTATACCACTACAATTTCTTTTAAATTACTGAGCCCAATTTGCAGCAAAGTAATAGGAGTAAAACCACAATGATTATAAATGAAGATGTTCCACAGCATGCTATACAACTCTTCAAACTATAAAGTAACTTACTCATTTCACATAGTTTTATTTTTAGCTGTTGTTCCTAATGTTCAATTGAGTTTAAAGTAAACATAGTTGTCACCATCTTTCAAGAGCCACAAGTGCCTGATCTTCTATTATTTCTAATTAGGAAGTCTTTTTATTTTCATGCCTGCACATAGCTTTCATTAATGTAAATGAGAAATCTGCAAGTGCACTGATGTGAGAAAAGACCCCTAAGGTATTATGTAAATAGCTTTACAGTTGATTGGCTATTGCTGACCAACTTGGCCAAGGAATATTCTTATGCAGTAGACATTAGCAGTTGCTGTTATACAGTTAGGTATTACTTTGGTAGTTCTGAAGGTCAATGTAAGGGGGAATAAAATATCTTATTTATGTAAATAGGGTTGAAATTTACCTCTGTGTATGTGGCCCATACAAAGACTAATGAACCATTAAGCTCCTTTTCAGCTATTATAGATTTTTTTAAAAATAGGAAATTCATTTAAACTAATTCTTCAGCTTGGTTCTGACAATTTGGCATTTTACAACAACAACAACAAAGATTTAATTAAAAAATTCCCAATCAGCTTTACTGAGTAGTTCTATTGGTCTCAACAGCAGTACTTACAAACATGAAAATACTAGAAGTGCCACCGACTTTCATCAGATTTGCACAAGAGATGAATTTGTTGGACAGCCATAGTGAGTATGTACATAGGCTTTCATCAGAAGTGATTTGCTCTCTGTATTAGCACCAGATATGAATTTGGCTGAATACATTTAAAAATAATATGAGAAATATTGATTTATTCAGGTGTGTGTGTACAAGGACCTGTTTATCCATAAGTATTGTATGTATTCAAGTAAATAAAAACTGAATAGTTTGGGATCTGCCTATCTGAGAGACTCATCATTTTTTCCATATGATGCTACTGGAGTTGTGATCAACAGGAACATTCAGACTGCAATCCCCTTCCCAGCTAGTGGGGCATTCTCTATCATTGGCCCATAACTTTGTAACTTACTCTCCCTATCGATGGTCCAAAGGAGCTTGAATCTGTTGACTGTCAAAGCACACACAGCCATCCTCTTCCTCAAGTTTTCAAGAAGGTGAGAACTGTCTGAAGGCTACATATTCTGGAGAGAGAGAAGGATATTTTGTTATGTAAGATTACTAAGGTTTTTTATTTGACCTTTCTATTTTATTTTATTGCTATGAGGTTCAGCTTTACTAATTAAGTTGATTGTTATTTAAAGTTTTGTTAAAAGAATGTTGGATCTAGGAAATGGTACTTTGGTGTAATAAATCTTAAGAAATTACAATATTTTTTATCCTGTATCCAAATTACATTATCTGAATACATAAACATTGTATTTCTGATTAAATAGATAATTTCTGAGGCTGAAAATGTTAGTTACAAAATTGATTATTAATAGAGGAACTATATTAACTAAATTGGAAATAATAACGTTAAGAAACTACTGCTGTTCTAAGTCATGTGGTTTACAAAATACCAGTACAATAATTGATGGCTACACTGTCAGAAGTGAATTATTACTATAGTAACAGTCTAGATTTCTCTGCATTTGCATTGAACAATTACAAACAAAATACAATATTCTCTCTTCTCATTCAGTGTGAAAAAGTCCCAGTAAAATATAGCTGTTAAAATATTGTTGTGTTCTATTAGCATTATTATTTTACCGTTCTATATATGGAGAACAGCAGCAAATTGAGCATCAAAGTTGTGTGAACCCTGGTAAACAGCTCCCTCCAAGCCTATGATCTTACAGCCCTATAAGCTTGCTCATCATTGCAAGCTTGAATGCACATATTAGGCTTGAAGTGTAATGTAAGCCTAGAAAATAAAGAGAGGGAAACAACACTTGCATAATCTAGGAAACAAGAAATGCAGTCTGTCCTATGCACAGCTGCCGAAATTAGAAAGAGACCCAAATCCCTTTTGATTGAACCAAGAACTTGATCTGAGTTTTGAGTCTTGATTTGTATTCCACCTCTTTCCCCTAAAAGAATCAAACAAATAAACAAAAAAGGGGGGGAGAGGAGGACAAAGGCTATGTCTAGACTACACTGATCTGTTAGAAAAAGGTACACAAATAGCACTCCACAATTTGCATACCTTTTTCCAATAGTTTTTTTGGAAGAGGTTTTCCTGTCTACACTGGGCCAAATGTAGGAAAAACCTCCTCTTTTGGAAGAGCCCTTCTTCCTCGTGGGAGGAGGAAGTGAGGACTTCCAAAAGAGCGTGTTTGCTCTTCCAAAAAAAAAAGTGGAAGAGCAGACACATTCCCTGGATGCAGCAGAGTTTTTCTTGGATTACTCCAGTATCCCAGAAAACCCCCACAGTGTAGATATAGCCAAACACAGCAAGTGGGAGGATGGGGAAAAGGGTTAGACAAAAATATTTTCAGAAAACAAAGTTCACACAACTAATTGGGTGCATGATATATAACTCAATTCCATTTTTATTATAACAAGCTATACTACATTGTTTGACATGGCTTATTTGTGGTGTATATTTGTTTGATTCTCACAGCTTCCTCCCAAATTGTGAGTTAAAAAGAAAAATATCTATTAAGTTCATATTATGATGATACAGATTAGATTTTAACAAATTGAAATTTTGAGACTCTCAGAATAAACTGAGCAATCCAAAACACATTAAAATCAGTGGAAATAGTTCATTTAACTTTACTGAAGTTGACTTGGACTCTAATGTTTTAAATACAGGGGCCCAAAACAATGCTTAGATTCAAACACTTCCAACTCCAAACACTCAGACCTTGCAAAAACTGGCTTCAGAGTTGAACTTTGCAATATAAGTCCATCTCTGGTTTCAAGTGCTTTTCTTTTTTCTCCTTAGGCTTTAATTCATGTCCTTCACCCTTAAAGCTTATGCAGTGGGTTAACTTAGGATATATAAATATATCCAATTTTACTGGGGTTTTATTTTTAAGTGTGTTTCACTGGGGTTCTCTCTCTCTGTATCGCATCCACACATACACGCTTGCAAGCGTGCACCAACTCTCTCACCTGGTGGCTTTTCCTTGAATCTGAAGCAACAGCTCTGAAGCCTTATTTGGTATGGGGTTTTTTTAAATACTGGTCTTGTTAACACTCATCAGACACAGGAAAAATAAAACCGCACTTTAACTTCTCTTTCAGTATGAAAGGTTTGTGCAAATAATCAGCACATTTCTAACTGGCTAGCAATAGGCTTGGTGAAAAAACAAATGGCCATATTTACAACACTGTACAAGACTTCAAAAGATACTACTGTTTAAAATATATTCAATTACCATGTCAACTAAGCCTTTTTATAATTGTTGACCAAAAAAAAATGAAGAGAGCTTGTGCTGCACAACTGTGATTAATTTACAATGTGTCAACCAAATAATGCATCTTCACAAAAGACTGGATTTGTTTTTGGAGAAAAAGAATCACATTTCCCCACAAACAAAAGCAGAGTGGTGTGTACAGTTAGTAAGGCTTTTCTTAGCTGCAAAATTAGTGTCAAATTGCTGAAGCCTATAAAGTACGTCAGCATAAGTCACTCTCATTAATTTGATGGGTGACAGTAGAATTCTCAAACAGCAGGTTCCTCATTCTGGTTTTTATTTTAATCAGCTAAATAATGAGCTGGGGGTAGAGTTGCTTAACCAGGCCAATGGAAGAAGAAAGCAGAATAATCTTAAAACACCAATCCTGGATTTAATAGCCTACAACAAAACACTAAGCAGGTCAGCTTCATGGTTCAGCAATTCCTAAAAGCCCTGTCTACTTCTCAACAGCTTATCGGCAGCCAGTGTATAAGAGCTCCCAATGAGATCTGATTTACAGCACTGAAAGGTTTTACAGCGAAAATGGAGGGCAAAGATGGTAGAGTGCTTTCTGCACTTAAAAAAAAAAGATTTCAGAAACTGATTCAGATCTTATGATAGAGACCCCTTACATTTTGCTTTGACATAAACAGGTCACAATGCCTGGAAAAGCTTATGCAGAACTCAGCAGCAATCAGGTTTGTTTTTTCTGGGTCAAAGTCAGTTTATCTTGTTAAGCTATCTAATTGAACACAGTCCATGTGATACAACAGAACTAAGTGCGTTAAATGAGCAGGAGACAGAAGGAAAGTGGGTTTTACATCTCTGGGGCGGGCAATGTCGTTTCCTAGAAATACCTAAAATACCTTTTAAATTAACCAAATTCTGCTGTCTCTTCAATTTCTCTCTGTGTATATATCTGTATCTATCTACATGCACACACACTTAAATTTGATGGGTCTGTTGTGATTCTGAGCCAGTGTTCTGGCTTAATAGAAAAGGACAGATTCTGATTTCAATTTCCACAATGTAAATCCAAAGTAACTGTGCTGTAGTCAATAGAAGTACAGTACTCCAGATACACTGGGGTAACTAAGATCAAAATGCTATCCAATATGTCTATTAAGCTGAAAACATTATCAGGGTGATGTAAGCCACTGTTGTACAAACTATGGTCCTGTGCAGAACTCAGAAAAGTGAATTATATATAACACTCATAGTTTCCTCATACTATTAGATTTGCCTTTTTACATAAATGCTTAAGTTATGATAAAAAACAGAGCTGTGTCAGTTCTTTTCAGTCTCAGCACATTTGCTATTAGCATAAGAAATGCTGCTTATGGCAGAGCCAGCCGTGCTTGAAATTTCTGAATTAATGGATTTGATTTCCTCTTGAGACAAACCATCAGCCTTGCAGTAATGGAAATAGATATAGTTGGTAAAACAAATAAAAAGCTGGCATGCAGATAAAATGGGTTTCAGTTTAAAATAGTAATGTTGTAATTGAAGTGAACAATTACAGGGTAGCTCCTAGGCACAAAAGAAATACCATGAAAATGAAGTAATGTTTTTGTTAAGTATAGTCATTTCATGAAAATGTAGAGCTGCAGATGTCATTGTCTGGAAAATGGAAAACTATATTTATTCTTTACTGAGCTCATTCAATAAAACATTTTCCTAATTTTAATAACCATTAATATTAAGCCTACATTTCACCTTTAAAAAAAATAGGGCAAGAACAAGCTTATCAGTTAGTAGCATCCCAAATATATGCTTTCCTTACCAAGGATCAGAAATCTTACATTAAGAAATTTTGCGGGAGAAGGAGTTTCTCTTGGTAGAAGAAAACTTCTTGTTTCTATTCTTTGTCTGGGCTGTAATATGAAATAAGCCTGATAGGGAGAAATGAATGCTTGTAATTTGAAATAACCACAAACTGAGAAGAAAACCACAAGATATGGGGGCAGGGTAGCTCAGCATCAGTTCTATGTAGTAACAGATATTTTTTTCCTCTAAGTGGTTTGAGTTTCTGACTGGCTTTCAGCCATATACACCCTGGTGGAGAACCAGACTTTCAGAATACGAAAGCCTTTCATGTTAATGTACAAAAGTAAAAGCAATAGAGCACCCCAAATGTCACCAATGTGAGTGTTGCATCAAATCTGAAAGTGCATTCATTAATTCCTCTTCTGCAAAATACTCTGCTATATCCTATATTTTCCCTTGTTTTGTATGCATGACAGGAAATTTCTTTCTAGCGATTTATTAATTAAGGAATACTGAATTAAAGTTTGCAGGTCTGCAGCTTTAATTGTGACTTAAAATATATATATTAAAAACCTCAAAAGTTATCTGGCACAATAACAATGTGTAGTCATTCCACTTCCATTCACCAATAATTTAAACTTACATTATATTTCACATTGTGTGTCATGATGCAAGAGGTTGCAAAATGCTCCAAAATATTTATGCATCTGCCATTTATTTAGCAATGCATGCATTTTATAGATATTGCATAACAAAATCTGCATTTTGTGTGGCTCCAGACCCAAAGTGAGCTTTAAAGGCTGGACTATTACTAAAGTTAAAAATACCACTCGGACCCGTTGATATTCACTGATGATTTTCAGATGACAATCGCTAGCTAAAAAAATTTAGCTTTTTGGTTCTGCTAATTCAGTTAGAAGAATAACTGAATATGGGCTGGAAATCTAGTGGTTGGAGTATACAACTTTTACTCAGGGCAACTGACTTCCAGACTCAACACTGCCAGTTGTTCATTGTCTTACAATCTTGGATAGCACTAAGAGCTTGTGAAACACTTATATCCTTGAAGGACAGGTACTAAACAATATATTTTTTATTTAATTATTTCCACATGTCAGTCACAGACTGGCATTTTATATACAGATAAAATTATTGCAGATAGATGAATTTTACTACAAGTATTAGACATGTCTGTACAATAGGATATAAAAGAGCCTATTTACATATGTCATTTTGAAGTGCTCATACTGAGATTTTACTGCTTTCTTCACACTCTCAGACTTATATAAATACACCCACACAGACCAGGCAGAGTTCTGAGTTTCCAAGTGTTTCTCTTCCATTAGGACACATTTTTTGAAACAAATTAGCACCAAAAATGTCCTGGTCTGCAATGCATTTACTGCTTTATTTGTTGTTTTAAAAGTTCTTCATAAATGCATTAAACTAGATGATGTGTTCCCATGGAATTAAGCACACACTTAATCCGGGGAGAAAAATAAATGTCTGACAAAAAGATTTAAATCTTTATTTTCCTCTCTTGACATGGTGGCTGGTGACACATAAATGTACTCTCCCTCTCCCGCCTTTGACAGAGTAATAAAAATCTCATTATCTCTGAATAGGCAGCAATTTCGTTATCTAATCTTTTTACCAAAAGGTTAGTTAATTAATCAGAAACAAATCCTGATTATTATTTCAATAGAATTAGAAAGACAAATCACCAGAGTACAGCTAAATAGGGCAGGCCTGTGGTTTAACCTGCCTCATTTACATACAAGTACAATGATTGTCAGGAGCTCTTAGTGAGCAAACAGCCCCGAGAACATAAGCCAGCAGATGGTTTTCTCTCATAGCTAGCCTTTCCTCTTCTCTAATGCCTGTGATCCCATTACCTCACTGAATCCGTTACCAGGGTAACTGTTAAATTGCTGTGAAAGGCATGGTAATAAAGTAACCTGTCACACTGGCAATAAAAGCACCAGAATTTTCCTGTTCACTGAACTTTTCAGCTCATCAATACTCACTTTATGGAGAAATTCACCACTACACACAGGTCAGCTGCAGGAATTGTTCCATGAGGCTTTTGAAAAGCAAACTAAAGTTCATGTAAACATGGGGAAGATATAATTAAAGGCTGGATCCTAAGGTGCTCATAGAGCTAATGCTTTGCTATTTACCGGAGAAGGTTAGGAGGAGATTTGAGATATTCAGGTTACTCTTTTTTAAGCATACAGTACTATATAAATAATTTTTACTGTAGAAAAGAAGCCAATGAATCTAAAATCATTTTGATAGTGTTTAAAACCACAGTCTCTATGCCTGTAAACTAAATCCCTTTAACAGATTTATTGTAGTCTACCAGCCATTTGCTGAAGAGATTTTTGATTCACAAAAGAGTTTTATACCAGAAAGATTCACTTGATAGTATTTGCCACCATTCTGCTGCATTACTCCATAAACTACTGTTTTACATACTTTTGAAGGGAGTTTTATTTCTTTAACAGTTCAATGGATTTAGCTATATAACGATGACAGTAAAAGTATATGAAGTCATGGTATGAAAAAGGCATGCATATTGTTCAATCTATCCTTCCATCTGAAAATGCACTTCCACTGTTTTTACTTAATATATCTACCCTAGAAATCTAGAAAAGCAGTATTTTTTTCTTCCAGAAATGTGAGGTAAGAGTTTTTCCACAAGAGACAAGCAACAAATGTCAATCATCAGTTCTGAATTTGAGATCATCATGTGGAAAATCCTACTGACTTCAGTTAGGTACAGAAACCATAAGAACATGAAAGAAGACAGGAGTGCATATATCTAATCCTAGTTATTAGCTATTTGCAGACTCTATACTTTCAGCTCCATTTGGTAATGCCATTAATTATACAGCTGTAACCTTGGAATAGAGTGGAGCTTGCCTGTTGAAATAACTTCTCTCTCTCTCTCTTTCACTTACTTTTTTTAAAACTTGCAGAGGCTTACATCTTGTTATGAATATTTGAAAGTAGTTCTTTGACCAGCAGCAAGTATTAACCACAGAGCCAACTCTAGCTGCAAGCCATGAAAGACATCTCTATGAGCTGTCTGCACTACATAGTCCTCAGAGTGCGGATTCAAAGTCGTGCTTGCTGACTCAGTGGGGCCAACAGCCAGTGCAGGCCCTGGGGCAAGATGGGAGGAGGGCCTGGCTCCATGCCCCCGGAAAGAGCAGGGCTAAGGGCAGAAGGGGCAGGGCCTAGGGTCAAAATAGCAGCGGCAGCAGCCGGGATCTAGGGTTGCCAGATGTTTTCAACAAAAATACCAGACACACTTGACATTACATCACAGTCTACATTACATCTTATTTAGAAAATACTGGACATTTATATTTTCTCATTTATATTTTCTCAATTTGTTTCCCGAACAGAAAGCTCAAATACTGAACCATTCAGTTCAAAACCGGACAACCCTTTCCTGGCAACCCTACCGGGAGCTCCTTTGAAATGCTGGGCCCTTCTGCAATTGCCCTCTTTGCCCCTTTCCCCCATTGGTAGGCCTGGCTCTGCTTAAACTAGAGAATGCACTTCAATTTTTAGCCATCTTTGTTCAATCTGTTTGTCAGAATACTATTAAAGAGCAAAATCCTACAGTCTTTGCTAGGGAACCCAGTTTGCCTTTTTTGCACACCTCAAACTCCCACAGACTTCAGTAGTACTTGTATGTGTAGAAGGAGTGCAAGATCAAGCTTTAAGGACATGATCCAAAGCCCATTCTTGACAATGGGCGTCTCGCCAGTGATTTCAATTACTTTTGATGAAACTCTATGTGTCAGATTCAGAAACTTATGCATACAGAGGCACTTAAGTCCATCATGGAGGGACCACTGGAATTCACAAAACCACTGCTCAGCTGCTTAGCCTTGTAGGCATACCCCCATGTAGGTCTCCTGTGAGGCCCAATCCTATCGGTGTGCTCAGGCCACACCTATCTTCCTGCTCTTGCATGAAAGACAGAGGAAAAGCAATGTTGTATTCTTCTTTTACTCAATTTTAACCTAGATTTATCACACAGATCTGCTCAAACTCTGGGCTACAGGCTATTCTTAGGTAGAGCTTTCTCAATTTCTCCTATTGGAAATGTTTCACTTGGTATAAATAATTGACTATTAATTAAAAGAGGCACTGAAGCCTAGGTCTCCTCATTTCAGATGTGTGTGCTAACCAGCAGGCTATGTAGAGTTATTCTTATTCTCTCTCTGGGCCAATAAAAATGAAAATGGATTTTTTCTTGAGGTACAAAATACTACACTTCCCCCCTCATATGTTTCTCCAGGATTTTGCTCCCCCTCTCATGATGCTACACTTCTTCATTATAGATGGTATGGAACACAATTTCAAGTAATCCAAGATTCTTGCTTCCTACAAGAAGGAATTAATAAGAATCTCATGATAAGTCCTGCTCCCATGAGATTTCCATCAATTCTGCAGACAGAAGAAGTTCATGTAAGATGCCCTGTATTTGTGTGCAGTCTTTGCTGAAAAAGACTCTTTTCATACACTTTTCTGCGTCAATGAATTACATCAATGTCAGGAACATAGTGTGGGGCTTTGGGAATCCTGTTACCCTACCCAATGTAGTTTCCCATTGTATTTAAAACATACCCTATCTAGTGTGAAATCTGAAGTACAGAGCTGAACATTTTCTTTGTGTGAGTAATGAAGAAAGTAAATCTCAAACACTCAACTTCTGAAAGAATGCAAATACAAAAGGGAGATGTGCACAGATAAGTTCCTGCCTGATAATTTGAATGAATATTAATGAAAAACATTTTTGTGATATTTGCCCTGGTTTTATTAGAACATAAGAATGGCCATACTGGGTCAGACCAAAGGTCCATCTTGCCCAGTGTCCTGTCTGCTGACAGTGGCCATTACCAGATGCCCCAGAGGAAGGGAATACAATTTTTCTAAAAGTAATTACTATGACAGATTCTCCGCTGGTGAAAACTGGCATAGAGTTCAGTGGAGTTAAGCCATTTCAACTTCTATATTCCTTTATGCTTTTCCATACCTGTGAGTACAAATGTAACACACTAGGTCTGGAACTCCACTCGTGCATTCTGGAGCAATTTGGAGTTATTTCACTGAAGCCATGGAGATATAGCAACATAATCTGCTGTCAAAGGAAATTAGACCTCCCATCTCTGAAAAAGAAACAAACAGGAATAATTGTCTCCTCCCATTCTCCCTCCCCCATGTTATGTCATTTTTTATTATTTGCCTTAATGGCATATTGTGCGTAGCTTTGCTGTGTGTGTGTGTGTGTGTGTGTGTGTGTGTGTGTGTGTGTGTGTTTCTCTTTTAATCAAAAGAGAAACACACACACACCCTTCAGCTGTAATCTGAAAACAAATTATTGTAAAACTACACAGGTTCATATTTACCAGGCAATACAGGATTTCAAATTTAAAGCCAAATTTTCAAACCTAAAGTTAATCTCCTAACTATATTTAGTCTCCAAACAAGAAGTGTCCTGGTTTCACAAATAGCTGAGTAATCTTTGCCTCTGTTCATGCTAGAGGAAACTTCAAGTGCAAAACACCTTTGAAATCACACCAGTATCCACATGTCACACTTCAGTGTATTTATGATGATTTGCATCAAAGATCTGGCCCTTGAGTCATTGAGTTTTAGTGGCACTTACTGCAGAAATGTGGAAAAAGAAAAACAAATGACCAGCAAAAATTTCTATTGGGCATATTGGAACAGACATGTACACACACACACACATAAATGCTTTTGTTAGCTTATATTTCATCCACTCCTCTTTGCCATGCATATGGAATGATGAAAATAGCATCTTACTTTATAGTCATATTTTGTAATGTATTTTTATATAATCTATTCTGCTTTCCACACATTAAAATATAGAGATCCTATATCTATTATGGGTAATAACGTAGAAACTTTAAACACTTTTTGTGCAATGATTTTTCTCTGACAGGAATTTTTTGATAGTATTTAATATTGTCTCGAAAGGGGGCAAAAAGACTGATTTTGTTGTTGTTGCTGCTGTTTTGTAATAGGAATTCAAGCTCCCTAAAGAAACAAGATATGTCAAACACTGCCTAAAAGATCCTCTTACAGATACTGGGAATGGGAATGATTATTTTAGCTAGTTTTAGTTTTCAGCAGCAACATATGTAGTGGCAGCTGTGCATGAGTGTTTTGAGACCAGGGTACTTTGGAACCCAGTAAGAAAATTGGAACTTGCATAGGAAATGTAGGAGAAAAGAAATTTTCCTCATTCACAACTATGCTGAGATTTAAAAAGATAAAAGGCAATTTACCACATCAAGTTAGAGCTTGAGATTTCTATTTCAAATAATCTTAGCAAATTATTAATGAATTATATATGAAAAATATTTCCAATGAAATCCTGCATGCAAATTGTGAGTGATCCGTCTGCTTCTGATTCTTCTATAGAAATAGTATAATGTACAATTCGCTGAGCCATAACTAAACCATTTCCTTCTACAGATTTTCTATTTACAATTATCTGTATATTTATTAGTTTGGTGTCCATATATTATCAACAGAAATTCATGATCACTGCCTGAAGATCAAAGATGCAATTTAATCTTCAGATTTTGCTGCTGCTGCTCATAAACCACTCAAGCGTCACTCCAACACCTCGTGGCAGCAGCAGAATCCTTGATTCAATTATAGGCTACAGTCAATGGGGATCATGTTTTAATCTGTGTACAAACAAAAGGATAAAATTGAAACATCTCGTTTATCCATTCTTAGGATGCTGCTTTATTACATCTGATATGAGGAAGTATTACAGAAATGGCCTGCTTTCAGAAAATGGGTGAATTGAAAGCATATCAGTTTTGTTCCTATTATATACAAATAGGCATATATATGTCTCTGTCTGGGTTTCATTCATGCACATCTCAACTATTTATACTTATAAGGGCCTGATTCTGTGAGGTACTGAATGATAACCAACAAATCACATTAACTTCATTGGGAGTGGAGGATACTTAGCATCATACAGGATTAGGCTGTTAGTCTTAAATATGGTCTGATCATTATTGCAGAAGTAAAAATCATTACTCATGTGAGTATTTTCATTGAGGTAAGTAAAATTTCTCACAGGAGTAATATTACTCAAGTGCTTCCAGAATTAATTCCTATACCCATTAAAGTGTCTCCGTGACTCAGGGTAATGTCTCTTAAAGATCACTTTTTTCATGCTTTTTCTTTGTGGGGCAGGTGTTTCATTTTGTACTCTTCCTGAAGAGTATCTTCCTTCTCTCTCTGGATCACTGGGCATATTTTTAGTATTTATAACAATTAATTTGTATACCACTAAGGAACATGGTGATTGAAGATATATAAACAACAAAATAAAATAAAAACCCAGCACCTTTCAAGTGTTTGGAACCCAAAGCAAAGAAAAAAAAAAAAAAAAAAAAAAAAAAGAGCATGTTGAGGAACATTTTGAGAAAATGAACTATCCTGCAACACAAGGTCAAGCAAATTTAAATTTAAATTATTTGTTGTGCGGTAAAACGCATGGGAATGAGACAAAGAGCCTGGAATACTATGTGGCATTATCCCTCAGAGAATTACCTTGGGCAGGTCCCCTTAGAGGGAGAGGGAAGAGGCATAAAGGTGGTAGCCACCAATTACATTTAAAGAAAGATGTATCATCATGAGTAGTTGGCCCATCTATGACAATGACTGCCTCCACCACCAGCAGCAAGATTCCTTTAGGAATTATACAGTCATTGGCTTTGCCCCTTTACTAGCATTAATTCCCTTCCTAAGTCCCTGATTCAGGAAAACACTTAACCCCATGCTTACCTCTGAGCATGAGTTTAAATGCTTTCCTGAATGGGGCCTATTAGAGATACTAGTACAGTTGTTTCTAGGTGCGCAAAAACGGCTCCTGCTGTGACCTGGCCCTGCGTTCAGAACCCAACCTGAAATTGCAAAGCTCTGAACTCAGAGCCTCACAGGCAAGGGAATTCTGCAGGCTCAGGGCACAGGAGGAGCATTCATTGGAGTCACTGCTCCCCTCTCTTCAATGCCCTCCAACTTATTTCAGCAAGCTTCTGCTTCTGTCCATTTGAGTTAGTGGAGGGCAGCACATTGACATATAATGCTGGGCTTTTCCTGTCAAAAGAATTTGGCTCATTTCATTGCACCGGAGAAAAGTAAATTTGTATAGCGGAGCCTCATTTTTTTATATGTAGGTTCATTATGTCAAGTGATGCAACATAATTTAGCATAACAGTGGCATAATGAAAATTAAAACAGCCTCTTTTGGGAAGGAGGGCAAGGCGGTTTGGCAGTGAGTATGAACAAACAGCAGTTCATTCGATACCTATATAATCTATAAGCCACTGATAACCATTTGCCAAACACCAGAATCATTTTGGAAGCCCTCAATAAAAACTGTATTATTTCAATATCTAAGATGATTAACGTTCTATGCATGTGCTTTATTAAATCTCTGTGACTCCTTATCACTTCCTTTGAATAGCAGTTATAAAAAAGTTAAGTTAAATAGAGTAATTTAAAATATACTGGAATACATTTTCATAAAAGAAACAGATTATGTCTCATGAATAACATTTGAGAGCAGGACCTACAGAGGTAATCATTGATTCTGCAGCACTTATGGTTCTCTCAAGCCATATATTTTGATATGCCAGCAGAGAAACCATCTACGTGAACTGAATGTATAGGTGCGTGAGAAAAGAAAATATTTTGAAACATTTTTGAGGCTACAGGTACCATGGCTGTAATGAAAAGTCAGCATTTGTAATCAGGCATCTCACAGTTAGCAGTTATTTCTGATAAAGCTTTGGTATGTCAGATGCCACCCTGTGATAACTGTTGGCAAATGCTAAGTTTGATGTGGCAACCAATGTAATTTTGGCATTTATGAACCTGAGAGATGAATAACACAAACTGAAAGTGAGACAGGTTTCATATGGTGTGGGCAAGCACCAGGCAAGCTTTCTCACACAGCTCTGCCAATATAGCTCAATCCTGGTCTGCAGGAGGGCCACAGTTCATGCCTCTCATGAACAGAGACTGTCAATTTTGTCAAACTATAAGAGGCATTTATACTGAGATGGCTGTTAGAGGACAAGAATGGGAAGTCACTAAGTACGTTTCCATGTTTAACATAAAGGGAAAATTCATTTAGAGTTCATTGATTGGTTGCTTTGAACAGGATTCTCTCCAGTCAAGTTATGAGATTCAAAAAGATGTCATGCATCTGGAGAGATACAGATTACTCCATATATTCCAAAAATGTACTGTGATAAGGCAACATATATCCAGCAGGTTCCATTAAGTAATTAAGTTACTCTTTAAATTATCTCTCAGGGTCTCATGTTATTTTAAAAATAAACACCTTAAAAACACATTAATAACAAAGTCAAGCACTTGAAAGTTAGGAAATGCCAGAGTTAGGGGCTATGTCTGCGCTACAGAGTTTTTTTTTCCCCAGAAAAATAGCCGTTTATCAAAAAAAAAGTTAACTTACGTGCATACTGCCATCGCTTTTTTGAAAAAAAAAAATCAAAAGAACAGAGGGGGTTTCCTGACATTGGTAAACTTCTTTCTACGTGGAAGAAGCCTTTTTTCCAAAAGAGCTCTCTAGGAAAAAGGCGAGTGTGGATGGGGAAGAGAGAGCTCTTTCGAAAGTAGAGGAAAGAGGAAAAAGCACAGATGTCCTACCCCTCTGACACTTGATTCCATTCATAGTAATCACAGCTTAAATGCGAGATAGCGTCCATTCAGTGTGGACACTATATTTTGAAAAAAAGCAGATCTCTTTTTCGATGCCCTTTGGCAGTGTGGATGATCTCTTTCAGAAGAAGTTTTTTTCAGAAGATCTCTTCTGGAAAAGCTTCTTCCAAAAGAAGACTGCAGTCTAGACACAGCCAGGGTTGCCATGCAACCTTAATTCTGTATCCTCGTGTATCTTGTGTGCACTGAAAGACACAGAGGCTTTGTGGGGAAAAAAATGGTATGTGGTATTAAAAACTGTACCATAATGCATTGGTACAGGGGGAACCGGAGCCAGGGTGAGAGACTAACCGATGGTCCCCTTCTGAACCTGGAATTGCTCCCCAGATTCCTGATCCACACTATTGTTCTGTTCTCTAAGAAATTGTATATGTCCTCTCATGGCTTCTCCAAATTGAGATAATAGCCCACTACTGCTACTCCATCACTTAAATGCAGGGGACCTAGAGGACACGACTGTGCTAATTGTCCATGGAGGGGAGCAAAAGGATGAAATTTCTGGTGGGTTTTTTTTTCAGTTTACAGTACTTTTCTAAAAGCTAAGGAAAGTACATACAAAAACCCTATGTTAAAAAAATATGAAGGTTGAAAAGCCAAATACATATTTCTGGCATTGCTGAGCTTTAGAGTGCTTGACTTCAAAATCTTAATGTTCTTTTAACATATATGTAATGTCATATGTAGCAATGATCTCTTTACATAGTCTCAGTGAAATCAATGCAACTAACTCAGACTATGTCTAGACTGAAGGCTTCTTTTGGAAGAAGCTTTTCCAGAAGAGATCTTCCAAAAAAATTTCTTCTGAAAGAGAGCACACACACTGCCAAAGCTCATTGAAAAAGCGATTTGCTTTTTGAAAGATAGCGTCCACACTGAATGGATACTATCTTGCATTTACGCTGTGATTACTATGGATACAGTGGCCACCAGGGCATCTGTGCTTTTTCTCCTTTCCTCCTCTTTCGAAAAAACTCTCTCTTCCCCATCCATACGTACCTTTTTCCAAAATAACTCTTTTGGAAAAAGGCTTCTTCCTCGTAGAAAGATGTTTACCAATGTCAGAAACCCCCTCTGTTCTTTCGATTTTTTGTCAAAAGAAGGCAATTGCAGTGTGGATGTAAGTCAAGTTTTTTTTGGATAAACAGCTGTTTTTCTGGAAAAAAAACCCCTCTGTAATGTAGACATAGCCATTTATGGGTAAAGGTTTACAAGACTAGCCCTTAAGTTTATAATAATACAGAAACTTGACTTCCTTGTGCATTGCCAGTTAATTTTTGCAAGAATCTGGTGGCAGCATACTTCAGTTTTGTTGAAATATATCCAAAGTAAAAAAAGTAAGGAACTTTTCTTATTTTGGGGAATTCCAAAAACTCTCCATTATATGCAAATAGGGAAAGTTTGCTGAACCAAAGGCAATTGTAGGAGACGCAAACTCATTGTTTCATCCATAAGTCATTGTTTCTGTGACAGCAGACAAAATTAAAAATAAAATATTTATATCCAGTAATACTGTACACTGCAATGCACCCTGACTTGACTCACCATATGCAATATGTACTAAGGCAATTTTATAAAAGGAAAAGTCATTTTTTGTAAAGCAGTTCTGGTCTGTTAGAAGGATATAAGAGTAACTGGTTTTGATTTTTTTTTCTTCTTCAACACAGTTTTGTGTCATTGATGTATCTTTGATGGGACTTCCCTCACTAAAAAAGTGCAGGTCTCTAAATGGGTCCACAAGTAGTTGCAAGGGTGTGAGGATGAGATCTGCAAGAACACTTTCCTTTTTACTCATGCTTGTCCATGCTAAATGCTACACATGCAAAAGAATACGTGTACTTTTGACATTCTGAGCCATAATCTCTGGAGATGTCTCATCATCAGAAACTCTTAATGCCTTAATCTACCATTATGAGGAGTATATAGGGCATTCAGGATATTATAATTTCTAAATTACTTTTTTTTATTACATTGGATACAAAACAAAACAAAAAAAGCATGCCATAATGTTAGTAGCAAATTGGATTTCAGAGTCTACCATTGCAGTTTAGCTTTCATTTGTACACCACCAATACATAACAGTACCTAGTTCTTACGTAGTCTTTTCATCCTTTATAAAGAAGGTCAGTATTGTTATCTCTGGTTTACAGATGAATAAACTGAGGCATGGAAAGGGAAATGAGTTGCCCAAAGTCGAAAGAAAAGCACTGGCAAAGCTGGTATTTGACCCCAGATCTCATGGACTGGATCTCAGACATTTTGTTGACACATCAAAAGTTTAAAAAGGAATAAAAAATCCAAAAATGTAAAGGTTTAAAAAATAATTTTCTTTCTCTCTCTCTCATCTTCCAAAAGGAGAAAATACTCTTGCTTGAAAGTCTTGGCACCAAGAGCAGGATTCGCTGTTGCACTATGCCCCTTATTTAAACTCTACCTGTGCAAAAGGGCCCAATCTAGCAAATCAAACCATTGGGCTGCGTCTAGACTGGCATGATTTTGCACAAAAGCGGACGCTTTTGCCCAAAATCTTGCTGCCTATCTACAATGACCGCTAGTATTTGCGCAAGAACACTGACTTTGTAATGTACAAAATCAGTGGTTCTTGCTCAAATATTTTGATGCTCCCGCTCAGGGATAAGCCCTCTTGCGCAAGTATTCTTGCGCAAGAGGGCTAATGTAGACAGCCACCTTAATTTCTTGCGCAAGAAAGCCCGATGGCTAAAATGGCCATCGAAGCTTTCTTGCGCAAGAGAGCGTCTATACTGGGCACAGATGCTTTTGCGGAAAGGCACATGCCAGTATAGACGCTCTCTTGCGCAAATACTTTTAATGGAAAAACTTTTCCATTAAAAGTATTTGCGCAAAATCTTGCCAATCTAGACGCAGCCATGTAGAATTCCACTAGCATAAGGGAAGTCCCCATGTAATGAAAAGCCAACATAACTGTATGCTATCCGCCCTACCTCATAACACAGGAGGCAGAAACACAACAAAAAGTCACAACACAACACCTCAGCTGCGCTTCCTGGTTTTCCATCCCTTTTATAGCTCCAGACTGGTCACAGCAGTAGTGTAGCAAGAAATTTGTCCTAGACTTTTCTATTTGTCCTGACTAATATGGACTCTTATTAGACAGAAAACAAAGGGAAAATAAGAGAGTTAGGAGGAAAAAAGAATAGCTGGAATTTGGCACAAAGGGACAGTAACCTTGGAAACCTTATGTTCACATCTCAGAAGTTGCTGCAAACATAACCAAGTAGGTGTGATGTTTGATTCCCTCTATAGGAGAGCATGTGAGAGAAAAGACAAAGTAACATCTGATTGCTTTAGGCAATCTATTCCATCCTTCATAAGGCTGTTTATTCTTGTTCTGTGTTGAATTTCACTTCTGTTATGTGTTGTTACTTAATGAAAAGTTTGAATCAAGATGTTATCATTCTTTTCTTTTTAGAAAGGGGGAAATGGTGTTAGTTGTAAATGCTGAGAGCCACTATTGGGTTTTCACTAAGGGGCATGTAGTAAGGAGGATAAAAGTCTGCGTAAACTGGAAATAAAGTTTTATGTTCACCTTGATCACAGTGCTTTGGGTCTCTAATTTCCATGGCCACCCATACACATTTTTTGTATTAGCTGCATTATAGTTTCAGTGCTGTAATGATCTTTTAACTTTAAGATATATTATTATATAACAATTATGTACTGTTATTTCATGTTGACCAAAATATGCATTACTACTTTGTTTATAGTGAGATTATTAAAGTTAAAATTAGTGTAAAAATATCTTAACAGCAGCAAATACTGCCTGCTCATATTTTATCTGCAACAAACCACTGCAGCATTTTTCTAGGGCATTAGACCAAAACGTGGCTAGAAAAGAGACTAAACAAGAACTAACAAGTCTAAATTCATTGTGTAAGCTGAGGCAAAAAGCAAAATGTAAACAAACAGCAGAAACAGTGAAAAATAAAATTGGGGTTTAAACGTTCTTTCTCGCTAAGGTTCTGTCTATAATAAAGTAAGGAACTTTAACTGTGGTGGTGAACCCAGATAGCATCTGTTAGAAAGATGACATACCTATTTTATTGACAAAAACCTAAAGGTAAATCACATGACATCTTAATTAGATTTCTATGGAAAATCCTGATATAAGCTTCTGTTCAGCAGGTTGGTGTTTCCCCCCATTTTGCTGTCTGAAAAAAAAAAAAGACCCTGTTAACAGCAATATGGCAATCACGCTGGGTCATGAAACTAATTATGTTTTGAGATGGTGAAAATTCTCAATTTCTGAACATAGGGCACTGCCTCATGATAGATGAATGCTGGAAAGGCAGTACATTGTGCTCTTTCATCTCTGTCATTGCATATTTATTCTGACTCTGCTTCTAAATTATTCATTTTCTTTAAGCAATCAATATTAATAATCTGATTTGCTCCGTGGCATTTTTAGTCACACTTCTGTTTAACTGACTGTAAATAAAGGTCACTTGGAGGCTTCCTGCTGCTGTTCTGAAGGTCCTTGCCTAATTAATTCCCAACACTTTTTTTCCCTATGACTCTGATTAGCAGTTGCAATCAAGTTCAGCAATTAGCTAGCTCCTCGCAGAGTGATTTGCTCATTCCACCTCCATGCATGAAGCTACATTTGATCAGTACTCTGTAGAGGCATAAGGCAAGATTTAAAATCCATTTGTTCTGTGTTCCCCAACCGTGCAGCAGATCAGATTTGTCACTGGTTGCATATAACCTTTGCCTATTTACATCATACCCACTAATCATCTCTATCCTACCCCCCATAACATCATACATATAATGAATGACCTAGCCAATAACCTATTCATGCTATGCCTAATCTCCATCTAATGTACACAGTATTCAGGAAATAATAATGTTAGCTCATCAAATCGTTCTTAGGCACTTAGAGCTCATATAAGCTTAGTTACATGAGAATATTTTTATATAGGACCAACTAGTGATTAAATGGTTTTTTGGGGGGCCAGCAAGGAAACACTGTAGAATTCTGAATCCACTTCACAATCTGAACTAGCTAATCTCATCATTATTTGTTGGAGCATTATTAGTTGTGAATTTAGTCCTTTTTTCCTATTAACAAAATATCTGCAAACAAGTTGTGGGTTTTAGTATTACAGCACTCATGGGGCCCATTATAGATAGAGGCTTACTTTGTACTAAACAAGATATACACATAGAGGTAGCCAAGGTTCAAACTCTCAAGATTTAGCATTTGAAGGGTAGAGAAAGGGAAATGATCAACTATAGTCAACGTGATATACATTTGATAGACATTTATTTTTATACAATACTCGTGCTAGTATTTTAAATACACACATATATAAATGGCACCTTTCTCCAACTGCTCCCCAGCCTTGCCATTGTAGGCTGGCTGACTTTCAGGCAATATAATTTGATGAATACTTTTTAGTCTATTTTGTTCATGGACTAGTCGCTAAGAGTATTAGCCACTTGTTATTCAATAGTAATGCCATCTGGCTGGCCATCTAATACACGTTATTATTTCTGTTCTCAGATTGGGAAACTTTATAGATAGGCACATCCCCATTTCCACTTTAAAAAGCCATTTCCATGCCTTCATAATTGTTCAATGAACATACAGTGTGAATTTTAAAAGAGCTTTTTAACTAGCCTCACACCTGTGGGAATACCCTAACATTAACATGAAGATTTCCAGTCCTCTTGCTTTTCCTCAAATATTGTTGTCAGTAAAAACTCACTCACCCAAATGTTGACATATAAGTGAATGAAGGGGTTCACACATACCAGTACAGTGAATCAGCAGGTTTTATCTGAAAGACTATTTTTTCACCAAAAATAGTGAATTCTTGTGAATTCTTTCTTCACCAACTAATCTCTTAAAAGGAAGAAGAAAATGCTAGATCTGAAGCATCATATATTTTAGAAAAGTTTGCACTAGGATTTAAGCTGGATTGTCTAGTTTTGACTGCTCTCTGAAAAATGACAATTTTTAAAAAAAATCCACATTTTTCACTGGAAACTTACATTCTGTAAATGTCCTGCAAAAAGAGAGAGGTTAATATTCTACATGACTATGGTCTATGATTTGCTCAATGTAACAAATAAATAATAGTGGATGATAAGATATTTAAGATTTCTAATCTAAGTCGAAGTCCATCTTTAGCCCAGCACCTAACCTACCCCTTCTTCTGACAGCCGGAAGCCAAAGCATGAGAGCTCTGAACAAGCAGATTTTCCTTTTCCTTTCTGTTCTGGCAAGTGTGTTCATTTAATCTCACAGGGGATCTGACAGCTTTCCCCAGCTCCTAAAGCAATTCTTTAGCACTCATTGAAAAGTGCTGTAAGCAAAAGGAAAGAATGCTGACTGGTGCTTCCATGCTAAGACCTGCTATGGGCTACAAGAGCGCTGAGCAAAATCAGTCTGTTTCCCAAGTATTTAATGAATAGAATCAGAATTCGAAGCCACAACTGAAATATTTTGGGACCACTCAGCTAATGAATGTAAATATACAACATGGACAAGTGACAACATATTTTTGTGAAGCAATATACAAAATTGTCAAGTACCTCATAATATATACATATGTGCATAGTAAAAACACTGAGTATGGTAATTACTAGTAGTGACTATAAAAGTTAAGGTTGTGAAACCTTGCTTTCTCACACTCCTAGCTTTCTAGACAGGTCACTTTGGAAGCTACAATTCCTCTCCCCAATTGTGAACTTAAAAAAAAAAAGAGTTTAAGCAAAATAATTGCAACCATTTTTTATTTATGCAAATAAACTACATCTTTCTTCATGTAAAAGGAAAATCATTTTTTCTCTAGAGGAATAACTAAAAATAATGGAACCTTTATACTTTACATTTTATGCATACATATTTTACAATGAATAGTACATGCCTGGGGATTGGGGAAAAATTCCATGGTTGTAAAATCAGATGGTAATGAATATATAAAGCTCTGTTGCAGCACATGCTCAGAAAGATACAGTATTAAGTTTTAAACTTCAGTCAAACATGGGCATGATGTACAGTGCCGCCTTTTACCAGCTCCTTGGCTTTGTCTTGTAGCTGCTGTATGTTTGGCACAGCACAGTATTTGTGAACAGAACATGGTAGTCAGCTTTTGCTTATTGTAGTAGCTACCTACCTGGTACTGTGGAGATATATATTATCCTCTGCTTTACAGGTAAAGTAAGTGATTTTTCCAGTTCACGTGAAACACATGTTACAGAGCTGGAAACACAATTTATATCCATGGTGTAGAAGACCAGTGCACTAGAATGGTCAGGCAAATTTCCAAGGTTCATTATGCATTCTGTAAACCAGGGATAGTCAGACCCAGTGACAGGAGGGCAAAGGGAGCAGTTGCCCAAGTGCCTGGCCATCCAGTGGTGGTTGTTGGGTTCCCAGGCCCATTTAAAGCATCTTTCTCCTGCACTGCACTCCAGACAGCACAGAGGGCTGTTCTTGGCCCCACTTCTTTTGCCTGAGGTCATGCTCCTTTGGGGGGTATGGAGCCAGGTTCCCCCACACCTTGCCTGGGAATCCATGGAAGCTGTTGACCCTCCTGAGGATAGTGAGGATGACTTCGAAAAGAATTTTGAAAATGACAGATTTAAAAACCTCAGTAAATACAAAGTATTAAACTTGGATAGCATTATAATGGCTAACATAGACCCTGCCTTCTCTATCCTAGGGGGTGCTCCACCTTCTCCCATTCACCTCATGCCCAAGCCCCCACTGCATCCCTTCCCTTCAAATGTTCATCTTCACCATGCCTCTTCCTGCCCTGCCTCTTCCCCACCCCCAAACTCATCTCATCCCTGCTCCTCCTCCTCCCCAAAGTGTCTTGCACACCACAAACCAGCTGTTCATGGTAGGTGAGGTGCAACAGAAGTGAGTGAGCAGAGAAAGAGCTGATCAGCAGAGTCTCCAGCAGACAAGAGCTGTTGGGGGGAGCACCCACAGAGTCAGCACCTATGAGGGGTAAGACCTCAGCCTCAAGGGGCTAGTCTGGAAGCTAGAATAGTTAGAGAGCAAAAGTGTTCTGTCCTCACCTTCTTTCCTTCAAGGATATCTCGGCAGCTAGGAGGTGGATGGGCTGAGTATGCAAGAAGAATCAACAGTAGTTTCCTAACTACTTTTGTGCAGCTGAACCAGCAATGGTGGGGAATTAATCTGACCACTAGGCCAGATTCACTTTCTGTGTAACTTTGGGCATGAAATGGTGATCCTAATACTAACATATCTCTCACTGGGAGAGAATTAATTATTTTATCTTTTCAAAAAACCTGTACAGGCATGAATATTATATAAATAAATAGCAAGTGTCTCTTTCAGCTTAGAATAACCACCATCACTGTGCAGGGGGAATGAACATTCCTCACTTTATGTCTCCTGCCTTTCTCTGAGGCCAGCCTCAGGATGGAAGTGATGGAGCTGTGAGGGAATATCTATTACAGGACATACATTTTCTTTATAGGCAGAAAGTATCCTCACTAGCAATGGAACTGTCATGATCTGCTGGAGGGAATGACTTAGTGAAATCACACTTAAAATCTTTACTCCTCTGGAGCCATCAACCCTAATGCAGGCTGAGGCATCTCAGATCTTTGTTCTCAAGCTGTGATTAGCTTAGCTCTATTTATTCATTGTCTGGACAATGAAGGGCAGCAGAAAATGTAAAAGCACAAGCCAAAAAGCTGCATTCATCAGAAGAGGTTATCCATGTACTAAATACAAAAGAATGTAGCCAGAATAAGGTCAAATCAAAGAGTGGGACCACAGTTGGGAGGAAACTAGATATAGATGGTCATGTGGAAGGTGTGCATCACAACAGGACCTCAAGCAGTGTTTTGTCTTTTGGAAGCTGTCATAAATGTGGGGAAAATAATCATTTTGCAAAATCCCAAATGCAGAAAAGTCAAGTGCATTTAGTGAGAGACAGTTTGGTTGAAAAGTTTTTCATAGACATACTGAGATCTAGCAAGCCTGATGAGAGGAACTGGATATTTTCTATGACAGCAAGTGAAACAATTATTCCACTATAATATTCTGTCTGGACAAGATGATGAGACACTAAAAATAAGACCAAAACTGGTATCAACAAAAATAGAAGTGACTGGTTATTCTGGAACGAATGTACCAGAGTAAGGGGAGGTACATTCCTCGCACCCATTATAAAAACATGTACAGACTACCTTTCATTTTAGTGCCCAAGGAGTTGACACCAATTTTAGGTCTGACTGTATGTGAGAAACTCGCACTGAACCTGTCTATGAAGCACTCCTTCAGAAATATTATATTTCAAGAATTGGGTTGCTTGCAAGATTAACAAAATCCAGATGCACAAGCAGGTCCCTCCAGTTTCCATCCAGGTAGAGATGTGCTATTTGTACTCCATGATAAACCCAAGGCCAAGGCCATCAAGATGAGTCAGGTGATGGTGCATCCATGTTGCTGACAGACCAAGATCGAGCTGCAAAACATACTTTACACTCTGTGTAGCAAAGCCAAGGACCTGCACACCTGCTATGCACTGCCAAGCATAGCACTGCAGCATTCCCTCAGCAGGCTGGAGATTCTCCAGCTGCCCATCCAGAGTAGAGAGAAGATCAGTTGGTCCACAGCAATCATCCCATGCTCTTTCATGTCACCTCAAATGTCATGTTGAGACTTGCTAATCTGCCTTAAAAAGGGATAGTTGAGGAACTTGAGTGATAAAGATTCACTCAGAAGTGATGTGTTATAACCTCTACTCCCTAGGTTTATGAGAATGTAGTACGAAGTTTAGCACGTGTTATTAGTTGTCAGCTGTTCATATTTATACATATACCTATATATGTATCTTTATGTATATAAGAGTTAATATGTTTTTAAGAGGGAAGATGTAGATATATGTTTGTAGAAGATTATAGTTTGGAGAAGTTCCCTCAAAAGGACTATAGCATCTTGTAGTTCTAGCATGTAAATTCCATTATTTGCAAACAGGCAAAGCTTTAAAGATCCTGAGTTCAAAATTACTTTGATTTTTTTTTCTCCTCTGCACCCTCCACCCCTTTTATAATCCCTTAGGAAATTAAGTACAAAAAGAAACTATGTTCATGACACATTAAGTTTACATGAATAAGCACTCAAATGTCATGAAATGCCAAAGTTAGGGATGAATGCACAACTTTAATTCTGTCCTCGTGTGTGTATGGATTACAGTAGCTTTGATATAATGATCACATAGGACTTTGTACTGTATTTTTCTGTATATACCAGGCAAACAGTCCATTAAAGTAATTTATATGAATGTATCACATCCCTTGCCCCTCCGTTCCCTCTCCTCCTGCCATAGCAGGGATTGGGAGGGGGGAAAGAGGAATATAAGACTAGACCAGCAGTGGAAAGACAAACTCTGGGACCCTGAGAGGAAGTGGGTGGGATGAGCAAGCTCTATTACCTCAAGGCCTCTCTTCATCACCAAAAACACACCTGGGTAGTGAAGAAGAGATTTCTTTGTGTTTTTCTGATGCCTTTGGTTAGACTTGGGAGGAAGAGACAGTTGACTCTCTCTTGCGCATCTCATCTCCCCATATGTAAAGCAGCTATTACCTGCCTTATCATGGAGTTTGAACTGTATTTATAGTTTGAACTGCGTTTCTGAGATGATGTGGGTCTGATCAAGTACCAACTTTTGGGATCAGGAAGGAATTTTGTTTTCCACGAAAGATTGACAAGTGGCCTGGTGAGAATTTACACCTTTCCTGAAGTATCTCAGAGGCCCTGTTTTAGGTCAATGAGAAGCAAAGATAAGATTTATAAGTTGTGTAATTCTAAATAAGGTGGTAATTGCATTGCAACTTGCACCCACTTTCCAATGCAGGTAAAAGGTTCAAAGAGACAAGCTCTTAGAAATAAACCTGAGCAGGAGCTCCAGTAGAAAATGAGTGGGACAAATCAGTGGGATTGAACCAGGTTTCTCCAACTTCCCATGTGAGAGTCCTAACCACTGAACTATAGCATCTTTTTTTTTTTTTTGGTCAAGAGCCCAATGACTGTGTAAGGGTGAGCGGGGAGGGAGACCCTGTAGCCCAGTTGTAAGGGCATCCACTTAAGAGATGAGAGACCCAGTACTCAACCCTTCTGGGTAGCCAGGGCCAGTTGAGGCTGAAGTGGAAGTAGGAATAGTCTCAGAGAGTGGGCAATTAAACCAGGCTCTCCTACATTGCAGGTGAATGCTTCAACCACTGGTGTAAATATTATTCAGTGGTTCTAACATCGCCACCACTACCACCTCCTCCAGCAGGTTTTTAGCATGAGGTGTATTTTCAATTACTATTTTAGCATGCTTAGAGGGTTTTCTTTCTTCTACAACACTTATCATTCTAAAGACCAAAACATTACAGTAATAATGGTTCTTGGCAATTAATAAATGATCTTAAAACTTAGCACAGCAACAAAAATATAACAAGACTAATCTGCTGTATAAAAAAAAGAAACTGAGGTTTACCACCTCATAAATTTAATAATTAAACAGTGGAATAATTTACCCTAAATTCTTAGGGTATGTCTACGCTACAGGACAAAGTCAAATTAAGATATGCAACTTCAGCTACGTTAATTGCATAGCTGAACTTAAAATATTTCAACTCGACTTTTGGTTCTATCCACACTGCAGGAAGTTGAAAGGAGAACATTCTTCCTTCGATTTCCCTTACTCCTCATGGAAGCAGGACTACTAGCTTTGACTGGAGCACCCCTCTCAGTTTGAATTAGCTGTCTTAATTAGACCCGCTAATTCAAAACCTGGAAGATCAACACCAGTGACGTGCCTTTAAACCTGGCCTGCCTAGAGAACAAAAACATGGGTAAGTATGAGGGTAATTGCAGTCTTAACACAACTGGCAAATAAAAATCTTTCTCCCACAACACCTATCATTCTCTGATTGGTGGATTTCTACGGGACTTCAGTGTGGCTGGATGCCTAAAAGGAGATAGCAGTGAACAGCCTTTGAGCAGAAATGTAGCTGCATATTGAATTTTTACCCAGAAAATATATGCACCAAGTGAGCTTCGGAGTCTATGGGCATCACCAGGAATTTTGTGGATCAAAGTGGAGCCAATTGGAGACTCAGGCATCTAAATCCAAGATGCCTATGTACTTCTGTAGATCTGGGCCTTTACGTGCCTTTTTTACTCCACTTTTACACATGAGTGATTATGAATAAAGCATTTATTACTTTCATATATTTGCTAAAAAGGGTTTCATGTTTGTTTGAATGGCTTTAAAACCTTTTTTTGAAATTTCACATATCTGATTTAGGTAACCAAAGGATCCTCCAGCAAACAGAAAGGTATCCAGGATACTGGTGATTGTTGCCCACTAAAGCTGCCTTGTGCTTAATGTACCTTATCATGAATTTTAATATGGTTGTTTCACTTTGTGATGAAGATAGTGGGGCTCTTTAGCATGTGGTTTATGAGAGATAAATGGCAAAGCAGGATTTTATAAATCCTGCAAAGGAAACAACATTTTAAAATTAGATGAAGTGTGAAGTACTATTCCACTACTCCATATTCACTCCTTGCATAGGCAATTTTGATTGTGTGCAGATATATAAACCCTATTGTGGCAAGTGATAGCTACCAAAAGTGGGTTTTAACTTTATATATTTAAGGAAACCATTTGGAATCAGATAAAAGCAGCCAGTACAGAAGGTAAAGAAACCTGAATACGTTAGTGTCAAAGTTTACAGAAAACGGAAAAGAGGCCAAAAACACGATAAGAAAGCTTAAAATCTCCTATGTTATAGAAAATAATAATGACTCTGTAGAGCAGAACAACAAATGTTTCTCCCTCTGGTTTGCATTATTGCACTAAATATATGAATATATAACATAGACCACAGGCAAAATTTTAAGTAAATTACTTTTTAAGTAAATTATGACTGACCCAGTGATTACGCATATATTCACTAATATATTCTATAAAGGACAATTTCCTTATAGGAATAGAACTGACTAGTTCTTAGAGACTGTAGAGTCCTCCTAATCTGTGTCAGTAGAGAGCCCATGTAGGGAGGACTCAGAAAGTGGAAAATGGGTGTGTGGCCAGAATACCCTTGGGTTCTCAAGAACCTCTTCTACTGGAAAATCACGTGGGGGGTCACTACCATTCAGCCCAATTCAGTGGCCCAAAGACTGGGCTGGGTGTTGGGCAGGTGGGAGAAGTACAAGTCAACTCTTTTGTCCTGTGCCAAATAGGCATTTCCAAGGATCTGGTCTCATGTGTATGCATAAAAATATGTAAGAACTTCCACATATTCGATAGTCCTTAAAGAGAGGTGGTTATAGTCAAAGAAACATATTTTTCCTAATTACACTGCATATATTAGCTTTTTTTTTTATCCTCTATGGGCCCATTTAACTTTTATATTGTCTATTACACTCCAGAAAGAAGCTTAGTTCATTTACCTTTTATTTCCCCTATAGTGTTCTGGCAATAGGTTGACTAAAAAGTGAAGAAAATTGCTGCTGACAACCTCTTTGTGTAAGGATCACAATATCTAAATTGAAGTGAAGCATGCAGTACACTTCACTAAGCCTTCTTCAAAATTTCCTTCTCTCCCATTGTCTTTTTTCCTATTTAATTTTTTTTAAATCTGTCTACCTATCTATTGATTTTAGATGAAGTAAATTTACTTATAGTTATTAATCTTCCCTTTATTTGTTAACAAGAAAAAAAAGACAGGAAGACAAAGAAATGTATTACTGCTGTGTTGTAATATGTAAATCCATCAGTATCCAGAGCACTATCATTGTAAAGATGCCTCTTGTGTTTCTGAGGGGGAAAAAAAATCCCTCAAAGCACTTCTCAACTTACTGAAATACAAAGACAGACTAATATATACCCCTGGGGGGCTGTGCTCCCTTCTCGCTATGCTTGCCAAACCCCTCTCACGAGAGGTAGGCAACTCCAGCTCTCCCCCAGCCACTGGGGAAGGCCAGGCTATAGCTGTGCCACCTCAGGCCTCTTCTCCCTCCCCCCCGCGAGCCGCACCACGCAGGGCCTCATCTCCCTTCCCCCCTCTGCCTCATGCGAGCACAGGCCCCTTCTCCTTTCCCCGCCACCCCCACCTCCAGCTGCGCCAGCCTGGGCCCTTTGTCTCTCTCCCACCACCCTCCCGCTCCCAGCCACGGCCCAACCCTAACCACCCCTCTCCTGGGCGAAGCCACTCCAGGCCCAGATCTGCAGTCAGGGAAGGATGGGTCGTGGTGCGCCAGGCCAGGCCCAGCTGTTCCCTGCCCCCAGTGGCTCTGTGGGTGTGGGGCTTTACCCACCCATGGCTATCCCCAGCCTGTGGATGTTGTGACATGATGATGTCACTCCGTGATCCCACAAGAAATTTTTTTATAGAGAGAGAGATTTTACATATATGAATGCACGTGTACACATATTTAATCCTGTTTCCCAGTCTATTTCCTTGCAAACCTCTGTTTGAAGCAAGTCATATTAAGTATTAATATTCATACTTCTATTATTTTTGATCCTGTAAGATATAACTATACAGAGCCTTCAATTTAATGATACGTTATTCTTCCGCATACTGTATTCCTTACTACTTCCCCAGTTTGTTCCATTATTACCTCTACCCGCAGTTAAGCTGTTGACTATCTGCCGGTCAAACAGTGCTTATGTTTTGAAAAAAAGCTGTTCTCGGTGCAACCCACTCATTAACCTACAAGAAGAAACTGGCCTTCATCCACTCAGTTTATGGGATCATAAAGCAATTTCACTAGCTTGCTAAAATAAACCAATAGCCTGCAAACATGTTTGATGTGAGAGGAATATACCATCTGGACAAGCCAGCATGGCTTTAAATAAACAGAGAATGTAAGCACACATAATATATAAAGTAAATACAGAGTATACAATGTTAAAGGACTCACCAAGACCACCAGAACTGGCACCCCAGCTGCCTCTCTCTCAAATAAAACAACACGGCACGTAGGAAGAAATCAGGATATGCTGAAAGAAGAAAATTCTGAAACACACACAGAGATAGATAGAGGGGGTGGGATAAAAGAGTGAGGACTGTGTTGGTGGTAAGGGGACCACAGGTGCAAAGACTGTATTGAAATAGGACTAGAAAGGTAGGTATATTGGAAAGATGGGGTTTAGGTCTCATCCAGCTATTGTTGGAGAGAGGAACATGCAAAGAGGGAAATGGCCACGTGGAGTATCCTTGAAGGTTCTGATCAGTTGGAAAAATATCTGAACCATTTGGATAAATCATCCAAACCTCTGAATGCTAATCTGAACTAGATCTATTAACTTTGATGTTCATCCATTGCACATGTCTGCACTCTTGGCAGGAGATGAAACGACTGCATTGCAGGCTAGCTCTGGGCTTCATAATCATACATCCTACACTTCAACATCACCGAACATTCCTAGAGTGGGAGTTCTGGGAAGAGACACTTTGTGTTGGTTCCCAGATGGGGCTCAGAGAATAACAAATTAAAACGATATATAAAATATACAAAACATGTCAAAAAGGACTTTTTGAATGAAAACCGAACCTGTTCTTAACTGAGAGAACCCACCTAGGATTAGGACAGGAAGAAAGCAAGACTAGATAAGGGCATCTCTGCAGAGAAGTACATATATTTGTACAGATTGAACCTCTCTAGTCCAACACCCTCAGGACCTGACAAGCGCTAAACCAGAAAATTTGCCAAATCACAGGGGGTCAATACTGTCTAGCAGCATTACTAATACTTCCACTGCTTATTGGGCTCTTAGAAGACATTGAGGGGTAAATTAGAGCTAAATAAGAGCACAGAACACTGAGATCCAGGAGCGGTGGCTATAAGCAAACTTTATGGGACTGCAGAAAGCTTGGCCAGACCTATGATAAGTGAACATTCATTTAAGTAAAATCATGCCAGACCATGGATGTTACTGGACCACAAAGTAACAGACTAGAGAGGTTCAACCTGTACAAAATATATAAGTGTGACCGGGCCCTATAGGGCACGTATATTGCTTGTATCAATAAGAACGTTCATCGGTCCCTCGACCTCGTCACTTCTCCCTTTTTAGTCTTATTTTTGAAGTTCTCACATCCGTCTCACCCCGAGTTAACCCACTCTATTGGTGCTGACCACAGTTCGAGAACATCAGCTCATGATTCCCAGTCGCCAGTATACTCCCGCTTTCTGGTGGTGGTGAGAGGGGGGCCCAGGCCCACCCTCACTCACAGGGCCCAGCCCAGGGCCCTAAGGACAGAGACTGTTTCTGGTCCTGTCTGGCTGATTGGGCTCCTTCAATCAGTTGCCCTGCCCTGGGCTGCTTCCTCTCCCCACTCTCTCGGACTCTTGGCGTCTCTCTACCCACCACGAGACTCTGGCAGCAGTGCTCTCGCCAAGTTGAAGCTCTCCCTTTTCCTTCCCTTCTTCCCAATGACTGCCTTGCTATCTTCTTCTCTCCTCGCTTCTTTCACCCTCCTCCCCTTCCTGCAGCTGCTCCTGCTTCTTTTGAACTGCCCACTCCCCTGTTTTCCCGACATCACTCCGCACCGTCCGTTTGAGTCCCTCCCATTTGCCACTACGTCACTTCTGGCATGGCGGCATTCCTGTTCACCCCTGCCCGCCACAGTTCATGCTCGCCATTGCCTTAGGGTTGCAAGGCTGCCTTGCGGCATGTGAGCACCCCACACAGAACCGATACTCGACCTCTCATGCTGCGAACATGGCAGACGCCGAGAGGTTTGGAGTGTGGGGCAGCCATGCCCCATCACAATAAGTCTACACTGACTTCCATGAATGGACGGAGAGAGACCATGTCCATAGGATTGAACACAATGGACAAGATATGTGACTGAACTGAATAGGCAGCAAACTCAATGGAAATAAAGGGTTCATCTTTACCAATGGGAATGGCAACATAATAAGTGAATATTTTTTTGTTTTGACAGCATCATGGATGGAATCATTCAGATTCTAATTGTGACCAGAGTTCCCTCTAAGTTGTGCAGCAGCACAGCTTCACAGGTGATTAATCAGTCCCACTCAGTCAGAGGTTCAGGGCTTAGTGCATTGAACTGACTGACTGGGCAAGGCTGATTAATCTCCTGTGAAGCTGTGCTTCCCCACATCTTAGAGGGAACACTGATTGTGACCCTTTCTGCATGCCTGCACAAGTATATAAGCAACCCACTTTCCTTTTTGTGCTCACAACTCTTATTACAGATAGACCAGGATGTAGGGTACAGTAGCCTCCATGTATCTGCTTCTTTACATGTGTACGTGGGGTAGGAGGCATGAAAGCCAACACTCCTAACATGCCAACAAGAGCACCTAAATTGCCAGGGACAGTATAAGGTTGAGGTTGTGTATCTCCCTACAGTACAAAGGGACCAGCCTCTGCCACATGCACTGAGCTGGTGGTCTCAATTTAGACTATAATGCACAATTATTAAGTATATTGCTAGGAAAGAAGGCTTGGATACCTTAGCATTCATGAACAGAAATAACCCAAGAAGCACAGAGATCTAGATTTATTTGTCCTATTGTTATTCTTCAGTTTTGATACTGACTTGCTAGTGCTGTTTCTTGAACAAATATTTAACTTTTTTGACTTTAGTTTCCTCACCTATAAAATGTAGAATGTTAGTACTGGTATTTACAAACTAAATAAGTGCAAAGTGCTATGCACCACAGCTGTAAGATATTATAAAAGTCAGATGTAACAGAGGGAAGACTAAAACTCAACCCTTCTTTTTTGAGTTCATTAGACAATAGGGTTTGGAAGTAACTTTCACCTTTGGTAGATTTCTCACAAACAAAAAAGTGTAGGTTGGTGGATTTGTGTGTGAATATTATTATCAATTATTTACCCAGTGTCAATGGTCTAGCCTGTGAATTATTTAATTGTGAAAATGGAATTCTCCTGGGGGCAATGTCAGCTGAAACAATCTCAGAAAACATTTATTATGAGAATAGTGCATAGTAAAAACCAGCAGCTGATTTTTGCCTGGAAGTAAAATGTGCAGACTTTTTTTATACCTATCTTCTGGAAGACATTTTTCTGTTTATGTATATTCTGAGAATAATAATGACCTATATAGTATAATGATGATAGAGTCTATTTCCAATGTGTGCACTGAAGATGCTGTATATATAGACACTGCATCTTTTATATATTTACATTTGGAAGAGACAAAATTAGATTCTCTGTTTTCTCATTTGAAGTAACATCTTTTACAAAGAACAACTGTCTCATTTCAGAATGCAATAATAAGCTAATGCACTGAGCGATCAATGTTGCGTGCTATGTAACACTAAACATTGTACCATAGAATTTGGGAAACCAATTTAACCATCTATTAATAAACGCAGTACTTTAAAAATTATATACAGAAAATATGCACCCTATCTTTTTTTTCACGCCTCAGTACATGATTAGATGCATTAAAATCTCTGCCTTATCAAATTGATGCATTTGAGAAGACGGTCAGTGATAACTGTGTAGCGATATATCCCTTACAAAAGCATGCAATTCTCCCAAATTTGCTCTCATAAAAGATTTATTTCTATCATAAACCATCACCTGTCTCTTGGTCTTCTGGCATTACAATGCAGTCACACTCAGCACGGTGGGTAGCTGGTGTGGTTTTCTTTTTCTGCAAATATGAAGATTGACAAACAGTTGACAGTGCTAAAAAAAAGGTATAACCAAATACATAACATTTGTATCAGCTGAATAGCTACAGCCAACACAGCAATAAAAACTTTTTTTATATAAAAACACATACAAAGGAACCCAAATAAATTGTGAGCCTGTAACATGAATTTGTCTCAGCTAGGATCCATGCATTTTACTGCAAGACACATTACCAAATGTAATATATTATTACATTAATTATATTATTACATTAATATATTATGTTATTGTAAACATTATTATTATTATGTTGGACTTACATCTTTGCTTCTACTATTTGTTGCGTGTTGACAGCCATATTAAGTTCAATAATGCATGTGTATGTATATGCAATGTGTACATAGTAAGGCAGCATATGCACACATTGTACTCTGAATTTATTATACACATACATGAACAGGATAATATGGTTGTCACCATGCAAAACTTCATCTATATCTATATAACCATTATTATTAAATATTAAAGGTCAAAGTCATTATTACATACATAGTTTTCTTATTTCACTGACTGGACCTGTATTAATTGTAGAGTAAAATATTAATGATAAGGTGTTTACACAGATGTCTGAGTTTTGTGACCTTTTATTTTCTTAACAATCCTTGCAACCTATTCTCCAGAGGTTTGCATAACCTAATAAGAACAGATGGATTTCCTTTACAGCTAAGGTCAAAGGTAAAGGAGCATGTTCTCAGCTGTGTCACTACATGAATTAAAATGTAGTAATGAATTTCTGGTGTTCTTTGTGACTTTATGTTAGACCTTGACCTTAATATCACATTTAACTGAGCGCAATCATAGGTCACAAATTAGAAGGATTTAAAGCAATCTTCTGCTCTAACATGGGAACCCACTTTAATCAGATCTGATTTAATATGCTGTTCAGAGTTTAGGGAACACCAGGCCAATACTACTAAGAAAGGAACTGTCACCATAGTTACAGCCATGCTGCAACAACACAGAGGCCTTGGGATACAATTTCCAGCTTTTCTGAAAAAGCTTTAAATAAAACATTAACATTTTTGCTGAAAGAAACTCACAAATGACTATTGCCAATTGTTTAAAACACCACAATTACAAAAATCAAATCAATTCACAAAAATGTTATCACTCTCACCAAGAGAAACCCCATTGAGATGCAAGGTCTCATTTTCAAAGCAGACACAAAAGATGCTAGGAGGTTAAGATACCATACACGGCCAGCAGTTTAAAAGCCCTTGACTGGCATAGAGGGGATTGCAGAGAGACTGGGCGCGCCCTAAATAGTGTGAATAGAAGCATTATAGGGCAGGAATTGCACCAGTGGAAATCTGCCCAGTGCGATTATTCCTTTCTGTCCCTGCAGGACTAATTTTGCTCTCCCAAATACAAGAGGGAAAAGAGGTTGTGGACAGAGGACATGGCTGAGAGGACTTGCTGATTTATCTTGAATCTTAGCTTCCCTTTTCAGGTGCAGTGTTGCGTTTGAATAGCAGGAGTATCCATAATTTCTCAACCAAGACAACTAGTGAGTAATGGTGTCAGCTCCTCAGATGAGTCATTTCCCATCCTACATCCAATTTGAAGACCTTAGCTTCTGCAAATGCAAAGGACTTCACACGCACTACAAACACCTAATAAATTAGGAGGTACATTTTTAACATGATGCATAGGGGTTTAGGATCTGATCCACAGTGGCTTTCGATCATGCCTTAAGTGCTTAAGACATACTTCATGTTCATGTAATTCACATGTGACCAATCCACTGTGCTGAATATTTACCTTTAAATACAGTTTAAACCCAGGTGTTATGCCACTCAGATAAATAACCAAATACGCCACCATATTTTCAAAATCAGTATCTGATAAATCAGTCACTCCAGCTATATTAGTGGTACAGTAAATTTAAAGATTGATTAGCCCTCCCCCTAACTTCTGCCATAAATATATGACCTTATACCTTAAATAATTATTAATTAATCAGGTACAGATACAATAAATAATATACTGCCGAACTATGCTAGAATGTAATAACTTTCTATTCCATTTACAGGAAAGAGCTTTTATAATAGACAAAGAAGTGTACATTTAGTATTCAAATTAAGAAATTCAGACAATCTATTTAGTTCTGCAAGCACACTGATGTGTTACAGTTGGGTCACCTAATCTAAACCAACAATAATGATCAAAGACTAGTATCACTTACATTCTGCTTTAGGAACCTCTTGCCAGATACAGTAAAGTCACTATAATGTATAAATGTGATCTAAATTGCTGGCCAAGACACATTAGACCGTTCATAAACTGTTTTAGCACTGTATAGCAGCACAGTAGCAAATTTTTTTTTCAACTTTCTTATTTAAAACTTCAGAATATTTACTACATTAAATTTCCAGTCTAAATGAAGGTTTAAATATGCAAAACTGCCAGTGATTGTCACCCAGCACTGTAATTCTGAATCTAGTAACTTCAATTTTAACAAGTATCAGAGAGGTAGCTGTATTAGTCTGAATTGGCAAGAACGAGAATTCCTGTGGCACTCTATAGACTAACAGATTTATTGGAGCATAAGCTTTCATGGGCAAAGACCACTTCATCAGATGCATGTACTGGAAAATTCCAGAAGCAGGTATAAATATACAGGCATAAGAAAAGAGTTCCAATCAAGAGTAAGGTTAGAGAAAACAAGGTCAATTCAGTCAGGGAGGATGAGGCCCACTTCTAGCAGTTGATGTGGAGGTGTGAACATCAAGAGAGGAGAAATACTTGGCTGTGTCTAGACTGGCCCCCTTTGCCGGAAAAGTCATGCAAACGAGGTCTGTCGGAATTGCAAATGGAGCGGGGATTAGCATTTTCCCTGCTCCATTTGCATTAACATGGCTGCCGCTTTTTTACGTCTTAGAGTTTTGACTGAAAAAAGCGCCAGTCTAGACAGGGCTCTTGCGGAAAAGAAAGCCTTTAGAAAAGGGAATAAGAGATCTTGCGGCTTTCTTTTCCACAAGAGCCCTGTCTAGACTGGCACTTTTTTCCGTCAAAACTCTAAGACAGAAAAAAGCGGCAGCCATGTTAATGCAAATGGAGCAGGGAAAATGCAAATCCCCGCTCCATTTGCAATTCCGACAGACCTCCTTTGCATGACTTTTCCGGCAAAGGGGGCCAGTCTAGACACAGCCCTTTTGTAGTTAGCTAACGATTCACAGTCTTTGTTTAATCCTAAGCTGATAGTATCAAATTTGCAGATGAATTGAAGCTCTGCAGTTTCAACAGAGCCAGACATATACCCAGAAGCCTCCTGCTATAAGACAGGCCCAACAAAGAAAACAACAGAACACCACTGGCCATCACCTACAGTCCCCAGCTAAAACCTCTCCAACGCATCATCAGCAATCTACAACCCATCCCGGAAATTGATCCCCCACTCTCACAGACCTTGGGAGGTAGGCCAGTTCTCGCCCACAGACAACGCACCAACCTGAAGCAAATTCTCACCAGCACTATACACCACACCACAGTAACTCCCACTCTGGAACCAATCCCTGCAATAAACCTCAGTGCCAGCTCTGCCCACATATCTACACAAAAGACACCATCACAGGACCTAAGCACATCAGCCACACCATTACAGGCTCATTCACCTGCACATCTACCAATGTAATATATGCAATCATGTGCCAGCAATGCCCCTCTTCCATATAAATCGGCCAAACTGGACAGTCCCAATGTAAAATAATAAATGGACACAAATCAGACATCAGGAATGGCAATACACAAAAACCTGTAGGGGAACACTTCACTCTCCCTGGGCACACAATTGCAGATTTAAAAGTAGCCATCCTGCAACAAAAAAACTTCAAGAACAGACTTCAAAGAGAAACTGCAGAGCTACAATTCATCTGCAAATTTGATACTATCAGTTTAGGATTAAACAAAGACTGTGAATCGTTAGCTAACTACAAAAGCAGTTTCTCCTCTCTTGGTGTTCACACCTCCAGATCAACTGCTAGAAGTGGGCCTCATCCTCCCTGAGTGAATTGACCTCGTTATGTCTAGCCTTGCTCTTGATTGGAACTCTTTTCTTATGCCTGTATATGTATACCTGCCTCTGGAAT
>JANRFK010004149.1:71327715-71360517 GCA_030068395.1 Apalone spinifera
TATGTCTACAAAACTCATCTACATGGCTCCGTCGACAGAGCCATGTAGTGTAGACATACCCTTAACTCCTACAGGCTGGGAGGGAAGGAAGAAAGAACAAGAAAGGAGAAATATTTAATGCAACATGCAGAGTTATTATAGTCATTATTCCTGATAAGGTTTGGATTTTATCAGTATGATCAGAGAAGATATATACTATGTTCACACATACTTTATGATTAGTTTTGTTTATCCAATTTGGCCAAATGCATTTTTTTGCATACTCCATGGCTAATCCTCATGGGACACAGGGAAGGATCTTGAGGGGATGGCATGCTGCCATTATTGAAGTCGATTTGCCACTTGCTGCCAAAGTTGTTTAACTTTTAAGGTGTTCTTGGGATGCAGCACTGTAATCCCAGGCAGCACTGATGCCAGAAACACCTTTCCTTATCTGTTTAGGCAAATGAGGCTTTTTTCACACCTGGCTCTCACCACAGTTAGCCAAGCTATTGTGCCATCTAAATTTGCTTATCACAATGGCCTCTACATGAAGCTATGCTTGAGGACAACTTGAAAGTTATAGGTGGGGCAGAATGTTGTTGCTCACTTGGTAAATGCTGTTAGCTAATGGCATACATTATGCAAGTCTGAAATTTGCACCTCCAGATAATCAGAGCCAGAATTAACAGGACTTTAGACTACAATCTGAGGACTTTCTGCTTTCTCAGGCAATTTTCTGAGCAAGGTGGGGGATGTACATGTGCAAATAGGTGGGTGGGATTCGTTTTTTGTTTCTTTTAATGGATTACACACGTGACTATGCATGTATTTGAGAGTTTTACTAAAATTATCACCCTTAGCTTTATTTAGGGAATATTCCTTAAAAAAATTAATTATCTGAATGTGTAGATGGAAATTTCTACAAACCTGGCAATTCCATGTTTAGCATAACAAAGGCTACAGATTTCACCATATCTATATATACTTTCATATAAATAAATATATATTGCAGTGATTTGGTTGCAAGATAAAATCTCTTGGAAGAGGAGGGTGAATGTTGCATTTTCCTGTCTATACTGACCACATTTCTAGCAAGAAGCAAAGCATATAATGAACAATATAGTTATTGTAATGGATGCAAGTAAGCTGTATTTTATATCCCTTAAATATATGGATTTTAATACACATGATTAGAATACCTTTGATTTTTAAAAGCAGTTTTCACCTTGAAACACCATTAACAAGTGTATCAGTAAAGATAGTTGGTGGGGCTTTTAAACAATTTTACACATTTTAATGGTGTGTTAAGCTTGAAAGGGAAGAATGTCAGATTGGTTTGATAAGAAAGGTATCAGAGGTGCATTTGTAGAGAGAGATATAGAAAGAAATGTTCTCTTTTATGCCATGATAGGCAGAGAAAACTTACATACAGAGTATATCATATATTGATGATGTGATACAATGCACTGATGCTCCATTCATGCAAAATACATGTATGTTGAGGAGGAGGATTTTTGCACTTCATGTGCTTAGTTGCTACCCCTTCTAATTCCAGTGTAGGACTATTCTGTGCTAATGCTTTTTTCTGGTCTCACTTCCTTAACATAGTAATAGCTTCAATCCTTAAAATGAAAACACCAAGGGAAGAGTTAAAACTCAGTCCTTAAAAACCTAGTGAAACAACTGGGGGAAAAAAAACCATTATAAGGGTTCACAACATTCCACGTTGTACAGATAGCTGTGGGTGCTGAGAATATATTTTTAAAAGGCCCATTTATTACTCAAAAAGCAAGCTGAATGCCAACCTGAACACAAAAATTGCTAAAATACCGAAATCAAAAATCTTTGCTAAAACAGGATGAAGACTGGGCATCTATTGCCTTTTATTTCATAATTAAATAAACAGGATTGGTCAAAAATGTATAGCTCAGGATTAAGTGTCAACATTAATTCTTCTCTGAACCAAAGGTGAATTTTGGCAGACCAAGTGAATTTCAAAGCCAAGGACATCTTACTGAGAATGCCCTGCCACCACTCCTTTCTTATTTAAACCTGCCTCTCCAGCCAGCAGAGATGACTGGAAACAAAAGGCATTATATGCTGCATTGTGCCTTTCAGAGCTATTCCCACATCATCAGCCTGTGACTTTTATGCACAATTTGACATAGATTATTGTTGAATTATTACCTAGTAAAAGCACTATTGTATTAGTAATTCTGCAGACCGAATACGAAGGAGCAATTTTGATACTAGTATTAGCCTCTGGTATCTCATTGAGGAATACTTGTATATGAGGTGTGGGCACCCAACCTAACCTCTCTGATACTGGTACCCAACACTGGTATTGTGGCAGGTGTGTTCAAACATAAGCGTGCCCTTCCAAGATTCATCATTGATCTCACAACAAGTACTATGAATAGAGAAGCACCCTTTTCACTTTTCCTTCCTTCCAACTACCCCTGGATAATAGGAAAATTTCCTCCATTACATTTTCCCTCAATACAGCTAGCAGATTTCCTGAGCAAACAAATATACATTAAATCCACTCATTCAGATGTACTGTAGTTGTTTGCCAGATTATATGTTAAATCATATGCCTGAAGGTGAGACCTATGCTTACTTTATTTTTTAAAGACTTGAAAAACAGCTCAGCCAAGCTGACAAGGGCTGAGTATGAATGACTGTTGCATTTTAAACCTGTCAGTAAAATTGCATTTGAAGTACTGCCTCTCACAGAGCATACAAGCGCCTGGCTTTTTTGATAACACTGCAATTTTGCCTGTCACCCCCATCTCCCCCCTTCCCCTGCCACCCGCTTCACTAAAAGCAGATCTAAAGGTAGATTCACAAAGGCTGATGGCACTTGAAAGCAAATCTGCCAGGATGAAGAGCCAGGCTGGACAAACAAGCCATGACCAAGACATCATAAGTCAACCATGTCAAATAAACAAGTGGAACTACCAGCATAGCTGGTGTCAGGGCAGTGCAACCCCAGCAGAATGTCACACTTCCCCTCTCCCCCTCCTTTAGGCTCCCCCCCCCCTCCAGCCGCCTGCTCTCTCTTCTTATGTTTGGATGACGAAAAGATAGAGTAGGAAATTTAGGAAACATTTGGCAGACAAACAGCCCCAGGAGACTCTTTAACTGCAAGCAGCAGCAGCTTTCTTTCCTTTGTGTCCTATACTGCATATTTCATCTCCTCCTCCACCCCCACCATCCAACCAGACAGTCTGGTATAATACTGAAGAAATAATTACTTTAATACTAATAGTCATGAAAATGGATGTTTAGTAACACAAAAACCATTCAAGCTAGGAAGGTACAAGCTTACAGCTATTCACCCTCGTGATATGCTCAACAAACACATTACTCCCATGTGGTGCAGAAAGCTATGGGCCCCATCCTTAGAACAATAGATTTTTAAAGGGGCCCCTTTTCTATTCAGAAATAATTTTTCCTCTATTCATTCTTTTTTATTTAGATCCTGCAGCCCTCCCTACTCCAACATTATTCTTTCTTATCACCTAAGGGAGGTTGTGATCTTATTTATCAGAATCTCAGAAGGCCCTGATCAGTAAGGATTTTCGTAAGGGTTATGCTGGGCCTAAAGATAAATGTGTGTATTTGGAAGTGTGGTTTAATAGTTTGCCCTCTAGGTTAACACCTCTCATTTAGTCAGCTCTGTCACTGACTTCATGTGTATCCCTAGGCAAGTCACTTACTCTAAAGCAAAAATGAGTAAATAAATAACTTCCACTCTATGGATTCAGGAGCGGTGCACTGCAAGGATTTGAAATTAAATTTGTATGGGCTAGTTTGTTACTTCGGTTACAATTTTCTAACAAGGTTTCCTCCAAGTTATGTGGCAGCACTGCCCTGCAGCTGCTTAATGAGCTACTGCACATGGAAGCTGGCTGGACAAGAGGCACTTCTCCCTCAGCTACAGCTGCAGAAGCAGCAGCCACCAGGCAGCTCCCTGCATGGCAGCCCTGAATCCCTAGACAGGGCTCATTAAGAAGCTGTGAGGCTGTGCTGCCGTGAACCTTAGAGGGAACTATTTTCCAATAGTCTATGAATATTCACTGTTTCCACAAACGTTCATGCTCTTGTAGCCTTATTCTCCAAAATAACCCTGGAAAGCCAACACAAAAGGAGATGCAACACACTCAAAGTGAAATAATTAAAATGTGAATGAATATAGGTTTAATCTCTCTAGTCCAGCACCCTCGGCATCTAACCGGTGCCAAACTAGAGAATTTGCCAAACCACAGGAAGTCAATATTATCTAGCGACATTACCAACACTTCCACTGCTTATTGGCTCTTAGAAGACATTTGGGGTAAACTGGAGCTAAATAACAGCACAGAAAACTGAGAGCCAGGACTGTTGGTTGTAAACAAACTTTATAGGACCATGGGAAACTTTATAGGGAGTGGAATAAGTGGATATGTGGCAAACTAAATTCATGCCAGACCCTAGATGTTGATGGACCAGAATGTACTGGACTAGAGAGGTTCAATGTGTAGTCATAGTATTCTTTTCACCATTTGGCCAACTGTAATCGGAAGCTTAGGGCCCACACAAAAATGTGTCAGACCTGCATATCAAGTTTATATGTACAACTAATGCCAATGTTCTTTCAAGGGCCCTTTGAGTGTAGAAATCATTTCTTTGAGGGTAAATATTAGGGTGCATAAACATTAGGCCAATCATTTCATGATGCCATGACCCTTATCTTTCTAAAACTCAGTTTAACCATTTCTAAAATGGGCTAATGTTACAATCTGTTGGATTTTCCTTTTATAATCAAAGAGTTAACACAGTAAAGAATGATTTTGCTTCCTGACTGCTCTTCAAATCTCTTGTTATATGTAGATAAAGATAATGGTGAAGCTTGTGGTTTTGTTCTTTGTAGCTATGAACTGAATCAAAATTGAAAGATCTAAATTAGCAATGGTTAATAATATACTCATTAAAGCAAAACAACTTTTTTTGGTAACAGTATGAAATAACTTATTTTATTGTTACATGTGTACAATATAAAAATGTCATTTAATTTTTTTAAGATTTAGAAGAGAAATCTGTTAAGATAAACATGATCAACTCCTAGACTTCCTCATTATCAAAATCAGGCAAAGTTCATTCTTTCTGTTTTAAAAAAAGGTTCTTTTGGGAGCAAGATTGTTACTGTTTTGGTGACATCATTTATGTCTAAAGAATTCCTTTCTGAGTATGTATCCCAAATCTGTTTGAAGCTGAAATCTCCAGACAGATGAAGTCATAGCATCTATTTTGAAAAATCCTTTGAAATATAATCAATAGTTTCTGCATGATTCAACAAGGGAAAAACTAAAGAGCACATACAATTCCTCTGTGTTAAACTAATGTGTTTAACTAACATTCTCCTAGATTGTTCTTTTTCTCCTTTCATGGGCAAGTCAAAAGAATATATCCTAGACTTAAGGCCTCTCATATAATATGGCGTACATTTCTCAACTAGTTTTGCTCGTGAAATGTAAATACTTTTTTAAAAAAGCTTTTACATGTAAAGCCCAGGCTTCTGGTGACATTTAGGTCAACTTGACATGCTTAGAGAATTAATAAAGGCCTTTCCCTTTCCATACTAACATAAGATCAACTCATTAGCAGAATTAAACCTGTGCTAACAAGATGTTATTCTTATACCAGGTTTTTTCCCCAATTTTTCCAATACTTTGGAATGAACCAACATGGCTACAACTATACTGCATACAACTTATATAGACATTCTTTCTGCATTTTGTCCCTGTTTATTTTTTATTAATTTGAATTAATCAGTAGAAGCATCTTGAGATGTTAAGGCAAAAATAATTTTTAGAACACTAGGGGGCTGTGCCACCAGCTCAGCACACTTGCCAACACCCCTCTTTCTGGGGATAGATTTCTGGCTAGCAAGGAGGGGGCAGGAGTGGCCTAGGGGCAAGTGTCTGGCCAGGGACGAGGGGCAGGAGTGAGCTGCGGGTACCATCTCAACAGAAGGAGTGAATGGGTTGGGGAGGCAGTCGGGCTTGCATAGCAGAGGGGATACGGGGCAGCCAGGGGAGGGGAGGAGAGGAAAAGTTTGAACAGAATCCCTTGCTGCAGTTTAAGCCCATTGCTTCTTGTCCTATCATCAGAGGCCCAGGAGAACAATTTTTCTCCCTCCTGCTTGTGACACCCTTTTAGATTCTTGAAAACCATTATCATGTCCCCCCTCAGTCTTCTCCTTTCCAAACTAAAAAAGTCCAATTCTTTCAGTCTTCCCTCATAGCTCCATTGATGGACCTAATCTCCCTTCAATTTATCTAGCTCTTTTTTTAACCCTGTTATAGTCTTGGACTTCACAAGACAGACAGATAAAATAAACACATTAAAAAGTCCAATCCTCCTTCCACTGAAGTCAACAACAAAATCTTCAGAGAGTATATTTACAGTGCCAAAAAGGAATGTTCTTACCAGGGGTCAGCTAACTTGGCTTACATAACTCGAGTAAAATAGTAGGGAACACAAAGCAACGTGGCTTTAAACTCAGTTTAAAGCCTATCAAGGCATCTGGGATTGAAGTCGAGCTGCAGACCCAAGTTAATAGCCAAGTTGCTGTCTTTTCATTATTATTTCTCCCAGAGTTAGCTAATGCTGGTTAGCTAATCTGAGATAAGCACACCACTTTCTTCTTCAGTGTAGACCTATCCAGAGACTACACTGGGAGCAGGGATCGGCCCCCAACAAACATAAAGAAACTTATAATAAAAGGCCAAATTCAGTGCTAACATGAACGTTAACATTACATCATCTCACTGACAAGGAAGGCTTTACAAGTGTCTTTTCTAGGCAATCAGCTGGGCATCTTTAGAACTTTATGCTGCTGGCCCTATGCAAACAGCCAACAAATTGACCCAGAGGTGGTGTTTACCTTCTCTCTCCACTGTCCTGCTGCTCTCTTTCTGCTCTCACCTAGTAACCATCTGAAGTGGAAAGAGAGCACTGAGTGTGGAGTTAGGAGAAAATGGAGAACATAGTTACTGAACCCTGGTGGGGATGCTGCTCTAATCTTCTCACAAGGGCCCAAGGTAAGCTATGTAATGTATTACAGATCTAACCAAGAAGTAATGCAATTTTCTGTAGACCAGTCTTGGTGTAAGTAACTTTGATGCAGTCTGTGCTCTCCACCAGCAGCACTAATTTCTATGAGCCTTCAATTCCTCACTCTAAATCCGAGTTATTTTCTTCCTCACATAGGCTCCTGTGAAGAAATACTGGCCCTATTAATTCAATGGCAAAACTCCCTTTTACTTTAATAGAACCAGCATTGAGTTTCTAATATTTATTTCTCAGTTTCAGCCTCCTCTCTGCCACAAATCAGCTACTACTCAGTTTCCAACCACTACTCCCTGATCAACACACTTATTTTCATCCCATGCTATGACTCCTGATCTCTCTCATCACTGGGGCTATGTCTACACTAACAGGTTATTTCAAAATGAGTTATTTTGAAATAGTAACTCCCCAAAATAACTATTTTGAAATAAACTTATTCCTCTTCACAAGCAGGAGTTATTATTTCAAAATAACAGGCTTGGTAGCGTGGACACTCGCCTTGTTATTTTGAAATAAGGGGCATGTAGACATGTCCTGGGAGATTATCTTATTTTTCCTTTGCAATTTTAACTCCTCACCTGCTTTCCTGCTCAGTCTAAGAGTTTGCCTGCACAAATTTACATACCCACTTGAACACATAATTACCTAATCTGTGTGTGAAAAGAGGTGTCTTACATGGAAAATTGTTTGGTCACATGAAAATGTGTTTATGGCCATATTCTGATCAGAACAGCAGTTAGCCCTAGTAGAGTCAGCACTGTGCTGAAATTGAGGCATTCATGAACACCAGGTCTATGAACTCACCAGATGACCTTGCGCTAATCCCAAACTTATCTGCATCTCCACTTTCCCTCTGGTAGAAATGCAGTTATAGATCTGAGGCTGGTCACTTTCCCACCAGTTTTACACAGCTGCTACTCTGCTGACTTTAAATGGACCTGCTCCCAATTTGCCTCTTGCTCTGTGACATAAATTGGGCCCATAACACACACTTACCTGGTGGGGGTAAGTGTGATGATGTTTGTATTGACCTTTGAGAATGTAAGAGCTTTATGTGCTAAGGTTGATAACTATTTTTATTATTATTAATTGCATGTGTGACTCTTTTTGATTATTCTGCACTCATCTTTAAATACCTTACAAAATGTGTATGCCTTCATCAGCCTTATAACTATTTCATTTACAGAATAGGTATCATCATAATGCCCTCCGGGTGCCTATTACTGGACCACTAAAGTATACTCTGTCATGCCTTAATGCTATGATAACATTAATGGGAGTCATGTGTAAGAATCAGTGTCAGGAGATATCCCCTGGGATATTTTCATTTCTTAAGCTGTTCTAAGTTAAGTCAGGGAGGGGGATTCTCCATACAATTCTTTATTTCCCAAAGTATTCAGCCATTCTAATTATTCCACACTTTTTTAGTAGAAAGGAGAACAGTGAGCCAAAAGAAATGTTTTTAAAATGTGCAAATATCTTATTTATTAGTTTAAAGCTATTATAAAGGGACTGGCCATTTTGGTTTCATTAATAGAGAGACCTTTCTTTCTGCAAACTAGCTGGAATAATAAAGGCAACTGTGTGATATTTTAAATGCAGTGGCATGCTTTCTGTAGATTTCATTTCTATTCCTTCTACTTATCAGCCACATAGGAATAATATCTGTATGGAATAAAAACAAACTTGTTTATCATCTGTAGTCCTGACATGAATGTCATTAGGGCTAAATGCTGTAGCACAATAACAGAGATATGCTCAAGAAATTATTTATGTTTAAGTGTTTGAACATTTATTTGAAGCTTTTATAACATTTTTCTTTTGTCATCTAAAGGGAAGGAGATGAGAGGTAATGCTTACATCTGCTGTTGTATTTTTGCTGAATAGAATGTTGGTAATTATCATTAGTGAGACACTGCTTGGTGCATAACAATTTCAAATGAGATGCACAGTATCAAATCAAATGCAAAGTATAACAAGGTTGAATTGTGGCATTTAACCTGATATATATGTGGGTGAATATATTCACCCACATCGTCAGATTATAGAAGAGTTTTTCTTGTACACAAAATGGAATTTTATCTTACATTTTGGAAGTGGAATGAAGGAACCCTCCATAGTAGCACAGAAACTGGACTTTTCTTTTTTCAAGTGCTTATCATGGTACAGTTGTAATCGCATGACAGATCTTTTTAAATCTGAGATAGGTCTAAAGTGTTGACATCTGAAACCATATAAACATATACCTGGATTTGTGAATGGTTGTGGTTGCAGATATTAAAAAAAAGTTCTTAAGTTCACTAAAGTTCAGAAACCTGGGCATGTTTTCTGGTGGGCATTGCTTGATTTTAAGATTTTGCATGAAAATTCTACTTGAAAAATGTAATGCAAAACAAATAACCTTTGATATCACTTTGAATTAATTGAAACTAGATTAATAATTTTTGATGAAAAGTTTGACAGTGTTTGCCTCTTTTTGTGTTTGCAGATTTCCATGAACAGCTAACAAGTTCCCTTAAATTGATGTTCCCCTATATTATTCACAGCATAATTACTGAAAACAATTATTAATATGTAGATGGCACATGATCTATTAATTGAATTTGAAATTTAAACTCTGAGCTGCATTGATCATTTGTAATTCAACATGCAGTCTGTACAAAAGATTTATTTTCCCTGATGTTATGAGTACAAAATCATGTTTGTGGTGTACACAATCACAACCACAGTTTCTTAAATATTACTATGAGTACACTGGTTCACTAGAAGAGATGATCCAGGCCTTCGCTGAGGACTCATGATCTTTGCAGCTTTGATATTCCCCCATATAACTCAGAAGTTGTGTGCCATAAACAAATATATATGTAGCAAACCAAAATAAAAGTAGTTGGAAGAACCCTTACACACAAAAGTCACTTAATTTTGTCCAGCTCTATACACTAGTGATAGACAAATTTCAAATGGTTACAGGTTTGCTTCAGATGTCAACCTAACTACATGTTTTTATTTGCCTGGTCTAGGTTTTTATTTGCCTGGTCTAAAAAAAAAAGTTCAGGCTTCCTTGGAATTTTTCCTGATTTCATCAGAAATATTGTAAAATAGTTTTCTTCATAGTAATCTGACCACCACTTTGTGATACAGATAAAACCAGAAAACCTAGAGACAGACGAACAAATTCTATAAAAATCAGCTGAACAAGCTTAAAAGCAAATGAAGACAAATACAAATTTCAGCAGGAGGGCTTTTCTAATAGTCTTCTTATGTGAGCAATATGTAAATAGTGAGAAATAGAAACTAAAAATTATCTAAGTGGTGGGTGGGGTGGGTGAGAAATTAAAGAGTCAAGGAAGGAGACTGAGCTACGGGAGTTTAGGTTTAGAGTTTCTGATCCTTGTTAAAACACACGTTGGTTTAGGTAAGTTTGGTTAAAGACAAGTTATTGTAGTTCAAAAGGATGGGTTACAGTAGGCAAAGAAACTTCAGAGGGTAGCCAAGTTAGTCTGTACAGGATAAACTTAAAAAAACAAATGGTCTGGTAGCACTTTAAAGACTAACAAAACATGTAGATGCTATCATGAGCTTTCGTGGGCACAGCCCACTTCTGCAGATGACCAGAGTGTTGGATGTCTGGGACCAAATTAAATAGGGGAGAAGGCGGGGGAGGGGGAGGATGGGAGAAGGCGGAGGAGGGGGAGGATGGAAGAAGGAAAAAATGGGAGGGGAGGGGGGACAAAGTATTAAGGGCAAAGCCACGCTGGAATGTAATAGGAAAAACTAATAGTTTCTAAGTACCTAAAGGCTGAATTGTCAAAAGAGGCAGATAAGAACCATTAATTAGCAAACAAATGGTCAGGTAGCACTTAAAGACTGACAAAACATGTAGATGGTATCATGACATAGACAAAGAACTATTGTTGCCTTCATTGTTTGATCAGTTGATAATGACCCAGTCATCCAGTATCTTTATTCAATCCATGGGTGTGAGAATGGAACTTGTGAATGAGCTGTAGTTCCAGTCCTTCCCTGTGTATTTGGCTTCTGTAACAAAAACTCACAGGCCTTAAGGCTTAGTCTGTAAGCCTTGCATTTTAGTCATATCCATACTCATGTACCTAATACATACTCAGAACTCCTAAATAATTGTCCATCTGATATTTCTGTGATCCTACAATTTAAATATATTTATATATGAAATAGCAAATGAATTGACCAGAACCCTACATCAGACAATTATAAAGAGATGATAAAGTGAACTAATTGACTATATAATATTTTATAACCAACATGGCTACAACACCACTGAATACAACATTCTGAGATCTAAATAGTTTCACAGTGACTACACTGCAAATTTGTCAGGAGAAGACACTATTCAACCTGAACAACTTGCTCAACAGAAAATTCATTTGCTGATATATAATGGACATTTCATTGTCAGTAAATGAAATTTTGTTCTGTTCAAAGCTTTACATATGCAGAAAAATCTAAGGACACTCTGGCATGATTTGCAAATCTTGCTTTCTAACTTTATTTTCCATTTTTACCTATTCAGGAAAATTCTGTATTGAATGCACGAGTACACTTCATGGTGTGCGACTTGTATCTATGTTTATTTACCAAGATAAGAAAGATGGAATGATTACTTTACACAATGTGCAGTGTAATGAGAGACAGAGCAATCTAACAGTAGACTAAAAAACTATGGAATGGTACTGAAGAGGAAGAGAGTCCCTAGTGATTCACCAATGTGATTCACCAATGTAAGAGGGAAGCCAACATACATTGGTATGCTTTTATGGTAGAGCTTTTCCTACAGTGAAGTAGGATATAGATGCAATCTAAGAAATATGTCTGGAAATATTGGCATGTTAGCTTCTATGATGTCAGGATAGTCACTCTGGCTATATATACACAACATCAGATGTTGCTACAAGAGGCTGGGAGAGGTAAAATTCAGAGGGCTAACCTGGAGCAAAATGGTGAACCAGAGTCTTTGCAGACAAAATATATGGCAAATAAAATGTCCTTTGCTTGAACCCTCTGAATCTCTGTGGAGACTTTCAAAAGATATAGCCACAGGATTGATGAATATTCAATCATTGGGAATCTATTTCTGTAATACATAAATAATCTTATAAGTACTTATGTGCAAAACATGGGTCATGAGCGAATTCCGGTATTTAAAACAAGGAAGGTATTAGGTTTGTGGATCAGCTTGGAATCTGGCATCTTATAAATTAGGTGTGGCCTGGGAAAATGTTGTAGTAGAACCAGGCAAATGGATATCAAGACTGGCATCACTGCGAGAGTGGGTTGTGGTGCACAGACAATGCAAAAAAGATAAGAAAGGGCAGAATTCATGAAGATTTGAAGGCTGACGTTAATCTGGAATATGAAGCTGGAATATGATGCCATGGAAAAAGGAAGGAATTCAGAGGTGAGGGTGATATGGACAGATCAATAGGCAAGGAAGATGTTCTTTGCATTTGGGGCTTTGAGGGGCACACATACAATGTATTTTTGAAGAGGAACTGATTTTCAAAAAGCCCTGAGCAGTTGCCCTCTGAAAATTGAGTCTTTTTAAGATGTCACAAATGAACACACAAGACTTCCACTTTTGAAAATCTTGTCCTAAACCTTATACTGTTTCATGAGGCATAAGGGATCGGTCGGCAAAGGCTTCCCCAGCCAACAGATCCACGTCCAGAGTGCCGCGCTGTGCCGGATCAGCTGATCATTGGCACAGCGCGGTGGCCATGTTTATTTAATGAAGCGGGGATTATTTAAATCCCCACTTCATTGACTATGCCGAGTAAACTAGTTTACATGGCTCCATCGACGGAGCCATGTAGTCTAGACATACCCTTATTTAACTTGATTTAGAAAACCAGTATCAGAAAAAGGCACCCTTTTCAGGTTCTATGCACATTTATTTAAAAGCAAATCACAAAAGATGATAAAAAGTAGCAGCAAATTATACCACATATCAGCCGATAATTTTAAGATTGCAAGAGTCTCAGAAATTTACCGGAGAAAAATCAAATCTTCCAGAAAAAATTAATTATCCCTCTCTTCCTCATAAAACTATATGTCTGAATTGTAACGCAAAACTATGATTCAGAATCAACAAACTTTCAACTATAAGTTTTGTTCCGAAAAACAAAACAAAAACCCAGTTAACTAATGAGATTTACTTAGAGGTTCACAAATAATAAAAAATATAAAAACCTCCGACCTTAGTTATGAATCGAAAAATTTCATAAGTGACTATTCAACTTGCAATGAATATTTCCAGCAATGATGCTATAATGACTTAAATGGATACTACTGGGTGAAGAAGTTCACGGAAGATATGAACACATTAAGACAATTAGTACAAGCTGTGACACCTAAATGAGTATAAAAGTATTAATTTCCCAGAAACTTGATATTATTTGGACAAAATTACATCTTAAATAGTTAGCTTTTCTCAGTTATGTGCTTTTTCTATGGCTTTTTCATCTTTCATGGCTTTACAGTAAAATGTGGGACCTGGTCTTTATCTATTAATATCAGACATAATTCTTCTGTTAATTAACAAATGTATTAAATATAAAATATAATGGGTCCTAATTTCCCTTTTCTACAGGAAAATATATGTACAATGATGCTGGGCAGCTAGTTTGGGGTTGGGCAATTTTTATTCTACGAAGAGGAAACACCTAGGTCTTGGTCCTGCAAAGGCAACATATGCATAACTTTACTCAATGATTAGTCCAAGTTAATGACACTGCTCGTGGTGTATGAAGTTAAGTACATGTGTAAGTATTGGCAGGATAAGAATATTACTATCTCTCTTATTGAAATAATCACAACAGCAGCTTCAGAAAAGCTTCAGTTGAATTAGGCTGGGAAAACCACCTCTATGTTGTGAAAAAGGAGGTCTGGCTTCTGTAGGCTCCAAAGTACCTTCACCTCTTGTAACTTTATTATTAACAAATCATAATTTTTTTCAAAAGTGGTTGGAGAGGTACAGTGAAGTGAGCACTAGGGGATAAGTTTCATGCCCACTGACATTAAGATGAGTTTCTCCCATTGACATTAGAAGATATTGGCCTAATTACATGTTAAGTTGTATAGTAATAGAGATGTGCCGTGTTAGTCTAGTCTGGCTGAAACAAAAAACAGGACTATGTAGCACTTTAAAGACTAACAAGATGGTTTATTAGGTGATGAGCTTTCGTGGGCCAGACCCACTTCCTCAGATCAAACTGTGGAAGAAAATTGGCATGACCATATATGCCATATGCGGACGCTCCAAAGATCAATCTTCCAGGGTTCCATTTAGTGGTCTGGTAAGGACTCGCTAAATTGACTGCTGATGTCACCCCATTGACCACAGAACTGCAAGGGGTTATGAGAAGTAAAGGAAGTTGATGGGAGAATTTTTCCCATTAACTTTCCACAATGGGAACACCACAGAAATTCAGTTTAAGTTCCGTCAACTCTAGCTATTCTCATAACTAAAATTGTGTATCTTAAGTCAACTTTCTCCCCCAGTCTACACCTGGCCAAGGAGTCTTTGTTTAACACCTTTCTGTTTGAAAGAGACATAACTCCCTAGAATAGCACTTTGGAAACTGGCTTTACTCCCCAAATATGACATATGGCTATAACCTCAACTCTTAGGCTACGGTACATGACGAGTTTTCTCTGCAAAAAATATGCTAATGAGGAACTCATTTGTATGAGTCAATCTCATTTGCATATTTTCTGCCAACCCATTTTTGCACTAAGGGTTTTTGCACAAAAACTGGTAGTGTGGATGTTTTCTTTTGGCGCAAAAAACCCTTTTTCTGCAAGATCGGTATACCTCCTCTTTGGGGGCATAAGGATCTTGTGGAAAAAGGGGGTTTGGGGTAAAAAGAAAATGTCCACACTGCTTGTTCTTGCACAAAAACCCCTAGTGCAAAAACATATTGGCAGAAAATATGCAAATGATATCGTGACTCATGCAAATGAGTCCCTCATTAGCATATTTTTTGCAGCAAAAACTCATCGTGTAGATGTAACCTTAGTGTCCTAAATACCAGGTTAAGGCCAATAAACTCAATGCACTAATTTGCTGTTTAAGAAATTGCTGGTGGTATCGTTAGCTTTATTAATAAATCCAATTCCAAATGGACCATCCCAAACCATCATGATAAAACTGTTGATTGATCTGGTAGGCAATAATGGGATTTAAACACAGAGAGCTACAGAAACAGTAAATTGCACCTTGGTGTCATAGGAACAAAACTTCATTATTTTTCAAAGTAAATCAAAGAAAATCATTTAATTAAGATCATGTTATCTTTTAAGCAAACATAAAAACTGTATTGCTTGTATCTATTTCCTAGTACCTATCTTTTCCAGAATGCCAAACTTTTTTCATTTTGTATCATGTTATTCAAAAACTCATTGCAGTCTGCACCCTACACTGTCACAGCTGACACCAATAACCCTGTTTAAATTTCTCCCTAGGTTAACTTTCTTCTTATTAGATACATTGCCATTTCTTGTTTTCCTTTCCTAACCAAAAGATTAGACTATCAAACCTTTCTAACACTCATTAGTTTCCAGTCTGGCTTTCACTCCATGTGGTCAATTACCTTCTTCTCTGTTATTTCACTATCTTGCTTTTCACCTTTCTGACCCGACTGCTAGAACACAGTAAGCCAAGATATTGCTACAATTTTATATTGCAGTATTACTCATAGGCCCCGCACTCCTAGACACATGGGAAGCACAGAAGTGAGTTCACAATCTAAATCAGCCTTCTTGATTGTGCTGCACATCTCACCACTATAAACCTTGGGAATATGCATGATGGGAGCACACCAATGGAAGTGTCAGTTTAGTTTCCTGCTCTCAGCAGGTGTGTGGGCTTCCCATACAAATGATTGTAATTTTCACTGGAAAATGCTCAATATGTCTGCCTTGGTGTGCTGTGATCCCTGGTAGAGATGGATCAATGACAGGATGGCTTAGGAGAGCTACATTGCCAGCACAGAAGCCCAGACTGTAGCCTTAAGAAGGAAACTTGCATTTGGGCAAGAATATTGAGGATCTAGGTTATTATAGATTGTGCAGAAAGTGAGGCCTATGATTAAAATTGACTAACAATTTTCAAAACCTTGTTTTCAGTGACTTATATCTTTGCCAAATGTTAACTATTTGGACTGAAATTTTCTATACTAGCTGTCTGGGTACTGCAGATAACATTGACTATATATATATATATATATATGTATGAGAGAGAAGAAATTTCAGCAAAATGCAGTTCATTTGTTTCTCAAAATAAGGCTAGGGAAAGTTATTGAAGTTAATTTTTTAGCTTTTTCATTGAGGAACTCTAGTACAATCCATGTTTTTGAACAGGGATGTGAAATTTGGCAGGGATATCTTGTCAGTCTCAGGAATGGATGTTTTGCTCTGCATGGGAAAATCTGCTATGATTTAGCCAATCTGCGAGCCTCTGAAAATCTTAGCTCTCACATGCTCAGTCAAGATGACAACATTAAAATCTACATTCATGCACAGTCTGTCCTTGAGCATGCCCCATCCCAAAGCTGCAGAAGCTGAGCAGGATTGAAATAGCTTCTCCTCAAAGCTAGGGGCCACTTTAGGACCAATCACAGCACATGTTAGTTGGGAGGCCATTTTTCCTGTGCTCTCAATGCTACTGTCAATGCTGCTGCTGCTGGGTATCAGCAGAGCAGGGTTTCCCAACATATGGGTTGGGACCCAACTATGGGTCGCCATTACATTTCAAAAGGGTCGCCAGGTGGCTCTTAAGGAGCCATTCACACATTTTTTGAATTGTCCTAGGTCACCAAGTCTTCCTGAATTGTCAAAATGGGTCCCCATCTGGAAAAGGTTGGGAACCACTGCAGCAGAAGCAAGGAGGAGGAGGAAACAGCCTGACTGGAGCATAGAGTTACAAGGAGCCAAGCCTGGGGTGTATGTCATAGGAGTGCAGACTTGGAGAAGGTCTGGGGGTGATGGTGGGTTGGCTGACCTGTTGAACACCATGAGGCAAGTTACTTCACTTCTGGGCCCCACCCATCCTTTGCTTGTTCTGTTTAGGTTGCAAGATCTTCAGAGTATGAAGGAATTGCTGCAGTGCCTAGCAGCTAGAACTGCTCCTTTAGGATCCTAAGTTTTGCATTAATACAACTCCATATTACTAATATTCATATTTGTCTTTTGAATTCTTTTATACTTTATTTCAAACACAATTATTAAATATATAAGACAATATAAGAACTATTTTACATAAAAGGTGTATCTACGCAAACCATTAACAGGAAATATTAACTGGACTTTAAAAGGGCAGTATCTCAATGCAAATACATGGATTTCCTTGAGTCAAGGTTTCAGGAGAATTATCTATTTGATTCTTTTTCCTTTGCTTTTATCCTCAGGTTCTGATCATCTTGGAATAGTTATATTAATATTTCATTTATTTTTAGAATGAAAACTTAATATCCCCAAAGGTTAAAATTTCATTCAATTTTTTTAATCACAGATATAATAAGAGGCACTTATTATAAAGTTAAATATGACAATTACAGCCTAGCCACAATGTTACTATAACATCCAAAAACATTTTAACCTAAAACTATGTTTTAAACAAATATACTAGAAACATCGGAAAATACCACCAGTTCCTTGTCTTGTTTTGGGTGGTTTCCAGATACAGGAAATCACAAATATACTGAAGTTTACCTTCTTTAGTAATATGCAGTACTAAGTGGTTGGAACCCAAGAATAACCTGAAAGAGATTGTACTCTACATAATTATGCAAATAGATTTTTAAAAGTAAAAAAGAAACAGACAGGCATGTCAGTATGCTAATACATCAGTAGCATTGAATATTTGTGGAGCTTATTAGAAAATGAAGTGTTTGTTCATGCCCACCACATTTTTTATTTCATAGTTTTTCACTGATTCACATACCTCCAAAGAAAATGTTCAAAAACCAAAATGATACAAAATCATAATTACCAGAATTATGTATCTTTATATTTTTAATAAACTACTCTATCATCAATATTACACAATATAAGGAAACACAATTAAACATAATATTCAGAGAAATTATTTAACTGCTCTCTATTATACTATGTAATAAACCAAAGCTGCATAGCATGCAAACTATTTATAGACCAAATTCAAAAGTGTTTTCACAGATATTATTCTAGCAAAAACTCATATGGATTTGAGATGAACTTGCCTGGGTAAAAACTGGGGGAGGAGGTAAATTAGATGCCCAGATCAATGAACAGAGAAGGTCCCTTGGTATTTGGATTCACACCCATATGTAATGGTGTTTAGCCACTCTGTAACATTGCCAATACCACAGACATGCCTATCATAATTGAGAATGTTCTGGGATCCAACTGGAGAGCAGGTAGGAATTGAACTTTTCTATTTCACAATGGTGTTGTGAGGATGAATATACTGTAGATTATGACGTACTCATTTAATACAGAAATGGAGACCATACAAGTGCTTAAATCCAGGTTTATGCTAGATCATCTTTTACTAGCATGACAGTGTCCATAAATTATGTAATTTTTTCCGCAACATTTTTATACCTGCAGAAGTCCAAAGGTATATGCATTTATACTGGCATAAAAGTTGTTTCTTCTGGTAAAGCTTATTTTGCTTACCAAACCAGTATAAGCTATCCTGGCAAAAGCACCCACCACTTTTTTTTGGAGGAGGGTGTGCACTGGTATAAGATGCATCTGCACAAGGACGACTGTAACACTTTTTCTAAAATAGACTTGACCTGGAGAGCTTGCAAGGGCCAGGACAAAAAATATATATATAACTACAGAAAAGCCTGAGGTTTGGAGCTCTGTAGCAAGAATCTCATATTAAGTTAGATCCTGGGGAAAGTCATTCAATGATACTTGCTAACATAGCTCTAATGGAGCTGAGCAGCCAGACATTATGGCTGGGAATTTGGATCCAGGGGCTACAGGTGTGGTGCAAGTAAGAGGCCTCTAAAATGATGGAGTTCCACAGATCCCTGGAGATCCTCATGGTTTCTGGGTGACCTCTATGGCTTGTGGTATGAGGATTAGCCAGCCCAAACTCAGCCTGAGCACACAATGTGGGGGAATTCCTCATTCATAGCCCCCTCGCTTGGGGGTGTCTGAGTATGGGGGTGGGGAGGGGAGAGAAGAAGACAATCCAGCCCTTAATCCAGGATTTGCCTTATCATCAATGCAGTATCTTTGCTAGTTTTAATTGAGTATTCTGACTATATTTATGCTAAAATACTACATTTAAAAAAAAACAAGACATGTAAGGAAAGAAAAATAATTTTGATAGCTGGGGCATAATTTAAAATACTTGCCAAGAAGCTAGCAGGGGGAAAAGGCTTCTGAGGCAAGCTTTCAAATGGAGATGAGACTTCTAAAAGAACATCAGAGAATAGCGATAGCTACTTGCTCTTTGCTCAACCATGTGAAAACATTGTTTAATTATGGATCAAGTTCAGCCTTTAGCTCCTTGACCAGTGTGGATTATTCTTTCCATTTTCTTCTGTGGCATCATGCTGAGCAAGGGTGATGAACAGATAAAAACTTCATATTATTCACCCGCTTATATCCTCTAGAGAATCAAAAAGAGGAGTGGGGGAGGGAATAGGGAGAATCCTTGAAGCTCTTTGAATTAAGTAAAAAGTCAGGCCAAGTTCTTGCTGATCTAAAACAATGAAGTACAAATTCTCTCTAGGCAAAAGATCTAAGAAATACAGATAATGTCCCTTTTTTGTTAGGTGCTGAATTAAAAGAAATTGGTAACCAAAATATAAAAGCCAGAATTGTCTTAAACGCTTGGTGCTAACAATCTTAATTCAAAGACAACTGTTACTGAAGACAGGATCTTTGCAGATGGTAACGCAAAAGGACTTGCTTCTCTGAACCTGACTCTGTGCAGTGCAAACCTGGGATATCTAGCCCCTAACCTGGGGTATCTGCCTTTGTGCGGATTATCCCACCATGAGAAGAAAACTCTACCAGTATTGAGGTTCCCTGATGGAGGAACAGGGGGGGAATCAGTTACATATAAGAGATATGGCCAGATGTTCCAGTACCATATTAATTCATGGCTACAGTTTTGAACCCTTAGATCCATTAGCAGCAAACAAAGACAGGGCAACCTTCATAGAATCATAAGTTGGAAGAGACCTTCAGGCTGTACTAATGTTGTGAGAACTTAAACCAATATTGCATGCCTACTGTTCATTTGCATTGCATGTCACTTGGCTATAATCAAATATTTAACCGCTTTAGTATATGTCTCCTAACATACAAGATATAGCTCAATGTGACTTGAGATGATGTACAGTGGGAGGAAATCTCATTTATTGCAAAAGGTCACACACAAAAGTATTTCACCTGAAGCAGGAGATGAATAAAAATCATCAGATAATGGTGGGTAGAGGTGCAGGCAGATAGTTGATGTTTTCCTTTCTTAAAATTGCATTTTATTGTCTTCTTGGAGCGCCTCAAGACAAGGGCTAAAGATGTGTGTGAAATGCCTTAAGCTGCAGCACATCATAGCACTTACCAGCACTCTATACAATAAATTAATTAATACTAAAATAATTAGAAATAGAATATGCATATGAAATCAAAGTCATTAACATACTGTGCTACACTCAGGGCATGATTCTGTGCTGCATTCCTCAGAAAAACAGCACAAAAGATGTAGCTTGAATGGAGAGGAATGGGTGTAGGACAGTGTAAATGGGCCATGAGCCTACTTTGAGAAAGCTGCTAACAGCCTGCACCGGTTTGTTTATGTAAAGGCTCCAAAGCCTCGCAGCTCCCATTGACTCCAGTTCATGGCTGTGGAGCCTTTATATTAACAAACCAAAGAAACCCATTATCAGCTTTCTCAAACGCTGCTTTCGATCAACTTTCAAATGAGCACTATGAACCAGCACTGCTATAGGGACCAATAAGGATCTTAGTTTAATTTAGAGCATCCCAGGAGGCCTCTCTAATTTATAGTATGCCCCCTACAATAGCTACCTAATGGTTATGTTGTACTGCTGAGCATTATGTACATGCCCTCTCCTGTCCCTAGCCCTCCTTACATTCCCTCTACCTCTGCCTGAAGAGAACATCCTAGCACCATTTACATTGTCCTACACTGCTTCTGTGCTAAAAGAATTATCCCTCAAGCTCATTGTGGCCCCCTTATGCTTTCTATATGCCACTTAAGTGTTTTAGAGGCAACGGTGCAGGTACCAGAACAGACCCCCAAATATTTCCATTGTATTGTGTAACTATTCATTGGCTAACACCTCTGCTTTGTTAAACTGATACAATTCTGGTGTAGCTCTGCTGATTTATACCACTGAAACTCAGACTAAAATTTGGACACTGAAGATAACAGTATTGTATAAAGAAAAGATGGAATGAAGAGATATAGTCTCCTGTGCCCAACTCATCTCTTCAGCAAAGTCTGGGAAGAATCCACAAGATAGACGGTGGTAATGTAATTGTTTGTTACCATACATTTCTCCATTACTACAACATTCCCTACTCTTGCGAACCACTTCTATAATGATGAGGCGCATCATCTCCTCTAGAGAGAAGTTAAAGTGTTTTTTTTTCCTGTCAGATAAAGAAACCTTGCAAGGTTCCCCCCTCTCCCCATTTTGCTATCTGCTCAGGAAGACAAACTGCCCCAGCCCAATAAACTCAGCAACATATCCACAGGGAGAACTTCCATCGTAATTTTATAAATAATTTCCATAACAGCATAATTTCTGGGCATCTCTGCCTGCTGTGGTTACAATCTACTTCTTCTAAACATTCCCTCCATCAGAGATGAGATATGCTGCTATTAAATGTATAACTCAGGCTATGTGGAACCCAATCCTGCCATTATTTATTTCCCTAGCAAAACTCCCAATGAACTCAGTAGCACAACAAGATTAGGGTCTAACACGCACATTTGTATTCTGTGGAAAATGAATCAATATGTTGCACTATCTCTATGAAGGCATGTTTAGTTATTTCTGAGTGTTTCATGGAAAGGCTTCTTCTATTTCAGTCTGCTCCTCATGCCAATATGTATTTATATGTAAAACTGAGTACAACTTAGTTATAAAATTTCTGCCTAGCAGAGGATTTGTTCTACATCTATTAAGGGTTTATATAAAATCTGTAGTATTCAAAAAGTAGTGCTAATGGCAGAGAGTTGGAGATGCAATATGATTCCAGTTTTGAAGGACAAAGAGAAGCTTTGCTGCAAAGTAACAGGATTTGCGCACATTAACCAACTGATAAGAAGACAACTGTTCCATATTTTGAAATCTGCATTCCTGTAGGCTGGCTGGAATTCAGAATTGGAAAGAAAAAGAGGAAGGAAAAAAAGCTTTGGGCCAAATTCTCTAGTCTTTAATGTTTTCTTTTGTAGTCTAAATCAGTAAATGAACTAAATCACTTTCATACTGGAACAGTACCTACTGAAAGTTACAGAATAGCAAGGCTTTTCTACCTGCTACACACACGCCATCTGCAAGTTACATAGACTCCATTTCTCTTGATGTTGCAGAATCGCCACTAAGATTGAGAGCTGTATCTTTCCCTTTTAGCTTTCCTTAGAGTAAGCCAGCTGCCTTGTGGAGCTATCAGCAGGGTTTATTTTTCCTGGCTTGGATGCAAACCTCTAGTTATTAATATGGGAGTGAGTTTTGCTAGCTGACAATTTAAGATAAAGTAAATTGGAAGTGACATAAAGGAGCGTGTGGGTGTTAATGTGCGTCACCGAGGTTCTTTTCTGACATCCTGAAAGGTCTTGTCTGTATGGCTGACACTGGCAACCTTTACTAGTGACCCTGTGCTGTTAAAGGGTAGGCACTCTCATTGATTTGTAAAAGTGACAGATGCAGCATGTGGTTGTAAATTAGCAATGTGAAGTCAGTCTCTAGGGATTTCCAAGAATATTTTTCCCCCTGCGGTGATTTGTGCTCTTGTATTTGCCAAGCTGCATATGAACTGAAGCACTTAACTCTTTTTCACCAGCAAGTCGAATGTGGTTATCAGTTGCATTTTTGGTAGGTTTTTTCTCCCGTTTTTCCTAACTGTATTAAAAATCTTTTATATCTATATTTATGCACAAAATAAGCTTTTTATATTTTTTTCCCCTCATCCTAGGTGTTCTGAAGAATTTTAGCTAGGTCATGCCAGGCTAAGGCCAAAATACCTTTTCAAGCTGTAAACTATAGCTTTTATTTTGCAATATTTTAAATCTTGTGTTTAGAGGACTGTTCATTCTAGTGAAGATTAAAACATTGGCTTAGCTGAGGCACTGGTTCTGCAGTTCAGATAAGGTGAAAACAGAAACCAACTATCCTTAAGTATAGTAGATGCTACTAAAAACCTAACTGTGATAATATATGCCAATAGTGCAATTTGAGAAACTACCATTTCATCCTGCATGCAATTGGGACCTGATAAATGGGGGTCTAGCAAGAAACTGAAATTCTATTTCCTTGCCTCAGTCATATGAGTTGCTGCATGGTTCTAAAGACAAATACTTTATTCACATGACAGGGATCAGTCTTCCCTGATTCTAGCAGCTACTGTTGTACCACACAATTTGCTTCCTATGTTTAGTTTGCTTGTGACATTTATTCCATATCAGGTTGATTATGTAAACATCTCTTTTTGTCTATTATGCACTTACAAATATTATAATAAATACTTTAACGATTTGTCAGAGATTGTCTTCACAGCAGAACACGTGTAATAAATTTAATTATATAAAAGTTAATTATTAAACCTTATGAGATAGTTGTGTGAGAAAAACTGTTGCTGCTACAAAGAAAAAGAAAAAGAGACAAATTGTTGCCTGGAGTAAATGTCTCCAGCAGTAAAAAGCCCCATGACAAAATGTGCAGGCTAAAAGGGCCATGCTCACATAAAACTGCTTATCTTAAATCACTTCCAATTATGTGTGGTAAGGTCTTTCCATTTTCAAGTAGAAAATACTTTCCCTGAGAACTTCAAGTTGGACATTCAGTATGGCTCTGAAGGTGAAAGGTTCAGAGTTTTAGCTGCTAAGCCATCAAGTCCCTGCCTCTTCCCCTATTGTTTTTTTTTTCTTTTGAAGTTGTTTGCTATAGTTATTTTTAGCGAGTATTCTCTCTAATGAGAGAGCTTATGCAAGCAGCCCTGGAAGACACTGTGAAACAGTCCTCTACCTTCTTTAGTATTCTATAAAAATTTCACAATGTTGCCATTCTTCTATTTAGCTTTCATTGAATACATATACTCCCGTCCCCACTCCACTTTAAAGCATGGCTGTTGATGGTGGAAATATTGGGTCCAAACAGCCCTGATTTGTTAAAGATAATCTTCAAGTCTTAATATTTTCAAGACAAAAAAAGATGGATGAATACTTTATTATTAATTATCAACGCCCATTTTACTTCAGCTGTGCTTACATTCAGGCATGTTATTGTGCTGTGGGAAATTTACTTCTTGAGAGAAGGAAAAATAGCCTTAGCAATTCCTGAATTCTTTAATATTAAAATTTAGTACCAGGTTCTTCACCAGAATCTTTACAGTAGAAAACTTCTAATCAAATTGCCAAATCTCAGGCCACAACTTTAATGACCCGTGTTCTTTTTTAAAGTAGCATTCAAATATTAAATAATTATTCATTTTAAATCCATTTCCTGGTCAATCATTTCCAAGCTGTTCACCCACCGCCTCTTACAAGAGTCCAAAATTGACTGTTTCTATGGAAACTGCAACAGATGTAACATCTGCAATTTGCAAGAGAAGGAAAAAAAGAGGAAAATGGATCAAGAAGTGTCACTTGCATTATGCAAAATTTCATAGCTCTGTATGAATTGCATTCTGTGAAAAAGGTCCTTCTGTGAACACAGAAAGTTAGAAAGATCACCCACGACATCAGAGAAAATAATGTAAATTTATAAATGAATTGCACTCAAAATTTGTTTGCGAGAATATATAGACAGTTCTTTTCTATTTCTAAAGTCCATCTGTCTTTTCATATAAGGAAAAATATAGTTCCTTTTCTCTTTTAAGTTTCTTTGACCTTATGTAATCTGGTTTGGCTAACATTTTTTCAATCTGAAATGACCCTCAGCAGAAAAGTTAATCCTGGATTTCTCTTGGCTCAAGCTGCGTTAAGTACAACAGAAATGCTCACAGTGTTTTTAAAGTCAGTTGTTTTATTCTCATCTTTAAAGGCAACTTATTTTCCCAGTCCCTCAAAAATCTCTAGGATTTTTTTTTTAATGTTTTAGAGAACAGAAAACAGAACTGTGAAATCTTGTGACTAGGTAGAGAAGGAATGCAAAATGAGAGCAATATTGAGGCTATCAGGAATTGTGTGTGCCTTACTCTTTGGGTCAGTTTCTCTTATTGGCTATAATATTTTTAAATTCAACTGGCTTCACTGTTGTCCCCCCTGACTTTTATTGGTGTAAGTCAGAAGGCAAACCAGACCTTTTTGTCTAGAGCATAGCTATTATCAGTTATTAAAAAGCTAAATTATGTGACATTTTTATTTTAATTAGACTTTTTAACAAAAAAGTCTTGTGGGTTATGTATTTGTATTGGCCAGAAGATGTTTTATCAACGTTTCCTCAGATCCCATCCCCTTTTACCCCTCCTTTACTTACTCTACATCGATGACATCTTTATGATCTGCACCCATGGCCAAGAAACACTGGACACATTCCACAAAGACTTTAACAACCTACACCCCACCATCAATCTCAGCCTGGACCATTCAACACAAGAGATACATTTCCTGGACACCACATTACAAATCACTAATGGAAAATTAAATACCACATTCTACAGAAAACCCACTGACTGCTACACTTACCTGCATGCCTCCACCTTCCATGCAGGACACACCATACGATCCATCGTCTCTAGTCAAGCCCTTAGGTACAACCATAGCTGCTCTAATCCCACTGACAGAGACCAGAACTTCAAGATCTCTACCAATCATTTGTAAATCTCAATTACCCACTGGGGGAAATACAAAAACAAATTGAAAGAGCCAGATGAATACCCAGAAACCATCTACTTCAAGATAGGCCCAAGAAAACCAACAATAGAACACCACTTGTCATCACCTATAGCCCCCAACTTAAACCCCTCCAACGTATTATCAATAACCTACAACCTATACTGGAACAGGACACTACACTCTGAGAGGCTCTGGGGGATATTCACATAGTGTCCTATAGACAACCACCTAACCTCAGGAAGATTCTTACCAACAGCCACAGGACATACCACATTAATACCAACCCTGGAACTTTCCCTTGCAACAAACCCCGTTGCCAACTTTGTCCACATATTTACTCTGGTGACACCATCACTGGACCTAACCATGCCAGTTATATGATCAAGAACACATATTCCTGTTCATCCAGAAGTAAAATTTATGCCATCATGTGCCAACAGTGTCCTTCTGCTATGTATATTGGACAGACTTCTCAGACACTTCGCCAAAGAATTAATGCCCACAAATCAGATATCAGACATCTTCACAAGGAAAAACCAGTTGCTTTTCATTTCAACCTACCTGGACATAGTCTTATCGACCTTACTACATGCATCTTACTTCAAAGAGACTTTAACACCAGATTACAGAGGGAAACTTCAGAACTTTCATTCATGCTTAAATTTGACACTTTACGAATGGGCCTTAACAAAGATGCTAATTACCTTACCCATTACAGAGATAGCTTCCCCACTTATCACCCCTGATTAGCCATTCATTGACTCTCAAATAGTTATTCCCTCCTTCTTCTCTCTCACCCCACCTTCTGTACTAAATATGATTTGTCAGTTTAATAATGTGTTCACTTTTTTAATTGTATTTCTTTGGTATATATGGTCATGCCAATTCTCTTTCAGAATATGATCTGAGGGAGTGGGTCTGGCCCACAAAAACTCATCACCTATTAAACCATCTTGTTAGTCTTTAAAGTGCTATATAATTTTTCCTTTTGTTTTAGCAAGATCAGACTAACATGGCTACCTCTCTATTACTTTGGCTTTCAGTTAGTGGCTGCATAGATAAATTGGGTATTCTTAATAGATGGGAGCTGAATGTACCTGCGACAGGGTACACCAACACTGAACTGGTAGTGAGAGGATTAATCCCTCTCTTTGGGCTAAGAAGGCAATGACCCCACGGTCCTGCTAGGCATGCTCCACCTGGAGAGCAGATATCAAAGGCAGTAATCCAGCTAGTCAGGGAGGCTGGATGGAGAGGACAGCAGCTCCTATTGAAGAATCACTGGTATCTTGATTAGAAAGCACTGCCTGTCCATGAAGCCCAGGGCAGCCTGGAGGGTCCACTTTGCAGAGGAACCCAGCAACCCCCATGGCTCTCAATCACCAGCCCCTGGACACAGGGTAGGAAGGGACCCAGAGAGACTGAGGGATTGAATCAGTGTGTTATGGTTGGATTACCCACTCCTCCAGTGATGGGCCACCCCCTGCCATTAAGACCCCAGGATGGGACCCAAAAGGGGGGAAAAGGGTGCCACTTCAGTTGATTCTGGCTGCTAGGCTGAACTGTCCCAACTAGAGGGGCAATTTATATTGATTCTGGTTCCTAGGCCACACTGCCCTGAATGCAGGGGTGAGCTGTATTGACTTTTGCAACTAGGCCTTGCTGTCCTTAAGGTAACTGACTCTGGCCACTTGGCCATGCTGCCCTAATGACACAACGTAGAAATAATTTAGGCCATTGGGCTGCAGCATCCCAAATGTGAGAGAGGGACCACAGGGAGCATAAATACCCTCCACTTCAATCCAGAAGGCAATGGAATGCACTAGCCCCATGAAAACACCTCTGTGATTTTTAAAAGCGTTTTTACAGTGCTTTATATTTGGAATGACTATTTATCCTGGACAAGCACTAACAAACATTTGTCAAATCTGTCAAAAGTCTTGGCTCCTAAACATAACTCTTCAAAGGAGAAGGTGTGGGCAAAAAGAGGCATGCTGTCTTTATTATTACTGTGGGGACTGTGTGATCTTGTGCCTGACAAAGATCTATTTAAGATGGATGAGTAGTGCCGAGAGTCTGTAGCAAACACAATCCTTATTGTTTTTCATCCAGCAGTTCAGTCCTCAGCATGGAAACTCACTCTTGCCTCTTGCCTTTGTCTTAGCAACTCAGTATATTCCCAAGATGTGTGTTTCTCACACTCTGAGCAGTAAGCAACAACCTATTTAAATATTATGACATCCACTGAGGCATGGATCAGAAGAAAAGAGGAAGTGCTTAACACATATACTTTTGACAAAATCTTATTTCTACATAAAGCTCTTCATGGCAACACCGCTCATCAAATGCAAATATAATTTCTGCATTGACAATCATCTGCCCTCTTTACTGTGCCATTGTATGACATTTTCTTATTTGATCATAAATCATAGGAATTCTCTGAAGAAAAAGTTTTAATTACATCTCTTAAGATCCCTTTGCAGCTCATTTCTTTCTTTCTTTCATGTCCCAGTATTGTTTTCTTTTTACATATTCAGACATCATCCCCATGCTTATCTGATTGGTTTTGCTGTCTATTCAACATAAGGAATAGCAAAACCTGCACCAAAGAGTTTCAAAGCTGCTCACTTCTATGTCTTTGCCTATTGTTCACTTGTGTGCTACCACAAATTTGAAATGAACACTGAGAAATCAATTCTGACACCATCTAGAGTAGAATTTCTAGATGTCCCTAGAAAACAGAGACTTTGATTCAAAACGTGAAACAAAATAAGTCCACAACTCTTTTTAAACCCATCTATCCTTCAGAGGAATAGTCAATCTGATTCAATAAGACGTATGGAAAAGTGATATGGTTTAAATGAAATCCAATAAATGATTGTTCAGTTTCACTACATTTTTCTTTTTCGCTTACTTCTTTCCTTTCATTATCTCCCTTCATTGAGTTGCTTGGCTCAAAGGCAAATGAAATTTACTTTGATAAATATAAAGTAATGCACAGTAGAAAAAATAATCCCAACTATACATACAGTATGATGGGGACTAATTTAGCTACAACTACTCAAGAGAGAGATCTTTGAGTCATTGGGGATGTTTTCTTAAAACATCCACTCAACATGCAGAGGCAGTCAAAAAAGCAAATAGAATGTTAGGAATCAATAAAGGGATAGAGAATAAGACAGAATATTTTATTGTTTCTATATAAAACCATGGTACACCCACATCTTGAATATGCCTACAAATGTGATTGCCTCATCTCAAAAACAGTATCTTGGCATTGGATAAGATTCAGAAAAGGGCAACAAAAATTATTAGGGGTTTGGATGAAGAGAGATTAAAAAGACTTGGACTTTTCAACATAGAAAAGAGGAGACTAAGGGGGGATATGATGGAGGTCTATAAAATCATGACTGGTGTGGAAAAAGTGAATAAGGAAAAGTTATTTACTTGTTCCCACAATATAAGAACTAGGCATCACCAAATGAAATTAATAGGCAGCAGGTTTAAAACAAACAAAAGGAAGGTTTTCTTCACTCAGGCTACAGTCAACCTCTGAAACTCCTTGCCAGAGGATGTTGTAAAGACTAGGGCTTTTAATAGGATTCAAAAAAGAGCTAGATAGATTCATGGAGGTTAGGTCCAATAATTGGTATTAGCCAGGACAGGCAGGAATGGTGTCCCTAGTCTCTGTTTGTCTGGAAATGGATGACATGAGAGGGATCACTTGATGGCTACCTGCTGTGTTCCCTTCCTCTGGGGCATTTGGTATTGGCCACTGTCAGCAGACAGGATACTGGGCTAGATGGACCTTTGGTCTGACCCAGTATGGCCGTTCTTATGTTCTTGAGTTACATAACAACAAAGGCAATTTGTTTGAAAAACTACTTTAAACTAAGCACGTGTAACTTTAAGCATGTGAATAGTTCCATTGAAGTCAATGCAGTGACTCAGTAATAGAGTTACACTCAGAGCCCCGGAGTGAGCTTCTGTGCTGCACCTCTCAGTGCACATCAGCACACAAGCTGGTACACATATGTGCTCCAGCCAGCATACTAAAAACTGAAGCATGGTCAGGATGATGTGGGCAGCATAGATGCCCCAAGTACATTCCACCTGAGACCTAGATGCTTACTCACATTGCCTAATCTAACATAGCTACACTTCTATTTTCAGCTCACAGGTGCAGTCAAAGCTAGCACCCATACAACTCCTGGAGATGGAAATTATAAGCCTAGATCAAGTGTAGATTTACTGTGGAACTTTTAGCCTAGGGGCCAATAGGAAACTATGGAGGCTTTAAGCTGTCTCACCATCTAGGGCTGCTCTGGGAGCTGGAGAGGAGCCCAGCGTAACAAAGCCAATTAGTCCTGATGGCCTAATTTACAGCAGACTTCTGAGGTTGGTCTACGGCAGGGATAGGAAAAGGGACCTCTGTGGGCTGGATCCGGCCCGCCAGGCCAGTGGATCTGTCCCGCAGCCCCCCCTGCCACTCCCTGGCCAAACAGAGCCTGGGGGCAGGGAGCACACAATGGCTACGTCTAGATGGACATGCTTTTGCACCAGAGCTATGCAAATGAGGCTTAGCATCAGAATATCGCCGAGCCTCATTTGCATAGCTAATGATTCACCATTTTCGCGGAAGAGGCTCTTGTGCAAGACAGGGCTGTCTACACTCCCCTTCTTGCTCAAGAAAAACCCTTTTGCGCAAAGCCGTTATGCCTGAAAATAATCGGCATAACGGCTTTGCGCAAAAGGGTTTTTCTTGCACAAGAAGGGGCAGTGTAGACAGCCCCGTCTTGCACAAGAGCCTCTTCCGTGAAAATGGCAGATCATTAGCTATGCAAATGAGGCTCAGCGATATTCTGACGTTAAGCCTCATTTGCAAAGCTCTGGCGCAAAAGCGCGCCAGTCTAGACATAGCCCACGTGTTTTTACCCTTTCCTCCCAAGGCCCCACCCCAACCCTTCAGAAATTTCTGGTGTCCCCCTTTTAAAAATTATTGCCCACCCTTGGTGTATAAGCTGCAGTTCTGCCTGGGACTTCTACCACACTGTATTCTGGGAACCCTCCTCCAACAGGCCCCTCTGACTCGTGTTCCCAGTAATGCCCCTACTGGCGTGCCCTCTATACTAGGGCTTGTAAGGGAGCTGTCCAAAAATAGAGCCAAAGCTTTTGGGACCTTTGTACAATATTCTGGCCCAGGATAAAAGGGCCAGAATGAGAGTGATGATCTTATCTGGAGCTCTGGCTCCCTGCCACCTACTCTAACCATTACAAAACATTCCTGAACAAAAGCGAACTTTGGTTTCCAGAAATTAATCCAGAAAGTAGAAATATTCAAAAAGTCTCCACCACTATCTTTCTTGCAGTGGAGTTTATCAGCAGTTAGTTCTGTGGTAGATGACCTATTGGTAGACAAGACTCTCTGAAAGAAGCTCACACTATTCTCAAATATGTCATGCATTATTTGCAGTATCAGACATAATATCTCAATTCTCCCTCAAAGAAAGGGAGATTTATTTTATTCCTATAACAATTAGAAGTATATAGAAACTTTTCAGCAGCCAGCTGATCTAGATAAAGACCTTTTTTTTCATTTTAACCTAACCTCTCTCTCTCTCTCTCTCACACAAACAAAAAATAAATAAAAATAAGAAGATGACAAACGATAGACTCCCATCAGAACTGCACAAACAAGACACTTCACACAAAACTGGCTTTCAAATGTTCATGTGACATTTGATGTTAAAAATATCCAATATCCTGGTGGAATTTTGCAGAAAAATAAAATCTGGGACATGTGACATAACGTAAAATGTAAATGAATTTTTCCCTACTAAATTTTCTAAACAAAAATATTCCCACCCCACCAAACTGTTAACAGCAGAAACTGAGAACAGTAAAACGAAGCCATCTGAAATAGTTAGTTTTAAGGAATTTAGTATACCTTATATATATAAATTTTGAACTATTTTGTAATAAATGGTGAATAACTGATTTATCTCCATGCTTCTAGTAATTTGTTCCTTGATTTATGTACTTACTATCCTAATTTTTTTCCCCAAAGGAAAATAAGCAAGGAATTGATTGACCGATGACATTGGGTCTAGCCACTTGCTGTTTTAGACAAACTAAGATTTGTCTTAGCTCTCTTAAAGACTCTGTTTTAAAAGGCTATATCCTCACCATATACGACATTATCTTGAAATTTAAAATCCTCTATTATACATACTATCATCATTTATTAATAACTGCCACACAGACATGCATCTGTTTATCTTTATATTTACAATAAGAAAGGACTGGGATATCTCACACAGTATAGAAAATGTTACATTTATGCGGTGTAATTAAACATCTATATCTAGCTCTTGCATCCCACATAAAAATAACAAAAAATGTCTGCTTAGATTAATGAGAATAGGTTTTAGGGTATTAATCCTTATTAACCTTTATTCAGAACCTCATGTCTCACGGCAAAATTTGCTACTGTATCTGCATTCACTCCAGTAACCCAAGTAAGTCTTACTTATGCAATACACTATTTAAAGAGTAAGGCCAAGGCCAACATGGACATCCTGGGTATGTCTAGACTACATGGCTCCGTCGACGGAGCCATGTAAACTAGTTTA
>JANRFK010004149.1:71372413-71385378 GCA_030068395.1 Apalone spinifera
TGGGCACCACATTTCAAGAAAAATGTGAAGAAATTGGAAAAGGTCCAGAGAAGATCAATAAGACTGATTAAAGGTCTAGAGAACATGACCTATGAAGGAAGACTGAAAGAATTGGACTTGTTTAGTTTGGAAAGGAAAAGACTGAGAGGGGACATGATAGTGGTTTTGAGGTATCTAAAAGGGTGTCACAAGGAGGAGGGAGAAAAATTGTTCTGCTTGGCCTCTGAGGAAGCAATCCGCTTAAACTGCAGCAAGGGAGGTTTAGGTTGGACATTAGGAAAAACTTCCTAAATGTCATGGTAGTTAAACACTGGAATAAGTTGGCTCGGGAGGTTGTGGAATCTCCATCTCTGGAGATATTTAAGAGGAGGTTAGATAGACACCTATCAGGGATGGTCTAGATGGTCCTGGGTCCTGCTGTGAAGTCAGGGGAATGGACTCAATGGCCTCTCAAGGTCCCTTCCAGTTCTAGTGTTCTGATTCTATGATTTACTATTACACTATGTTAGGACCTGGAAATCACAATCAATGTCCTATTGTTCTAGTTACTGTACAATGTAGCACAATGTAGGAAAAGAGTTTCTACCCTATGACCTTCCAACCTATAAGACACAAGAGAGAGGAACAAACTGAATGCCCATTAACCCAACAGGCTTTGGATAAAGCCCAAGAAAGAGGGAAAATAGAAAAGGAGAAGAAGAAGAGGTAATTGAGATAAGAACATGAAGTTTCATAGGCAGGTACTGAGGTATCTGTCAGGGGTGTACAAAATGCTGTGTTGGAATTGTAAGCTATTATTTCAATTGGTGGAAGGATTTCCTGATAGGGGCCTTAGTCTGTAACAAAGCATTTCAGAAGAATCAACCTGGTACATGTCATCTTAAATATGAGGTGAGTTGTGTTTTGCTTTCTGAGGCAGCCAGTCTGTTTCTCTCTCTCTGTGGATGTGTGTGTTTGTGCGTGTGTTAACACCCTGTATTCAGTCCAGCATTCTAACTACTCTTTATATACATGCTATGAACATAACTTTATAGTGCTACTCTCAAATATTTATTTTTTTTAAATCAACAGTCCCCAGGTACTAACTTGTCATGGTTGACTGATATCATGTAGGCACCACAACAGAAGTGTGTATAGAAAGGCAGGAGAATAGGTGAATAAGTAGCTAAACCTTTTCTCCAGATAGTCATGTGGCAGACTGTATAATATTCAGCAGTGAAGCATTTTTAAAAATTAAAACATTAGATGTATTATATCAAATAAAGCTTAATGAAGCTCAAAATGATAAAACAATTTAATATGTTACCAAATTTGGCAGGCCCAAAGGATAGAACAGCACAGGGAAGCTTACACCTACATATAAATAAATGTATATCTGTGATGTTTATTTATTATCTTAATACTTCGTGGTATTGTAATATAACTCTTAAGAAGGGAACCTGCAGAAGGGCCAAATTTAAGGTTAGTGATGGAGGGGGGAGGTTATTAGAGTGGTTGGGGTTTTCTCCTCCCTTTCATGACTGTTGGAGTCACTGAAATACAATATCTATCATTCACTTTCCCTTGCTTTCCAGAGGCCTGCTAGGTTCTCTTTTTTCTGTGTCAGTACAGGCTATAACCCTGCAGTTTGAGTTTATCTTGGCTGTAAAATGCAACAGTAATTTATATGCTCCCTTAGTCGATGCTCCTCTGAGGCACTGCCAGCTGTCTAGCCAGCAGTTTAAAGAAAGAGCTGTAATGAGCACAAGTGTGTAGGGGGAAGGGGAAGCCACACATAACAGAACACCATAATTCCTGTTTCCTTTAGCTAGTGGTGGTTACATTTAAGTGGCATTACAGCAAGCTAACTGACAGCATTGTAAGTTTCTCCGTACATATACCCCACACCTCCTTTAATACCAGAATGGATTTCTCATTTCTTTCTTTTATTTCTCAATAAAGAAAATAGAGTTAAAATATGAGACAAACTCTAGAGCAGCTGTTTTGTGATGTGGAATGTGAGTTGAGTGCCAACCTTATTCCCTTCCCCCGCACCAACCTTTTTTTCCTTTTCCTTTGTCAAGAGTAAACTCTTTGAGCAGGCAGGCAAAGCTTGATGGCGGATCTTGATATCCTTAACACAGATTTGATGTTAGTATGCTTGAACTCCACTTTTGATGTAATACAGTTGAGTTATTTTTCATGCCTTATTTAAACCTCTATGATGGTAAAAAAAACATTTGTTTGCAGCTCTTTGCGATCAAGATTTTATTTATTGGTTTGCTATTCTATAAAGTTGTCCCATGCAGAGCTGGGCACAAATTTTTGTCTAAAACTTTCTTCCGGAAAATACATACATGAATATCAAGAGAACCCATATTTCCAAAATCCTAAAAATGCTTTATTTCATTTTTTTCATTGGACTTAAATTTTGTTTTAAATTTTTCTTTAATTTTATTGAACACTCTCAAAATTTAAAAACTGTCTAAATTAAAAATAAAAATGTCCATGTTGTTGAAATTACATGTTTTGTTTAAGCACAATGATATTTCATCACATTTCCATTCATCAAAATAAAAATAAACTATTTTGGGTTGACCTAAAATAATTTGTGCCCCCAAAATTTTGCAAACCAGAAAATCCATTATTCGCTGAGCTCGAAGCCAATGTATATATACAAAAATATTCAAACTAAAATGGCATCATATATTGCATAAACTCTCAAATACTCTTAATACTTTCCCCTTGGACTATGAAAAAAAATGCTGGGCAGGATTCTGCTATCAGTTACACCAGTCTGAATCCAGAAAAGGAGAAGAATTCCTTTAACCTTACACAGTTGTAACAAAGAATCAAATTATTGCCTAATGTACACTTTCTATACATAAGGCAAAGCACTTAACCCTCACAAGAAATTCAGGGGTAAGTCTTGACCTCTTTGATATTAATTCTTTTATGCAGTTTGTTATCCTTTGTATCATGCTGTTTTCATATCTGGGCTGATTTTTACGACTGCTGAGAATCAACAGTTCCTACTGAATCATAGGGAATTGTGGGTTTGGATTTGAGTTTATTGTTTACCTTAGCTCTAGGAAATAGTAGCATTCTGGCTCTTGGTACTATTGCTGGAGCTTAGACCCTATCGAATCATGTAGAAGAAAGAAAGGCCCCTACCAGAACCAAAATCAAGGTCCTTCAAGGGCTAACAACAAAAGCCTCAATAGCAACTTTCTGGGGGGAAAAGGACACACAGAGGTGTTAAACATGGGGTCCCATGGTAAATCTCAGAGTGAGAGTTCACAAACAGGCTTCCAGCATTACATCTTTAATTGAGTTTTGACAGTTACATGAACCTAAACAGAGGAAAAACCAAAAGCACAAATCACATTAACCACAAGTTGATAACCCAAGAAACCACAAATATTCTGAGCACTATTTTACAGAATAATCCCAATTGGAAAGTTTTACCCATCTTGACTCCTATGCTGTTTATTTTAATAAATCCTGGTTAAGTAGTTAAATGTAATAAAGCCCTTCCCTTAAGGTGCAGTGTTCACAGTGATTCAATAAAAATAAGCCTACATATGCACAGTCTCTCCTTTCATAGCGCCCATGAACAGGTTTGTTTAATAATAAAACAAAGAGACCAGAGGGTTCAGAAATATGGGCAGGAAGTAACAAAATGAGATTCAACCTGGAAAAATGCAAGCTAGTGCGTCTGGGGGAAAATAAACTGAAAAACACAGATATTCAGCAGGAGGGGGACACTTACAAAGTAGTAATGTTGAAAAAGACCAAGAGAAAAAAATGAGAGTAAACTGCAAACTGAATATGAACTTGCAGTGCAACTGTGATGACAAAATAAGCCAGTGCATTTATCAGAACCATATGCAAAAAGCCATCATTTCTCATACTAGAGAGGTGGTAGTCCATCTCTAAACAGTACTTGTGAGATCAAGCTTAGACTTCTGCATTCATTTCTAGGCACCTCATCAATAAGAGAAAGATGTTGATATATTAAAGGGAATACAGAGAAGAGCAACGATTCCATAAATAAACGGTGGGGAGCAAGATTAAAAAAGCAAGCACTGAATCCTATCCCTATTGAAATCAATGGCAATATTCCCATAGACTTAAATGGGGTAGGACTGAAACATAAATAAGTGCAGATTAGCTAAATGACAAATGATGGTTGATACGATTAAGTAAAGGAAGCAACCACCAAGAAGGAAGACAGCTGCATTATGTAGAGGAGGATTTGATTCTGCTAAGTGATTTGATGGCCTTGGGGCATTGCTACTATTTCCAGAACCAATGGTCCAGGGGGTCTCATCCCTCTAGATCCCTGGCTGGGACATCAGTGAGGATAAATAATCATTGGAACAACTTACCAAGGGACATAGCAGAGTCTCTCCCACTGGCAATTTTTAAATTAATTTTACATTTTTTGAGGAAAATTGCATGGTCTGTGTGAGACTAGATGATATCTTCTGGCCTTGCAATCTATGAAAACCATCCATAATTCTTGGAGATCTTCCTGATCATCCACAGAAAAAAAACAGGTAATGGCTCATTGGGAGAGGGGTCATCTGACTATGAGAGGATTTCTCCTTTGTGCAGAAGTCTGCAGAATGAACATTTGGGGGAACTGCTTGTTCCAAGAGGGTATAACTATGAGTAATAGAATGGGAAAAAAGCCAAAATAAGCATAGGTTAAATATCAGAAAAAATAGTCTAACACTGAGGTCTAAGGCTATTGAATCGTCTCTTAGAGGAACTCATAGAAACTCACACTACCTGTTAAACAAAAGAGCAGAATATGGTGTAGCAAATAGTCTGTCATAGGCAAGAGGAAAGAGATTAGGCGCTATGTCTCTGATCAATCTATGATTATGAGTTGCACTGAACCTTCTGTGTTGGAATTATCACTGTTACTGTTAAAGTTATTTATTTTATCACAACCTACACGCAGAGGGAAAAGAAAATCCTTTGCATTAGATTGTAAATTTTCAATCTGCTCCAAGTAAAACCGGTGTGCAGCTGCACAATCCCCCAGAACATAAACTAGGCTCTGGCTTAGTTTCAGTTTTCCTGGCTCTTCCTCTTCCTCCTGCTCTGAGGGAGGGAGTAAATTAATTCAACCCTTTTCATGATGCAGCCTATTCCTCTTCTATGAGTCACCTAACCAACATTCTTCTTGCTCCTCACAGAAGTTAGCATCAGGGAATAAGATTGCACAGTTCCATCTTGAGCTGAAGTCACAATCTGAGTAGGACCAAGCAAGGGAGTAATAATGTCTTTTGTGCCTGCATGGATGGAGCTCTGACAGAATACAGGTTCTGACAACTGAGCCTTTTGAAAATTTAGAGCGTGAGAAACATATTTTGGGCTGAAAACCCTTGAAAATGCAGCATCCTTAAAAGGGTTAAACTGGAAATATAAACTTACACAAGCTACTAGAAGCTGTCTTATGCCCTCAGGGTAATACCGGGTAATACAGTTTCATACAATGATGTAATATAGTCCTAACTTGCAGTTTCATTGCTGGAGAAGGTGCTTTTATGGAAGACAGAGATGCCTTTTTCACTTTTTCAGTAAAGTTCTTATTAAATTCAGATCATTTCTCTCCTCTTTTTTTTCCAGCAGCAACAAATAAAGAACAGAACACATAATTACCAAGAAACTGTGAGCAAACAGGAATTTGAAACCTAAAGCTTCTGTGCAGGCTTTGCCATTTTATTTTCCCCTCTTAACTGATAAGCCAAGGCAGGACTGATCATATTCCTCACAAACATGGAATATCACAACTACCTCAATCCTCTGCTAACCCTTCAGTGGAGTTTGGATACTGCTGTGTGATCTGCCAAGCATCTTGGGTTTGATTTCCTTCTGTTGAGATTTATGGGCTCTGCTAAGCTACTCAAGCTTGGCTCCTGAATTGGCTTCTACTCGATTCTTTGGCCACAGAAACCCAATTTCGTCAGCCCTCTTGGGCTCTGAGGGATTGGCTCCTCTTGGAAGGGATCAAAAGTCCCATAGGTTCTGTTCCTTGTTTCTGGTTTGATACTTTCACATGTCAAATTGAGGAATTAAATTATGGTAATCAGCTCCCACATACTCATAAGACCAAAACAAAGTGCAATTCAGAATAGATTGTAAATTATTTCCTCTCTGTATTATATGCTTTGTATGAGCAACAAAATAATGAATACATTTAAATCATCATCATTGGGCATCCATCTTAATTCCTGATTGACACAAATAGGGCAATTCATATCTAGAAGTGTTATTTTTAGGGTTCTCTGAAAATAGATTCAGAGATCACTGTGTCACTTAGTTGCAGTTGGTTCATATTTTGAAGAGTCTTCACTACTACAGCTGGCTGAAAATTTTTGAATTTTCCAAATTTCAGCAGCTTTGGGAGTATAAGAGATTTTTTTTAAAAATGCACAAATATGCTTTTTCAAACAGGTTAGAGTGCTCAAAATGTTAGGTATTAGCACAATTTTTTGCGAACTTTAAAAAGAACAGAGATTTGTTTTCTGCATTTTTCAACCGGAATGCTTTGCTGTTTTAAAATGTTAAGATTCTGGAGAACATGATGGCAGTCTCAAAAAAGAAAAAACTGCAATGGCTAATGGAGTCATGGGGAACAAGTGCAGATGAAGCCCTACAACTGCAAGTCCAATACCAGCAACTGGATGAAGAGCAACTCACTGAAGCTAAATCCCCGAAAGACCCAAGTGATACCAGTAGAGAGAGAGGGATGCACTTGGAAGAATCAGTCTCCTCTATAACTGTATCCTTCCTCATTAGCATCTATCTTAGATTGTTAATTCAGAAGGCAGACTCAGTAATCAACTGGCTATTTCACTGCGTTTTTTATATCCACATCAATGAGTGTCCAGCTGCCAATTTACATCTGTGTTTGACAACAGACTGTGCCACATCTTCCTCTTATATATGGTCAATAATTTCTTAGGGGCTGATTTGATTGCTCACACCAAGCAGTGCTGTATTTTGCCAGTGGTTCCATTAAAAGTTCTCTCCTCAGGTCATGGTTTAGAAACATTGTGTGTGAGGTTTGTACTAAAGCTCCCTGTGCTGTACCAGTTATGTTAAGAGCGTCTCAGGGCTGTCAGCCCAGCATCTTTCAGTAGCTTTAAATTCACACATATTTGAATATGTGAATTGAGAAGATAAAAAACACCAGAGTTGAGCATGGCTATTTAGTTACTACTCTGACAGCAAGCTGAGGAAAGGAAGTGAACAAATCAGATGGACGGAGAGACAGATTAAGTTACTGGAGACTATGACCCTGAAGGTTGAAGAAGTAGTGAAGTCACGGAAAGCAGAGGCACTAGTTAGTTGGAAATTCCTTTGAATTCTTTTAATCCCTTAGGTCAATTTGAAAGGAAATGATCTGGCCATTCTGCATCTGCAAATGATTGAAGGCAAATAAGGAGCATTGTGTGATTTCCAGTTCAAGAAGTACATAGTATACACAGCTATTATGAAAGCAAACACAGCAAATCTCAGTTGACCTGGCTGACTAATAAACCCTGAGATGCCTCTAACATCTGGGAAACTGATGCAGGAGTAGACACATAGGAATTAAAAAGTCTCTGAGTGGGAAAAAATGGAAATAATTTATTGTAAAGAATGGTTTTGGCTGACACCCCCAAATTATCCTCAATATTTAGTCTGCTCTAATGTAGACAGAAAAAAATAGTCTGAAATTGCACCCTATTGGGCCTCTCACATTTAGCCTTCTGCTCCAGGTCTGTAAGTGAAAACAGTCTTCTGCAGATTGTTTATGTAATGACACCATACAACAGGAGTGTGACTATGCAGGGAAAATTTACTGGGCATTCTAACAAGCGTTAGTGTGCAGCCAGTGATGGGCTGCGATTAAGAGCTGGAGTGTGGCAGTAAAACCACAACCCCAGAGCTGTTCCACCTTAGCAGAACCTTCCAGCAGTATTGGGTAAAATCCTGCCTTCATTAAAGTGAAGAGCAAAATTCCAGTAACATTAATGGGATCAGGATTTCAACCATTGTGATGCTCTCAGCACCAGGACTTCTAGAATTGCTTCCCTACAACCTTTAAAAGACTGCTGTGCATGCACCTTTAGCTGTGCTAGCCATCTGTACTGGCCCTACCTTTCCCTCTAAACTAAGGAGGTTAGCATGCCTGTCAGTACTAGCCTCAAGCAGTCCTTCTGTGCTCATGAAGCCTTTGACTGTCATTAGCCTCCATACAGAAATGTAAGAGGTCAGAGGAAAGATTTTTCTTGCCTAGTCACAAACTAGCCCTAGAGCAACACTTGGGAAATAAAATTCCTGTTTACAAAACAGCAAGCACCACACCACAATAATAAAAAAGCATTGTAAATCGCGCACACACACACACACACACACACACACACACACACACACGGAAATTCATCCAGGGTGTCTTATCTTCATAGGAACTGAACATGGTTAATTGGATTTTCCCACTCCTCTCCGCCCCGCCCACCCTTATTTATTGCCTTTTCAAAATGAAAAAAATAGTCGAGGATTTTTTTCTGCCACTGTGCTTAAAAACAAATGTGCTCATTCCACATTTTTACATGTGCTCTCTGTAGTTCCACAGCACATAAGCTCTGCAACCTGCCAGAGTCTGGGCAGACCTGGCTGGGTGTCAAAATAAAAGACATTTGAAATAATATTTATATTTTAGTTTACTAATAATAATGTTACTAGTGTTTCAAGAAAGATAAGAATTTATAACACAGATTGTCTGCAATTCACATCTAGTTTCTCCCTTAAATGTATATAAATTCATACTTAGTAATGCTTCTAAGACCACCTGAGTTTTTAAGACTGTCTTCAGTGGCTCCTGGCGTAAGTTTATCAATTTTTTTTCTTGCAAGCTAAATGTCTCTGACAAATGAGTGGAGAAAGAGCAACAGAAATAGAATTAAAAGAGATTGTTAATGTTAATTATAAATGTTGCATTCAAATGTCTGCCTGAATGATTTTGCATAGTGATCTAATATGCTGTACTACACCTTGGCAACATCGAAACTATCCCCTCACTTATTCATATTGCTTTGTTTCCTATAAATCTGCTGACAACATCTCTCCAAACTCCTCCAAAGAAAACAAAACAGCGAGTCTGAAACGTTAAGACCTTTTTAAGCCAGATTTCCACATGTCTGGCAGGATGGAGTGTGGGGAGATGGTCTACTGAAATCTTGTTCTGACACATGAAATCTTGTTTAAAGAGGGGGAGGGAGGCAGAAGTCCTACTGATTCTAATCTGAAAAAAGTGCCAGTCACAGTCAAACAATTTTAAATGACAGGTTTCCTTCTGCTGTTTCCAAGACCAAAAAATGGCCTCCAATACTAGAAGACAAAATTGAAGGATTTAAATTGTAATCAGATAATAAACAAAATCCACCTATTTGCAAAGCACCTGAATAAAGACAGCCAATTAGTATAACTTAAGTCACATCTGTTACTGTAAAGACTAAGACGACTTTATTTTTAGGAAATTCTTAATGAAAGAAGACAGTGTATGTGGAGAAAGGAATGAAGTCTGAATGCTGTAGTGCATCTCTCTCATTCTTGGATGCTGAAAATGGCGTCAGAAATGAATTTGCTCTTACCGCTGTGTGAAATCAAATCCTAAGAATATTGCAATCAATAAATCAATCGATAAAATGCAACAAGAGAAAAAACAAGGAGAGCTCTGTGTAAGTCAAGAATTTGTACATTCTACCAACAAAAGGTGGTCTGATAAAAAATTATTCTTATTGTCTCTCCCAAGATTCATGAAGGCATACAAGAGTCCTGTCCATGAACACATGGAAATGAAAGGAGATGTGTTTAGAAACTTGATATTCTTTAGATCACAATGGGATAACTGCATAATGGCAACAGGGCCAGATAAAATGGCAAATGAAATAAGAACATCCATACTATTAGCTCCAATGGACATACATTCTCCAACAGCAGCTGGATATGTCAGCAGCTAAAATAACTCACTCACACATTCTCAGAATACTGAACATTCTATTTCTTCCGGGAATGGCATGGGCCTGCCCCAGATGCACTGTGTTGCATGTCTGAGCTCGTCACATGAAGGACATTATGTTTAAAATCCAAAGGAGAAGGAGTGATAGCTCCCATTCAACACCAGACAAAGTCACATCTGTTCTTTTTCCCGAGTATCAGATAGCCAACCCATCAAAAAGAGGACTGTCCTGCTTAATACGGGGCAAGTGGCTTCCCAGGGACAGCACCAAACTTGGAAGGCCTAAGTAAAATCTTAGAAATTCTTCAAAAGCATTTTCAGCTCCCAGAAAATGTTATACACAAAAAGACATCTGTTCAACAAGTATAATCAGGAATCTGGAGAAACAATGGATCAATATACTATGAAACTGTGTAAAATGGCTGACTCAAGCAACTATCAAATTTTAAAAGATTAATTCATGACATTAGTAAGGAGAATGAAAGATTAATTGTTTATAGATCAGAAAGGCCCATTGTGGTAGTCTGGTATGACTTCCTGCATAACAAAAGCTACAGGGCTTCTCTGAATTAATTTCTATTTAAATTAGGAGATATCTTTTAAAGAAATCACCCAGACTTGATTTAAAAAGTATGAGTGAGAATCCACTACAATCCTTGGTAAATTGTTCCAGTGGTTAACTACCATCATTGTTAAAAATGTGCACCTTATTTCTAGTCTCAGTTTGTTTAGCCTCAACTTCCAGCCATTAGAACCTTTGCCTACTAGACAGAAGAATCCTATATTATCAGATTTCTGTTCCCCATGCAGATACTTATATGATCACATCACCCGTAACCTTCTCTTTGTTAAACTCAAGGAGCTCAGTCTATTTAGCTTATGACTATGAGGCACTTTTCCTATACTTTTCCCATAATTTTTGTAGCTCTTTTCTGAACCTTCTCCAATAGGTCAGCTTCCTTATAGATTTGACACCCAACTAGACACAGTATTCCACAAGAATTCACATCAGTATAACTTCTTTATTACTACTTGAGACTCCTGTTTATATACCAACGGATCACATTAGCCCTATAGCCATTGAAAATCTAGCACAAGCCCCAATTTTTTCAGTCACTGTTTCCCATGTTAGGCTATGTCTATTCTGCAGCGCTATTTTGGAATACTGGAGGTATCCTGAAATATCTATTCCACATTTTTTGAAAGCACCTGTTATTTCAAAATTTTACGGGCTTGCTAGTCTGACATCCCTGTTAACCTCATTCCACGAGGAGTAAAGGACGTTTCAGAATAGCAATTTATTTTGAAATAAATGCTGTAAAGACAGCGCCAAATTTTGAAAGAAGCTATTACATAGCTTATTTTGGGCTACGGGGGTGCACCCGTAGATTTATCACAGTGTAGATGCATCCTTAGATTCTCCCATCATGTAAGTATGGCCTTCATGTTTTGTGCCTTGATGTAGAAACTTACATTGGCTATAATGAAATTCATATTCTTTTCTTGTAACCAGCTTTACCAAGTGAATGCAGATGAGTCACTTGTACTCTTCATTATTCGCCTTCACCTCAATCTGTGTCTTCTGCAAACTGAGTACATTTCATTTCATGTCCTCCCCCCTCCAGTCATTGATGAAAATATTAAATAGAATAGGGCCAAAAAATAGTTCCTGAAGTACTCAGCTGGAAGCAACCTGCTTGACAATGATTCCTGCATTTTATATTTATGTCCTTAAATTCTTTATTAACTGAGTCCTTAAACAGCCACCTCCCATTATTTTTACCCATGATTGATTTTAGGCTCACAGGTTTGTAGTTATCAAGGGCATGTCATTTATTCTTTTGAAACATTGGCAAAACATTAGCTTTCTTTCAGCCCTCTAGAACTTCCCCAGTGTTAAGACCATATTAATGATCCCGAAGGGTCCTGAGTTAATTCTTTTGACACACTTTCATGCAAATTACTTGAACCTGCTGATTTAAAAATGTCTAAACTTTAGTAGTTGCTCTTCAACAGCCTGTTATTGTGGAAATGGAAAATATTTCAACTTGATTTGATATGAGTACATCATATGGCTTTTTTCCCAAATACAGAACAAAAATATTTATTGAACTCATCTGCTTTTTTTGCATTATTATTGATACTTCTACTATTTTCATCTAGTAATGGACCTATGCCATTGTTAGGTTTTATGATGGGGTTTCTGGCCCATACTGGCTTAAAAAAGGTTAAATCCAGCCCTGGAAGAGTGCTGGGGCTGTGAAGCAAGCAGCAGTGGCATAGATCAGCCAATTGGGGCCCAGCTGCGGGCTATATAAATAATGCCTAAGAGAAGAAGACTCACTCACTTTTGCTCCAGCTGTAGAGCAGGAGGGACTTGGCTGTCAAGGAAGCTTGAGGCTTCCTGAGACAGAGTAGTGCTGGGGAAAGGCAGGCAGAGTTGGGGAGGTCTTGGCCTGACCTCACTTCAAGGCTGCAGGGCCTGAGGCAAGGCATGAAGGCACTAGGCAGGGAGGCAGCCAGGGCAAAAAAAGGCAGCAGGGTCACATCCCTTGCAATGATGAGTGGCCATTTCACACTACAATTTGCCCCTGAAGCAGTGGCTAGATGATGACTGGCAGCAGGGTCACTGAGGCAGGGCAGTAGCCAGAGAGGAGCATGCCACAATCTGGGAGGGACATGGGCCCTAATGTAATTAAATGCATCAACAGGTAACAGAGAGATACTGACTGGAAGGGGGTGCTCCAGAGCTGAGTGGAGCTTATTTCCTAAGCCCTAGTCTATATTATTCTGAAATAACAAGCAGAGTGTTCACACTACAAGCCCATTATTTCACAATAAGGGCTGGTTATTTTGAAATAATAACTCCTGCTTTCCATGAGGAATAATTCTTATTTCAAAATGCTTTGTTTTAGTCTTCACCGAGAAGTCTGTAGGAATGCCTAACATAGTGAATGCTAGT
>JANRFK010004149.1:71392243-71411433 GCA_030068395.1 Apalone spinifera
AGGGGACAATCCAGGGAGTATCTTTAAAAACATTAAAATAAAAAAAATCCTTCTTAGCTGAACTGAAAATACTGGAAAAAAAGTTTTAAAAGTTTTAAACCTGGATGTTTTTTGGTTGCAACTTTATTATACTATTACACCATTACCTCTCCTCTTCTAATTCAGGTTACTCAGAAAACTGAAAAATATAGACCCAAGTAAAATATTGTAAAACTTTCATAAGCAGCATTGTAATGGATCTGATCGTGAAAATCCAAACAGGAAAATAATCTGGATACAAGTTCTGAATGATTAATGTGAGAAGAAAAGTTATATTACATAAACTGAGACAAATGTGGTAGGGGGAACAGAGGCAGTGTATGTAAGATAACAATGGTTAAAATGAAGAAGTTACACCGTGACTTCTGAGTAGTGGAGTAGAACCTTATTAGAGGTCAGTCAGGTGGCAAAGTGTTAAGAAGCTGTCAATCAAAGAAACTTAAAGGTATTGCAACATAGTATATTAATTCTAGATGTGGACTGATAGAACAGCTGATAATTTACACTGTTGGCTAAATGGTGTATTTATTCCCTGTTTTTATTAACAAAATGTTAAAAAGTAGAGATGAAAGTGTAGCAGCCTAAAACATATTTGGCTCACAATAATAAAAAAAAAAAGATGACTCACCTGACTACAGAAGAACCCTTTTATGTAAAAATCAATTAAAATGGATTTATTTTAAAAATAAAGATACAGAATGAAAAAGACTCTGGACCCCAGAGGGAAGAATTAGTTTATAGTTGCCATGAATAAATATTACAATCATTTTTAATATTCTAAGGTTTATCTGAAAAGCTTATAGTTGAAAACAAGAGTGTTGCAATGTCTTTTAGGAAAATAATTCAATGGATGGTAAACTCGATATTCTCGTACCTATAAATACTGAGATTATGATCTCGTCTGCAATTAAGGTGCACTAAATTCACATTTTTTTAAATACAAAGATAAATGGTCTGCTTAAGAAGGCATGGTATAACTTGTTGTCAAAAGCAGATTTTTACATTGTAGCCACATAACATCATGGGACAATGGGCTTTTTTTTTTTTTAATAGAGACTATCCTGTTGATGAGCAACTGAACTTTCTTTTACCAATATAAAAAGTAGCAATAGACTAGTTAATCTCATACTGCTACATAGTCTGTGGAACATAAATCCAACACTGAAAATGGTGCACCCATTTTTTTAAATGTTACACCATTGTAAATTGTACTAACTCCATTTACTTCCATAGCATAGATCAGATTTTCATGAATATAACTGAGTGCCCACTTCAGCACTTTGAACATCTAACACTAATATTCAAATAATTTGAGTAAAATAAATAATTTCGTTTAAATCAATACTATGAAAGGATGTTTTCTTCAGAAATTATTATAATGTGACTGTATGTCATAGAAAATTAGAAGGCCTTTGATGATTAAGCATATGCTTCTAAGGAACTTTCATATTTCAGTGATCTACACTAAGTCTTGCCTCTCTATATTGAGTAACTCTGATGCATCAGGAAAGTGAACCCAACCAAAGTCATCTCAAAGCACTAAGCAGAAATTTGAAATGTTTTCCTTTTATAATCAAAGGTTTGCAGCTTGCCAGCACAAGCAGCCTGCCTGCAGGCTCCCCAACTGCTTTTGTCATGAAGTCGGGCTCATATTTTCTGCAGCCAGTATGATAATGAGCCCATTCTAATGGAAATGAACTAATTGCTGGTAATTTTTTCTGGTTCCCTATTGATTTATATAGTTCATTGTGGATTTTAAAAATTGCTTTATGAATTCCTTATTAAAAATATCAAGTATTCTGGAACATTTAGAATGTAATTTCCTGTCATAAAATTGTTCTTTTTGAAATACAGTGTATGCCCTAAAACAATTAAATCAAATAAACTGATTATAAAAAGACTGCAGCACAAAGATTATCTACTGAGATTTTTACTACCAATAATATTACATGGCGTTCTGTATTTCTATTATAAAGTATGATTTTACAAGCACAGAGTTCCATGTTGTGTTCCATTTTATCTGAGTGGAATTTAGCAAACAAGACACCAGCCTATTTGTGCCTAATTAAATGTCTTGCATCGGGGGCATTCATCCCATTCCCTACACAAAGTCAGAGTAAAATCCCAAACTCCCCCTGCGATGGGTTTGATCAGAGGGGGTCTCCTTTGGTTTTATCACTTGGTGCACGTCCCACCACTGAGCCTGGCTTCCTGCTCTTTGGAGCCCAGCACTCCCTGTCTTGCTGGACCAGAAGCCGTGGTTTCTCCCAGCCAAGGCACTGGATTGGGATAATAGTCCCCTCCACCCCCAAAGAATACAGACACTGCACCAGGTCAGTTCTGGGAGGGCTCAGTTGTAAGGCTGTTGACAGCATTCCAGGAATACCGCCCCAAAGAGGATTAAAATACCAAATAAATGCCTCTTATTCTCTATAAAAGTTTTGCACAGAGAAAGCTGGATATATTTGAGGCTGCAGTTCTCTTTGGGGCTCCGTTCCTGGGTGCTGTCAATGGTCGTATAGTTGAGCCCTCCCAGATGTAAGATGGTTCATTGTCTATAATGCTTTGCTGACAGGAGGTGGGGACTGTTACCCCAGAGTTGTGTCTTGTCTGGAGGAGACCAAAGCTTCCTGGTCTGAGCAGGTAAAGATGGTGGGGTGTCCCAGAGAGCAGGTTGGAGTGTTCAGTAGCATCAGTACATCAAGTAACAGACCTATAGGGATCCCTGTGATCCAGCCTGTCTCATCATTCACACTTCAATTTTAGGGCTATATCCTTTTTAGGGCTATATCCCTAAAAGACTGCTATCATGCAATGGAGAGAAGACTCACTTTGCTCTCACTCCAAATCTCTTTCATGTATTTCACATGAGGTGAGATTGTGTTTTGTTCAATGAGAAAGTAGCAGGAAGGTTGGATCCACAAGCCAGCAGATTGGAGTAGGATCCAAGACTCTTTTCACATTTTTTCCATATTGACTCCATCTTTTTCTGGGCTTTTTCAGACCACTGTAGTATGGGGCTGGCACCACAGATTTTCTGATCAGCACTTCTTGTGTGATTATAGCCATTAATCTTTCATCTGCTATTTATAACTTCAAATGGGCAAATACTGAAACAAAAATGCAACAACTATTTTTCTAAAGGTCTAAGATTTGATACATCTGTCTTCAGGACTCTATTATGATGGCTTTCTGGAAATATGCTAGTGAATGCATTTAGGCTACGTCTAGACTGCAAGCCTCTTTCGAAAGAGGCTTTTTCAAAAGAGGCTATTTTGAAAGAGGCTTTTTCAAAAGAGGCTATTTTGAAAGATACTGTCTAGACTACAACCAGTACTTTTGAAAAAGCAAGCCACTTTTTTGAAAGAGAGCACTCAGGCAGTCTCGATGCTCTCTTTCGAAAAAGCACAGTTTGCATTACATAGTGCCTTTTTTTGAAAGAGCACTTTCGAAAAAAGGCGCTTTTCCTCGTAAAACGAGGTTTTCCACGGTCGAAAAAATTGCCGTGTTCTTTCGATGTACTATCGAAAGAATGCGGCAGCAATCTAGATGCAGGGCAAGTTTTTTCGAAAAAAGGCCACTTTAAAAAAAAGAAAAACCTGTAGTCTAGACACACCCTTACTGGCAAGAATATTTGAGGGTAAAATTCAGCCTCAGAGAAAACCCATAAAAGGTCTCTGAAGTGATCCCCAAAGCAAGCACCCATTAATTTCAGGCTTGGGAGAATCTTTTTTGGATGAATGGACAAAAACAGAGCCCGAAATCCAAACAGTCCCAACATTTGGTGAGGAGAAGGAAAGGCATGTTTCCAAATAGGTGTGCAAACTTGGATCTGAGTTTGCCATGGGGTCCAACTCTGCAAAACAAACCTACAAGAAAAAAGTCTGTGCAAGCCCCTGAGAACTAAAACTGTTGAGTTTGCACAGTTTAACTAAATAACATCATATACATTTTGTCCATTACTTTTAACTTATTTTTTACTTAATATTTTCTCTTTGTATGAGATGTTTAAAACTATATAATGGATTCATATTCCATGATGTTTTTCTTTATTTAATCTTTATGGTTTTCTGAGCACCTTTGCCTCTCTAAGACTGTTATCTGTGAGTTATCAAGTCATCAGCAATATGACTCACTGACCAGACTAAAGAGTGTTTTGGCCTTGTTCATCCTAAACTGAAGACTGGATAGTGGCATGTAGAGAGCCATGGGTGTCAGGATGTTTAATCCCTTTCAGATGCTGGAATTTTCATCCTGAGAGCCTTTATCCAGCAATGATGGAAAGTAGATGGGGAAAGGAAACGGGAAGGGAATGGAAACAATCCTGTATCATGTAGGTCTGTAAAATGCCCTTATAAGAAACCATAAGAAGAGTTCAGGGACTGACGAGAATGTAGGGACTAAAGAATAATTTGATTACAGGTGCTCAGATGACACTTATTTTTCTCTTATTATCTCTTGGGATTGTACAATAACCTTCTCAAGGAGGAGATAAATGGCTTTTTTAAAAGCATTGTAGCTTGTTCATGGCTCTACAGCATCCAACCATTTGAACCCAGTGGAATTGTAAATAAGAATAGGAGGAAGGAAATTTCTTCCGCAAGTCATGTAGAGATGACTATATTTGTCCTTGGTGATTTGTAATCCTGAAAGGCAGCTTACACACAGGCAAAATGTTGTGGAATTGCGGCAATAATTTTTTTCCTTTCAAAGGGGTGGTATTTCAAACATGTGCAATATGAAGCTCTTCTAGTTCCTAAGATTAAAAAGAGGAAACATGAATCTATGTTTATTTAAATTTTGGTTATTTTGAAACAAAACAAGCAAACAAATAAAAGCAAGTGATTTTCCAGCACATTGTTTTCTGGTTACAACTTTTTCAGGAATAATAAAATATACCTAAATGACAAAATATTACTTATCTACAGTAGCCCATAAAATGGTATAAAATTAGATTTTCTCTAATGAATTCAGATAATCCATCATAATCTTGACCTTTCTCTTGTAGAAAAGAAAAAGGAAATAAATGTACAAGCATTTGCCTAACTGGAAAATGCTTCATGCAAAATAATTTTTGTAGGATACTATTGGAAAGCTTGAAATCTACTGATATTATATTCTATTTGTATGCATATATCACTTCTGTATCTGAAATTAAGAATATTGGCTCTAGATTTATTATCAGTGTGTTTATGTTGGGAAAAGCCTATTACCAGCCCATCAGGACAACAATGAAGAAGCCAGACACGGAGTTAATAGCCCATTAGCAAAAGACAATTCCGAGGGGGAGAATTGTCTTCCAGCAGATGTGTTACACTGCTACTGACTCCTAAACTCTGGGGTGCTACAAAAACATGTGACTATACCACCTGATGCTGGAATCCATCTTGAACTTTGTATTTTTCCACAGAGACATGGGGGAATCTAACAAAGGCTTCCTGCTCTAGGGAAATTGTATATAAGGCAAGAGAAGTAAAGAATGATGGCCTTCAGCTGGCTTTACAGACTGCCTCCCCTCTCCATGAAGAAATATCTGTAAATAAAATTCTTCAGCAATGGGATTCATTATCAACTAGGCATATCCTATCAGGCTAAAGCAGGGGTGGGGAACCTTTTTTGGGTCAGGGGCTACTGATCCACAGAAAAATCCATCAGGGGCCGCATACAAGGGAGAAGGAAAAAAACCCAAACATCCTCATTGATGTCACCTCCAGCTGAGGAGAAAGACTCCCCACATTTCCCCTGCACACCAGTGCCTAGGAGGGCCCATGCTAGTAGATTTTGTGTGCTCTGGCCCTGAGAGAGTGGCAGAGGGACTGGAGCACCAGCAAGGCTCCCCAAAGGTTGGGGAGAGAAGAGCCTTGAGCCTCAGGGGATGGATCCAGGCAAGCCCCCGGGTCTTAGATTGTCCGGAGTAATTGTCCTGATGGTGGTTGTGGTCCTGGAGGTGGCTGACATGTATCTGGAGCCCCTGGGAGGGTCAGCGCAGGGGGTCTTCATGTGCTGTCCTGGCCTACAAATGCTGCTCCTGCAGCTCCCATTGATCGGTGGTGGAGCGCAGTGGCCAGTGGAGCCTGGGGGGCTCTGGTCCCCAGGCCTTAGGTTCCCCACCCCGGGCAAAAGAGTGTTTTGACCTCGGGGTAAAGGACAACTGGTGGTCATCTCTGGCCTGAGAAGGACTTTATCTGAAATAAGAACTAGTGTAAGATATTATTATTTATAACAAGTTCTCATAGGGTATGTCTACACAGCAAAGTTATTTCAAAATAACAGCCATTATTTCGAAATAGCTTTACCAGTGTCTACACAGCCAAACCGCTATTTCGAAATTAAATCAAAATAGTGGAGGGCTTATTTCGAAATTTGTGAATCTCATTCCACAAGAAATAGCACCAATTTCAAAATTGCTATTTCGAAATAAGCATTGTGTAGATGCTTATTATGAAATAGGAGGCTTCCGGCCCTTCCCAGGGTGGCCTCTCTGGGCACAACCAAGAAAACTCCTCTCCCTCCCACCCAGAGCCCTTAAAGGGGTAGACTCCGACCATAGTGCCAGATACAAGCCTGCCAGCCCAGAGCCAGCAGTCACTGCACCTGACCCAGTGGCCCCAGCATGAGCCAGGCAGCCAGTGCCAGCCAGCCCTCCACCTCTCCCCAGGACCAGTCTGCCAGCTCCCAGGGACCAGAAAAGGCAGGTGCCTACCTGGTCCAGTGCAGAGGTCAGGGACCTAATTCAGGTTTGGGGGGATGCCTCCAACCTCCATGATCTCCACACTAAATGGGGCACCATTCCCCTGTGGGGCACACCAAGGAGACTGTTACTGCCTGCAGAATGTGCTGCTAGCCTTCTCCAGGAGAAGCACCAGAGTGCCCAGGGACAGCTCTGGTTCCATGCTGCAGAGTGCTGTGGTGTCCTGAGTGAGGGCAACCAGAGCATGCAGAGAAAAAAAATGCTTTTCTGTCCCTTATCGGGGTAGGCAAGCAAGCAGGCAAACCTTAGAATCGGCTGTCTGGGTGGGGGGGAGGGTATCCCTTTAAGCACAGGTCTCAGCCTCAGGCAGCAGCCACACAGTGTAACCTGATGCACTGCCAGAACCAGTTCTAGCCGGACTTAAATGCAATTCAGTATCCTATCAGTGTGGACGCGCTATTTCGAAATAGCAAAATGCTATTTTAAAATGCATTTTGTGTGTAGACGCGTTATTTATTTCAAAATAACTATTTCAAAATAAGAAATTTGGAAATAATGCTGTAGTGTAGACATACCCTTAGTGTATTAAGCTTAGCTTGCATGTTTTATTTTGTTTTGGAACCTACATTATTCTGTCTGCTCTTTTATGACTACTTAAATCCCACCTTTATACTTAATAAAATCACTTTTTCTTATAAATAAACCTAATGTAAGTAAACCCAGTGCTTTTCGCTCTTTCATTGCTAAAAAGAGCAAAAACTTTATGAGCTTTCTATGTTTAAAAGTTTATACAGAGCAAGATGATTTTATCTGGGTTTTTGGTCAAACTGGAGCTATGGTGCTGGGTGCTGGAGCTGCCTTCTTAGAACTGAGATGGTCTCACTGTCCGAATTACCGCTGGAATCTAAATCTGTGCCAACGCGGGAGGAGATTAGTAGTCTGGCTCAGCAGGAAAGGATTGTGGGGTGCCTGAAATGTCAGGTAAGAGGGCTTTAAGTGAATCATAAGAAATTTCTGTGACTGGACCAATCACTTTAGTACTACAATCTCAACTGAAATTTTATAGTAATATATTGATATACAATTTCTATAGCATATCATTCTCTCAGTTTCTTAATCTTAATTTAAAAGAAAGAAAATTGATATCTCTTTCATTGACTTGCCAGCATTTATTTACATAACTTTATTCCACTCAGATACCAAAAATTAATACTCTGGTTCATAGACTAGCTTTGAAATCACATACGCCCATGGAAATTAGTAGAAACAAAAACATGACCACCTGAAATTCAAACTAGGTTTTAAGGACCAGATCTAAAGCCCACTGAAATCAATGGGAAACTTGATCAAATCCCAAGAGTTTATAAATTTTTTTCCAAGTGGTACTCGGAAATTCAGAGTGCAAAATGAGCATTATCATCATAACTACTTTTCTCCTAATAAACTAATCAAAAAAGAAAAGTAAGGGATTATTGAAATGAAAAGTTAAAGGAACATTTAATGGGATTTCCCTTCCTTTAAAGGAAATACACATTTGGATTTTAAGAGAGTGACATGTGGCCTGTATAAATGGTTAGAGTTATAGACAAAATGTTATTTGATTAAAAAAATCAATTGGACCCCATAGATAAGGTGAGAAAAGATTTTTTGAGTGTGTGACTTCATACTCACCATCTGGTAAGCAGATATGCAAAGACAGAGTTCATCTCCTATTCTAAATGTCACTGAAATTCAAGGTCACTTGTATTTAGAGGGATTTATTGAATCCACTTCTATAGACAGGGAATGTTTTTCACACAGCTTAGGGAATGGGACTCTAAGCAAAAGACTGAGTTGCTACACCATTGCATCTTGTATGTCAGCGGATGGTAGGTATTACATGTGTCAGTACAGCTGCATATTCTTTTTAAAAAATATGTTCCTATCTGGTGCCAGTGACTGTAAATTTAATGAGAGCACCTGCTGCCCTCTTGCCTAGTTAATTCACAGTGATCTCCTTGAACTAAAGGAAATTTCAAAAAAGCCTCTGTTCTTCAGTAATAAATTACAAGTCTATATTATGGCCTAAAGGGTCTTTGATTCATGTAATATTACACTTACACTAAGCACTGCTGGCAGTGGGGACATTTAGTTTCTCTAAGTAGACTGAGGAAGGGGAGGAGGAAGAGAAGTGGCTGGTGAGATTAAATAAAATGAGAAGATCAATTGCCTGAATATTGACAGCTGCAGGAGGTCTTTGTCCTTGACCTTTTAGTCTTGAGGCATTTATTCACTAAAGGAAAAAAAGCCCCCAGCTACTAAAGCTTTCACAATATCAATTGAGAGAATACCATATAGGGAAATTTAATATATTTTTTAAAACAGAAAAATATAATGGCTGGCTTCCTCATTTAAGTCACACCTTCACTCAAACTTAATGTCATTTTATTAGATAGAAATAATGTAATCTGCAAACTGTCTGGCCTGCCCTTTCAGCATTATCTTTTTGCAGATTTGTTTAAAAGAGAAACAATAAATCAGGGCTTCTAAGAAAATAGTTTTGAATAAAAAATTTGACAAATAAAAGAGCTGAAGTGAATATAAATTAGACTGTGAGATGAAAAGCATTCAATTAACATTCTTTTGGAAAATCATGCGATGTAAATGATAAACTATAGCAGAAAGAGAGAAGGAAAACACATTTCCAAACAAGGATTTATATTAATGTAAAAACTAGAGAACTATAAAACCACTAGTGATGGCTAAAGGTTAGGTTCTGCAGTTCTATCAAAATCCTTGTTTGAGGGAGTGGGTGCTTCTGATTTTAATACTTATTAATAATTGGTATTGGTAATCAACTGATGTTGATTAAGTAAGGGTTTTTCCTGTAAAATAATGTATTATGTAATATGGAATCAGAAGACCAGATGCTGCCATCCTTCCTCACCATAAATATCACCTACAGGATCATCATCTAAACAGGCATATGCTTTAATTGTAAAGTTAATCACATGCATAAGTGTTTCCAGGACTGGAGCCTTGCTGTGTGATTTTAATGGGTCATATTATTCAGGGGGCAGCAGAATCTGGCATTAAGCAAAATAATATATAATGGAAAACGTTCATATAATTATATCATATTTACAAAAATAAGCAAAGGCTCAGATGCACTGCAGTATAAAAATTCCATCGTGAAAAAAAATCGAATGAAGAATTTTGACCATTGAGCCAACTGTTAATCTTTAATTGTATGGTTAAATGAGGAGTACTGTATGTGTCTATAAATAACTCAGGAGGTTGTGTTCACATCTGGATTAGATTTTATGCTAGGATTCAGGTTTGAGGTTACTTAGGTTATGGGCTTGGATAGAACAATTCAGACATTATAATATTTAGATATATTAGATTCTATTTGTGCATCAAAAATTTTCCCTTAAAGAAATGAATAGTCTAAGAATTAGGAAAAGTGTAGTCTTAGAATTAGGAAAAATGAGACAAAGGACCTTTTTTCTGCAGCTGCTACACACCTTTGCACCTGAGACAAATACTCATTTGCTTTAAACCTAGACATTTACATCTCTGCACAGTGAGGGCAAAGTAGATACACCATTGGATCAGAGTGGTAAATATTTTATACAGTACCTTTTCAAAATGTGTGTAAATGACCAAGCCAAATGTGTGTAAATGATGATAAAGAAGAAATTGCAGAGTTGCAAACACTTTCTAGCACAAATGTCATGGTTTGTTTGATAGCTTGCTTTAACTCCTAAAAATCATAGTTCCTCAAGTCAAATAACATGAGCACTCAAAAAACAAATCAAAACAAAAAGATGTCAAATAAAAATAACCAAATATTTATTTAAGCCAAATATAGGACATTTGAATATTAGGGTTGATTATACTGGAATCAGGCTCCAGAGGTACAATAGGGACAGGTCTACACTAAAGGGGAAGGTTAAATTAAGATATGCAACTCCGGCTATGTAATTACCATTAATTACCATTAATTGGAGATCAATGGGAGCAAATGCCATTGGCTTCTCTTACTCCTCGCAGGAGCAGGAGTACTGGCCCCCAATGGGCTCTGAGTTCAATTTAGCAGATCTTTACTAGACCCTCTAAATTGAACTCTGGAAGATCAGTCACAGCAGCCTAGATTTCCCCCCTACTGAATACATGGCCTAAGGTTACAATCCCCACAAACACACATCTGTAACACAGAGAAACCAACAGACTTCTCTGAGTCCTGAGCATGGGGAAGGAGGAGGTGACCCCAGGCAGAAGGGATGAAGTCTGGTGCTAACTTCTTCTGGCCAGCCCTTCAGAGCTTCTCACAGCTCTGGTGGTGATTTAAAGGGCCAAGGGCTCTAGCAGCATTGGCCAGGAGCCCTGGGCCCTTTTAAGTTGCTGAACCCCAGGGCAGCTCCCCCTTTTGCTCCCATCCCTCAATCAATGAGCCTGGTTTAACTTATTCTTTAGTTTGACTAAAATACAGCAATGTTAGATGTCAGCAGATAGGTTGGCAATCTAATTGATTGCTCCAGGTGATATGGAACAAATGACAGAGATACACCAAGATATGATTAGTTGGGATAGTGGTTGACAAAGTGTTCCATAATTGCAAGTCTATTTCTACAATGCCAGATAAGATTGCGAGACAACCCTCATTTATGGACATGGCAGATACATCTATCTGCCATGTGATTAGCAAATAAGGTTCAAAGTGGACTGTATTTTCTATAGACCTGAAAAGCCATTGGGGTTCCTGGGTTGGGTGATATTTGCTTGGGAGATATTTGCTTGATGAGATATTTGCTTGGGACATTAGCATCATTCCACCTTACTCCTCATTGATCTTTGGGAAAAAATTCTGAATTTTTGTGCTCTTCTATTAAAAGCCAATATTTTCTGGATTTGAGTGAGAATCCTAGTATATTATTCAAGCTGTCACATATGGCAAGATTTTCATTCAATCGACTTTGGTGGAACTCCCAATGGATTCTCATGTTGCAACAAATTTTAATTGGATAGAGATGAGCCTAGATAGGAAGTGACCATTGCAGCATTGATTTTACCGTCCCTGCACGATGGGGTTACAGCGAAGGTTGACAAGTGATGTGTGGGGGCTGTGTGTCCAGAAGATTTAGTTTCTAAGGTAGCATTGGCGTCTGTAGAGTTTTACATTGGCTCCTCACGATCTTGTCAGTTTCTGCTAGACATTTATACACATCTTTATCTTTTCCTGGATAGTTTCCAGTTGCTGGTACTCCATGAGGCTTCAATCTAAGGCAGTGTTTCTCAAAGTGGTCCACGAAACCACTTTGAGAAACCTATTAAATGACCACACTGGTTTGTTTACTGGTACTGGTGCCACAGAGCCTTGTGGCTTCTTTTGGCTATGTTTCACCGTTTGCAGCCAAAGGGAACTGAGGGAAGTGGCATGGTCCAGGCTGCTGCTTCCTACACTCCTCTTGGCTGTAAATGTTGAAATGGAGCGCTTAGGAGCCACAAGGCTCCATAGCTGCGGCGCCATTAAGTAAACAAATTGGCGCAGCCACTGTGGACCACTTTGAGAAACACACTGGTGTAAGGTCACATCAAGATATTTCAAACTGGGATCATGTGTCATCTGCTGACCATAGAAGTCTATGTGCAGTTTTGTCTTAGCCTATTCATCATTTAGATGAAATGCTGATTCAATAGTCTCAATGCAGTTTGGTTTAGCCTCCAATATAAGACATAGTCTTCCATGGTTTTTTAAGTCCTTGGTTTTTTAAGTCCTTGGTTAGGAATTGTTCTGTGATAAGTAACTCTTTTGCCTATGTAGTCAGAGCAGTGTCGTCAACATAGGCATATTTCCAAGATGATGTTTGAGGAAGGTCTCTGGAGTTATTATTAAACAGGATTAATGCTAGGCCTGATCTCTGTGGTAGACAATCACTGACAGTGTGTGTCCTGCTGACTTGTCATGAAGTATTATGCAAAACCTACCACTTGTCAAAATCCTTGGAAGAATGTTATCATTGCATTGCAATGGGATGTCTTTACTGGCTTTCATTAGAAGGCCCTCTATTATAGGATGATTCAAGCAGCAGATAAGTCTGAAAATATGCCCCAACTTGGAGTTTTTCCCTCGATCTATTGTGTATTGTTAAAGCTAATACTTTATTGTTGCAGTCACAATCTGGTTGAAAATCTATTTTTTTCATTTGGAAGCACTGCTTCTATATAATCCTTACCAATAATATTCTCTCTATTAGCTGAGGGAGCAATACAACAAAGGAATAACAGTTTACTTCCCAGACTCGATGATAGTAATGACTGTAGCCTTGGTCTTGAGCTTAGCCCCAAGGAATGGATTTGGGAGAACAATATTGTCATCTGGTACTGGTTCTGATGTTTAAGAAATTCTGGAAAGATACCATCAAGTCCTTCAGCTTTCCTTGCTTTTGCAAGGATAGAGCTTTATTTGCCTAAACAGTGAAAGGGCAATGATGGGATGGGGAAGGCAGATAATGAACTGTTTGTCAAAACTCTCTGCACACTCTGTGCTTAATAGACTGGCCCCCGATGCTTCTGAGTTCATAATGAACATTCTTGAGATCACATCAGCTGAAACTTTAGAGTTTCAAATTTCTCTAGGTTTTCAGCCCCAGACTGATGCAACATGACCAAGTGTTGTAGCCGGAAAAAGTGAAGTCTGAAGCTTCAAACATATCAATCTATCTTTGATGGCATCCTAAACAGAGTGATACTGCAAATGATTTTGTAGTGTTTGAGTCACTAGATGTTTGGTACTCTTTTGATGATCTGTGTCTGATTTCCAATATGTGATATTTCCTTGTCAATAGCCATGAAAGATTTCTTTTCTTGCAGCAACATTTTTGGGCTTTGGTGTGGTTGTGTGTATGGTGACCATAACATAAATCCTGGCCAATTTGCTTTTCGTAAGTTCTATCATATTTTAGGAAATGTCATGATTACTGAAACTTTGGTCTTAATGGAATGGATTTTTAATTTAATAGTGGATATACTGGATAGAGTGCCAAATAAAACTTTGTGGACCAAAACAAATCAGAAACCAATGATAGTTCAGATTAAGAAGAGAAAATGGCGATGGGCAGGCCACATCCTGTGTAAGGACTGTGAGGAATGTATCATGTGGCAAGCGTTAGAATGGAATCCAAAGGGAAAGAGGGAAAGGGGACGTCCCAAACAAACTTGGAGACAAAGCGTTCTGGATGAAGTAAAAGCAGCTGGCTTACCATGGGATGAAATCAAGACTATCGCTAAGGATCGCAAGAGATGGAGAATGACTGTGGAGGTCCTATGCTCCATTAGGAGCCCAAAGGACTAATAGATACATAGATATACTGGGTCAGACCAAAGGTCCATCTAGCCCAATATCCTATCTTCCAGCAGTGGCCAATGCCAGGTGCCCCAGAAGGAATGAACAGAAGAAGTAATCATCAAGTGATCCCTCTTTTCTCATGAATTCTCAGCTTCTGACAAGAGGCTAGGGAAACCATTCCTATCCATAATAGGCATTGATAGACCTATCCTCCATGAATTTCTAGTTCTTTTTCGAACCCTATTAAAGTCCTGGTCTTCACAACATCCTCTGGCAAAGAATTTCACAGGTTGACTGTGTGTCGTGTGAATAAATAATTCCTTTTGTTTGTTTTAAATCTGTAGCCAATTAATTTCATTTGGAGACCCCTATTTCATGTGTTATGTGAACAAGTGAATAACTATTCCTTATTTACTTTTTCCACACCAGTCATGACTTTATGGATCTCTATCATATCCCCCGCCCCCTCCCCCCCTTAGTCACCTCTTTTCTAAACTGAAAAGTCCCAATTTTATTAATTTCTCCTCCTATGGCAACCATTCCAAACCCCTAATCATTTTTGTTGCCTTTTTCTGAACTTTTCCAATGCCAGGGTACCTTTTTTGAGATGAGATGACCATATCTGCATGTGTATTCAAGATTTGAGAGTACAAGGGAAGCAAAAAGATACTTATAGAGAAGTAAGAAGATACTCTTTATCCCTTTTTAAATGATTCCTAACAGTCTATTTGCTTTTTGACTGCTGTTGCACATGGAGTGGATGTTTTAAACTATCCACAATAACTCCAACATTTCCCTGGGCGATGACATCAGACAGTCTCACATAATGTGAGCTGGGCAGTCACCTTTAGATTGAAACATACCTTCAGTGTTCAATTGTTAAATTAATGGAGCTGGGCCTACTCTTTACCTAAAGAGGATCTGGGGGGAGTCACTTTTTGGAAAGTAATTATTTCCATGGCTGGTTGGGACTCTGATGTCCAAACATTGGTTCAACAGTTGATGCTACAGGTTGTGCCATAGCACACAACAGGGAGACCACAATACTATAATTACCTCTCTCACATTTAACTTTATACTTGACATCAGTGGAATTACTTGGCATGGGGCAGCCCATGCCTACAGGCAAACTCAGCAGCCGCCTAGGGTGCCAAGTTAAATGGGGCACTAAATTCCCTGCCACTTCTCCTTCCCCTTCCTGTAATGCCTGGCTATGGCCCCAGTGGAGGAGCGTGGAGGCTTCCCTGTACCGCAGGAGGGGTGAGTTAGCCCTGGAGGAGAAGCGTGGTGAGTTGGCCCCGGGGAAGGCAATGCGCTGGGGTGCCCTGCACCGCGGGAGGGGGGATCGGCCCTGGGGGAGGAGGCACATGGGGGTTTCCCCACACCATGGAAGGAGAGGGGTCGCCCCCATAGGAGGCACGCACTAGCTGCCCCTGCACTGCAGGGAGGGTCGGCCCCAGGGGAGACGGTGTGCAGGGGTTCCCCACACCGCAGGAGGAGCAGGTCAGCCCCAGGGGAGGCGGTGCGCAGGGGTTTCCCACACCACGGGAGGAGCAGGTCGGCCCCAGGAGAGGTGGTGTGGAGGGGTTCCCCAAGCCGTGGGAGGAGCGGGTCAGCCCCGGGGGAGGAGGCGCACAGGGGTTTCCCCGCATCACGGGAGGAGAGGTCGGCCCCGGGAGAGGCACGGGCGGGGGTTCTCTGTGCCATGGGGGGGGGGAATCCTGGGAGGAGGCGGGTACAGGGGACTCTCTCCCCACACTGGCACCCTGTTCCCTCTTCCCGTCCCCTCTCCCCACTCCCCTGTCCTCAGCCACAGATCTCCATCCTCAGCCCCACCCCCCCGTCCCCAGCCACAGATCTCCATCCCCAGCCCCCCTGTCCCCAGCCACAGAACCAAAAACCTCAGTCAATATCTACCCTTGGGGCTGGGGGGAGGGCCGCCGATTGCATAGTTCTCCTAGGGCTGCCCCTGTACTTGGCTCTGTTAAGTTAAACATATGTCTAGATGTTGACAAGACTAGGACCCAAATCTGTGATATTAGCATTTTTCCAGAAAATTTCCTAACACTGGCACTTCCGTTAGTAGCAACAGTGAGAGTGCAAGGAAGACACAGGACATAGACTAGGCCTAGGTGACAGAATAGTAAAAATGCCTGTCTTTCGTCTACATATGTGCTCCTTGCACATCTGCTGTTGATAGAACTGTACCAGTGACATGGCAATATAAAAACAATCAGTAGTTCTGTGGCACCATAGAGAGTATCACAAACCTGACACCTTCCTCTCTCCAAGACATCTTTCCTTACATCTAACTTCCTCCATAGTGAACCAAGTAAATTTAAAAAATATCAAGAAGAAAACTATGTTCTATCTAATTCTCCTTCTAGGGAGTAGACAAGAGACCGAACCAACCACATGACAGATGTTATTCACATCATTTAATTCACTTAATAGAAGCAGCTTAGATACTATGGTAATAAGAACCTATCTAGCATAGAATTAAAACTAGATCTTTTCTTACTGACACTGCTACTCTTCTATTGTAGTCACACACCAGCTTGATATTTTTCAGAGTGCTGAACACCTGGCTTTTTATTTTATTTGAATAAAAAGGATTGAAACATTGTCATGAAGTCACCAACCCTGACCAGAGTCTACTCTCCGTACATAGATAATATTCTCAATGTTCCTGTGCTACTGGATTTTATGCCTTCCTTCTTTTTTTTTTTCTTGTAAGAATAAAGTCCCTATGGAGCAGGTAGTCTGATTTTAACACACACAGTAATTCCCTCCAGCTGACAGTTTTTCAGCATTTGTAACTCGATTCTTGGATGGTATTCTGCCACATTCTGCATGCAGAATTAAACTGGAATCCTTAGGAGAACAAATTTTTTTATGAGAATGCCAATATGACTTGATTCTATCGAAGTTCTTTTAAATATGTAGCAAAATGATTCACATCTCATAAATTGCACCTGACCCCGTTTAAGTTTTAACCTGCTAGCTGAATTAAATTTGCTGCCTGCATTGGTTAGTGACAAGTCTCAATGATTTTATCACTCTTCTCTTAAAATGTTTCACCAGGAATCTGACTGATACTAAATAGAATTTTTTTCAATAGCATTCTAAAATACCTCCACATCAAATTCCTGCAACCAACTTAAAAAATTGTTGTTATTCCCACCATATTAAAACACATGAAAAGAGAGAAAAATATATACACATGTAACCCCCTTTTTCCTCCCCAGGTTACTCGGGAGCAGGTCACACTTACAGGTGTGCCTGGGTGCCTGATGGTCTTGACATAAAAGGAGATCCTGAGTACCCCAGTGGTGATGTTGTTTGGTTGGGGAAAACCTATCCACCTCCTTGCAATCCCTTGCTCATAAAGAATGTACAATGGCGGTGCCTGCACCTGGCTGGGCCTGTACACACTTACTGGTGTGCCTTGGGAACCTCCAGGAATAAACTTATTCCAGTAATAAACTGAATCTAACTTGAGAACAACAATTATAAATCATAAATAATATACATCTAATAGATTGCATTAGAATGAACAACCTTTACTTAACTTAAAGAAACAGGATTTAACAAATTAACAGTGAATAACATCAATTAACAAAGTACTCAGAAGTAAAAGGAACTTATCTAGCTGCCATTTGCACTGCCAATATTTATCCCACTGCAGAGTGTGAACTCCCCTGGACTCAGAGTCCCAGACTCTTGCTTGCGTGGGCGTGCTTGAAGAACTGCTGCTGTAATGGAGATTCTCTGTAGGTAGTGTGTATGTGGGTCCAAGCTATGCAGCAGTTCTGGTTCACTGGATTGGCCTCTCTGCCTCTCTTTGAACCCAGAGCTTCAGTGGGTAGCCGAGTTAGTCTGTTACAGAAAAAAACAACAAATGGTCTGGTAGCACTTTATAGACTAACGAAACATGTAGATGGTATCATGAGCTTTCGTGTGAACAGCCCTCTTCTTCAGATGACTGGAGTTAACTCTGGTTATCTGAAGAAGTGGGCTGTGCACACGAAAGCTCATGATACCATCTACATGTTTCGTTAGTCTATAAAGTGCTACCAGGCCATTTGTTGTTGTTTTTTAACCCAGAGTTAGTCTGTATCTCTGAGGTTTGTCCCAGGCAGCATTTTCCCAAAGATGCCCAGTTACTCACAATCTCCTTCTGTGTGCTGGATGCAGAGTAGCTTCTAGCCACAAGTACAGCCAAAGGGCCTCCCCACTAGGGCAATCAGAAGCAGCCTGCTAGATCCCAGTTCCAAAGGCTCGGTGTCCTATTCTGTAACTGCAACATAACAGCTCCTGAACTGGATCAAACTCCTCCACAGAAGCCTGGCTCCCTTTCTGCTCCAAAAACAGAGGGAAGAGTCCACAGACTGCCGAGTCTTCCTCCACACACGTGGAGAGACTCATCTCCCCAACAAAAGTCACTTCCTTCCTGGTTTCCTCCAGCGCTCTTGGGAATTATAGTCTCTGGGGCTAGTCTGCAGCACACAGGATCTTCCCAGAGAATAAGCAGAGGCACCTTTAGTAAGGGATTACAGACATATTATAGATAGATGACAACCCATTCGAAACTCTTAATCATTTTTGTTGCCCTTTTCTGAATCTTTTTCAGTGCTAAGATATCTTTTTTGAGATGAGGCAATCACATTTGTACACAGTATTCAACATGGGCATACCATGGTTTTATATAGAGACAATAAGATATTCTCTGTGGGTACATCTACACTACAGCGTTAATTTGAAATATCTAATTGTCTACACGCAAAACAATATTTTGAAATAGAATTGGCTATTTCAAAATAGCGCATCCACACTGAGTGGACACTGAATCATATTTAAGACCGGCCAGAACCAGTTTCTGCAGGGCATCAGGTCAGTAGTTACTTTGTGTGGCTGCTGCCTGAGGCTATCTGAGGCCTGTGTTTAAAGGGACCCCCCCCCTACTCCCGGACAGCCGGTTCTCAGGTTTCCCTGCTTGCTTGCCTACCTCGATGAGGGACAGCAAAGCATTTTTTTTCTCTGCGCGCTCTGGTTGCCCTCAGGCGGGACATCACGGCACTCTGCAACGTGGAGCCAGAGCTGCCCCTGGGCACTCTGGTGCTTCTCTTG
>JANRFK010004149.1:71417408-71431392 GCA_030068395.1 Apalone spinifera
GGGGGGGGGGGAGAACAAGATGGGGTTCATGTCTGGCTACACCCATGTGACATTCTCATGGTCATACAGGTAGTATATTGTGTGAGTGCAGCGCATGTAAACACACAACAAGCTGCATATGCAGCCCACAATGGTATATCGCTTGGAATCACTGGTGTAGATGCCTACAGAATTAGATTAACACAAACTGCCTTGCAAGTGACCTAATTTCGTAGTGTAGACCAGGGCTGGGTTATATAACAATGTGTAGTGTCCTTTCTGGATCTTGACACATGTCCATTTGCAATAAATCTTTCTTGAATTTCTGTAACAGCAATATTTCTTGCCCCAGTCTTTTACGTATCTTTTTTTTTTTTTAAAGTTTTCTGCAGTACTCACACTTTAAAAATTCCCGTCAGGCAGTTGATTTCAGCAACCCCTATTTTCTATTCATCAACTTTTCTTATTACACAACATTCTAACTGATATTGGTACAACAGGTGTTTCACACACTGATTTCCATTGAAATCTCTTCTGCCTTCTAGATTTTGGAGTTTCCTGAATGCAGTGTGGCTAGTCAAAATCTTTTTTATGTTATCTTCACAATTCTCATTCTTTGATACTAGACTTCTAAGGTACACACATTTTCCACTTGTTCTAGTTCTTTACCTCTCCCTTTCATCTTCCAATTGCCATTTTTATCCTTTCTCTGCTGATCTTCAGTCTAAATTGTCTGCTTTCCTTGGTCAGAGTTATGAGGTCAATATTGTCTGTGAATCTAAGGTAATTTACTGTCCTCCCACGTAACATGGCATCTCTCATTTTCTCTCTCAGTCCTATAGTCATTACTGGTTCCAATACCAAGTTGAACAAGTCTGACAATAGCATTCTATCAGCTTATCATCTACTCTCACCACATTCATCAACTTTCTGTAGATGTTTTCTATCAGCTTGATCAATATCTTGGGGATGCCCTACATACTCAATGTAGTTTCTAAGGACCCAATCATAAATCTATTCACTCTAGACCAGACCCACCAAACTGGAGGTGAGGGGAGGAGGAGCACACAATTAGACCATGTTATTTAAAGGTCCCAGGGTTCCAGATAAGCAGCAGCAGTGGACAGAGTCCTGGGCCCTTTAAATCATTGATAGAGCACCATGCAGTGCACTCCAGGCTTGAGATGCTCTAGGCAACACTAAGGGATAGCTGTCTTAACCCCTCCCCTTCCCGGTGCGTGGAACCATGCCCCCCTTCCTAATTTTGCTCAGGGGCCCAGCAAGTCTATTGGCCTCCCTGCTCTCACCAAAAAAACTGGTCCCTGCCTGGAGAAACAGGTTTAACCAGGTGGAAATCATCTTGGCAATGAAGTTACCTGATACGATTTTGTGCTCTTCTAGAGACCCTGGCAAGGATGTCTCCTGACACAGGAGACTGAATGTTTTAAAAAAGGTCAGGAGCTGTTCCGCAGGGGCCATTTTCTGTAATCTAAGGGAGAAGCAATCCAGCAAATAATGCCTAAAGAGGCAGAGGACTCCATGCATGATCTCCTGGACCCAAATGGACTGAGATAGTGAGGGACAATGTGGGTTTAAGATGTTTATGGTTTCATTCAAAGTGCAGGAGAATATATATCATACACACCCCTCTGGGGGACGTTCTGGGAGAAGGGTGTATTTAAGTCACTGGTGTATCATGGGGATACACCCCCTGAGGGGCTAGGGCAAAGAAGCTCCATTTCCAAGGATAGATAGTCTGTGCCCTGAAAATAGGCCAGAAAAACCATCCTACTGAGGCTCCATGAGGTTGGAAAAGCCAGGGGTTCCAGAGTAGCAGAGGCTTGGATTCTCCTTACAGCAGTCCTGTGCGAGGCCAGGAGGGGCACTTGCTAAGATCTGCAACACCAAACAGCAGGCAGATGGCAAATAACAATTTTGAGTCAATAGTGATCAGATTAAGACATTTAAACAGTGGAAACCCCACAAAACCTGTTTTCTTGTTAACTCTTTGGGCCAAAATGTTGTGACAATATGACTTTCATGAGGTTCTGGCTCCACACAACATGGAACAAATAATAGGTCTCTTTTCAGTATATATCCTACCAGAAATCAAGACCATAGGCATGATTTAAAATCTAGGGATTCAAATTCACTTTCCTTCCAACCCTCTAATTTTAAAGAACTCATATTTGCAAGTTTCAGATAATTGCTGTTGGTTCAATAAAACGCGCCTACCAACTGACTACAAAATTTGCAAGAAAGAAGGAAATAGCTTCTAAAATTACATATTCATAGAATCATAGAATGCTAGGACTGGAAGGGACCTCAAGAGGTCATCGAGTCTAGTCCCCTGCCCTCGTGGCAGGACCAAATACTGTCTAGATCATCCCTGATAGACATTTATCTAACCTACTCTTAAATATCTCCAGAGATGGGGATTCTACAACCTTCAGGACCTAAAGTTCTGAGTTCTCAGTTCTAGACCAATATTATTTGTAAGATCTGACACCTCATGATAAATCCAGACTAGAAATACATGCTTTTATACCTTTGGGGCGAACCTGATGTTCACTATAAAAATAAGTAAAAAGGCTCCCTTTGAGTCCAATGAACTTTGGATCTAGTCCTTAGAAAGCTAAGTATTTCTTCTCTTGAGATTGTTGATTAATCACAGTTAACTATTCTATTAACAAAAAAAGAATCATAATTAAAAAATTAATCACAATTAATCTTAATTTTATTTACTGTTAAAATACTAATTGAAGTTTAAACTATATTGGATGGTTTTCTAGATTTTCAACTATATTAATTTAAATTAAAACACAAAATACAAAGTGTACCGTGCTCACTTTATGTTATTTGTATTACAAATATTTGCACTGAAAGTGATAAATGAAAGATTTTTCAATTCACTTTATACAAGTACTGAAGTGCAATCTCTTTATAGTAAAAGCACAACTTATGAACCAAAAAAATTCAATATATATAACTGCATTAAAAAAGTAACAGTATAAAACTTTAGGGTTTACAAGTCCACTCAGTCCTATTTCTTGTTCAGCCAGTTGTTAAAGAAGCAAGTTAGTTTACATTTATGGAGATAATGTTGCCCACTTCTTATTTACACCTGAAAGTGAGAACAGATGTTTGCATGGCAGTTCTATAGCTGTCATTGCAAGGTATTTATGTGCCACATATGCTGAACATTTGTATGCCCCTTCATGGTTTGGCCACCATTCCAGAGGACATGCTTTCATGCTTATGATGCTCATTAAAAAATGTGCTAATTAAATTTGTGATTAAACTCACTGGGAGAGAATTGTATGTTTCCTGCTCTGTATTTTACCAGCATTCTGCCATATATTTCATATTATAGAGGTCTTTGATAATGACCCAGCACATTGCTCATTTTAAGAACACTTTCACTGTAGATTTGACAAAAATGCAAAGGAATGACATTTCTGAAGATAGCTATAACAGTCAACCCAAGATTTAAGCATCTGAAGTTCCTTCCAAAATCTGAGAAGGAGGGAGTGTGGAACATACTTTCAGGAGTCTTAAAAGAGCAACACTGCAGTGTGGAAACTATAGAACACAAACTAACAAAAAGAAAATCAACTTTCTGTTGGTGGCATCTGACTCAGATAATGAAAGGAACATGTATTGATCTGCACTGCTTTGGATAGTTTTGAAGCAGAACTGATCACCCAGCATAGATGCATGTCCTCTATAATTGTGTTTGAAGCATTAAGGCACATACGACTCTTTAGTACATCTGGCTTGTAAATATCTTGCAAAATTAGCTACAACAGTGCCATATGAATGCCTTTTCTCACTTTTGTTGAGTGACATGGTAAACAAGAAGGGGGAAGCATTATCTCCTGTAAATATAAACAAACTTGTCTGAGCGATTGGCTAAACAAGAAGTAGGACTGAGTGGACTTGTAGACTCTGAAAGTTGTATATTGTTTTATTTTTGAACAGTTACTTTTGTACATAATTCTACATTTCTAAATTCAAACTTAATGAAAAAAGATTTCACTACGGTACTTATATTAAGTGAATGGAAAAATACTATTTTTTTCTTTTTATAGTACAAATATTTAATAAAAAATATAAAGGGAGCACTATATACTTTATATGTATATAAATGTATTCTATTATTGTTTAAGAGTGCATTAATTGTGATTAATTTTTGTAATAATTTGACAGCCTGCTTTTTGAGGGATAATAATTTACTGCTGCTTTTTGAGGGAAGAGGGTTTTTTTTCTTTTAACCCACCTTCAGTGCCTTTTAACTGTTCTCTCAGCACTGCAGACCAGAAAAGGAATCTTGAACTGCTGACAATGAATGAGAATATGCCAAGCCAGGAGTAATTATTTTATTGACGTCATTTAAGCTTTCAACCCACATTAAACTGAGCTTCTACTGCTTGAAACAGTGGGTCATTTGTAGCACATTATGCAAATGTTAAAACTAATCTTTTGCATAATACATAAGAGCTCAGTTTGTGCATTAACTAATTTATCTGACTACATGGGAGCCACGAATGCTGATATTTATTAAGCTCTTCATTAAGTCAAAAAGTAGTTGAAGCAAAATGTATATATATAATTGTCTCAAAATGAAATTACTTTTGAGGTGAAAACAATCAACTGATACACTGTTTTCAATTCCATTAGTAAATGGGGACATGCCACCTTCACCAGAGATCAGTACAATCACAGGAAAAGGGTGTTTCTTCTTTGTTATAAACTATCTTGCTTATCTTTTCACAATGGTTTTGCAATTATCTTTATACATGAAACAGAGTGCATGCACCCTAAAAACAACAGCCCAATTCTTCTCAGTTACACCACTGTGAATCCACAGTAACTTCACTTAAGAGTAGACTAGTAGATTAACCCACATGCAGATAAAAAACAAAGTACTGTTTGGCACAAGAGAAGCAGAGAAAAATATATTTTTAATTAATAAATAATAATAATGTAGATTTTCAGAAAACTGATTTTATTTTATCTAAGCACTATAAGATAATAGTAATGTAACAGGAAAGACCTGCTAATTCATCAAGTATACTCTGCTGTAATAACATAATGCTGTCTATCTACAGAGCATGTGTAAGAAATTAAAATATTATACTTGATCATAACTAACCCCCCCACATTCAAATACATTAGGCAGAAGCATATAAGAGAACACATTTGAAACAATTGCAACAATTACTGTTCCTGTTCTCCCTACCTTATTTTATTTTTGAAGCACAAAACTCATTTCCTGAGCTTCGAAAAATAAATCTATATTTCCTTTATTTGTGCACTTCTGGGCAAAGAGGAAGAGGGGGAGGAGTGAAAAAACAACTACTGTCCCTACGTGAATCAGTGGACACTTTGCAAATAGCCTAAAAAGTCAACATGTTAAGAGCAAAGCAGTGAAAAGCACTCCCTGCCTATATTTTAATAGCCTGCAACAGATGGAGGCAGAGGAAGGAGTTAGATACCCTCCTGACTTTTTCCAGAGTCTAGTTTCAGTTCATTAAAATTAAAGACCAATCACTACATGTTATGCATGAGAATATATCATTGTTGCATTAGCCAGGTAAACTAAAAGCACTACACTACTATGACTACACTCCATGCAGTCTAGTTCTGGGATTTGGCAATGCGCCCAATCTTATAGCAGAATGCTTATTAAATTATTAAAATTTATGGGTTGATAGCATTCTCAAACAATTTATTACTGCTATAAAGCATTTTTAAGTTTTGAAAACACAATAAAGTTGATTTAATAATCCCCTAATCTCATACACAACTTCCTCTAGAATTTTCTTCAATTATGTCTCATAAATTACAATTTATTGTATATTAGAGAAACACTAAATAATAAACATTTTATGAGAATTTCATCAGATTCATTTATTTTGTTGAGTTGACCCTAGAAGCACAACAAATTCACACGTGACCTCTGCACTCGAGCACTAGTTCTCAAACACAGCCCACTGTCAAGTAAATCCATCTGCCAGTGACAATAACTTTTTTTTTAACTAAACTTAAACCAGAAATTTTGTCCTAATGAGTACAAGGGAATAAAATATTCTAGTATAATGCTTTCATCTGTTTAAAAACATGATTGAATCCTAAGGAGTAAAAATTCAACACTGCCCCTTCCTATAATTTGTTTGGTATGGATGAGTATATTACTGATAGTAAAATCCATATATATACACAGCTTCCTTTCCATGTGTAAAAATTATTTTGCTGTAGATGGGGTCAGCTTTGCTCTTTTTCTAGTGACACTAAAAACATTTTAGCTGATTTCAACTTTACATATGTAGATAATATAAAATAAATAAAAGATGTACTGACTAATATAAATTTCAAGATATGCTATTCCAGAAGATTATATTTCAAGCAAGCACATGTAACTGGAAATATGCTTACATTTGAAACCTCTTATTTTTCATGGTAATGGTTACTGCTCAGTGTTGAATAGTAAACTTGATCAGCTGAGATGTCTTTAGGTGACATAATGGGTTTTGTATGCATTTCTCATGAGCTCTTACTAGGTACACCTTAATAAACACCTCTCCCTCCTTATTTGTGATACATGCAAGTTTAAGAAGTGATTCACTACTGTCTTCTCTTAGCAACTATCTTGCTCACTGGCGTAACTATGCCATTCTCCATACCAATAGGCTGGGGAAGGTACAGGAAGAGAACTTCAGGTTATTTCTATTTTGTATGATGTGTATGTTTCCATATTTTGGTGCAATTACTTCATGTATATATGGACATTTGGGATTATTTGCCCTATGGGCTAGCAGTTTTCACAAAATTTCCTACTCCTGTATCTTAGGCCATCCTCCACTTAGTGGCGGATCAGTGCTCAAGTGATCAATCTCCTAGGGTTCGATTTAGTGGGTCTAGTAAAGACTTGCTAAATCGAATGCTGAGGATGCCCTCTTTGGTGCGAGGAGTTAGGGAAGTCGATAGGAGCATTTCTTCCATCAACCTCCTCCTGAGGAGATGACAGCAAAGCTTGGCTTAAGGTACATCAACTCCAAGCTACTTTATTTACTTAGCTGGAGTTGTGTACCATAAGCCAAACTTCCCCCCACAATGTAGACCTAGCTTTAGCAATGGTGCGGACTCCCAAGTGTAAACCTGTGGACCCTGTGACAGAATGTATCCATGCCCAGACCCTACATTCTATAGTATTTCTTGTGAAGTGGTACCTAAAATCTCAATTTTCTGATCAATAACATCATGGCAAAATGCATGCAGAACCATTACATGTGACATTTTAAACAAACTGAGATCATGGCCAGAAGTATGTTTTCCAGACAAACAATGCCCAAACAAAGGGAAAGCTAATGCCACAGTCAGCCATAAAGGAGATAGACCTGCTATGTGGCTCTTATCTGGCCAGGAATGGAGAGCGGGGAAAAAAATCTACACCTTAGTGGCTAAACAGAGCATTGTGGGATACATGCTGGAGTTCAATAAACTCTACAAAAAGTCTGCTCAGTGCATACCTCCTGATTGTCAACACCATTCTGACAAAAGTCTCATGGAGGTGGAATTTTCTGTTGCGACAAAATGCCAATTCAAGCGACATCTGTCATGCTTTAGTGTGGCTATTTGGAAGTTTTTGTCATTCAGAGGCAGTTTCTCTCGACAGAAAGTACAAGTGTAGACAAGGCCAAAGCAATAGCCAGGAGGTCCCTTTCACACAGATTCCCTGTCATCTTCCACCCAGCTGGAAATGCCTCTCAAAGAGGTTACAGAACTATAAAAAGAAGGCATCAGCTCCTCCCTCTCTCTCTGGCTAGCTACACAGACATAGGTGGGAGCAACTTGCACAGTAGAAGCTGTTGTGAGCAGTCCAGACTGAAGACTACAGCAGCAAAGCAGTGTAAATGATATCTCAAGTTTGAGGGTAGGGCTGACACAGCTACATCCATACTGGATTGTACCAAGTGATTTTACCAAACACCAGTAAAAACAAATGGACCTTGTACTCAAGAATGATCTCACTGTTGCTAACTCCGTAGAGGTCCCACCAGTAGATAGTGAAATGAAGTAAGATTTGAGAGCCTGGTATATGGACATGCTACTCGTGCATTAGTTTCAAGGTCGATGTGCAAGCTGGTCCCAAATTCTGTGTCAGCTCCCATGGTTCCTATGGCATACCAGAGCTACAGACTGGAGCCTCTGTGACTGCTTCAAGAAACTATAAAACCGGATGTTTTCAATGAAATAAAATATGAGAAGTAATTATAGCATCCCTGGTGCTTTTATTTTCTACCACATCTATTTAATTCTTTCATAAGCCACTTGGTATTTCTTAGAGGATATTTTGGGTAAAGTCTGGGTTCCATTTAGTTCTGTAATTGACATCAGAGGAGCCAGGATTTCACCCTTTATGTACATTGAGAAAAGAATAAATAACTTTCTTAAAATACAAATCCTGTTGCATATGCAGTAATATAAAGTGAGCAAATGACTGAGACAAAGGCTCCTCTTGTCTGCAATATTTTTGCATTTACAAATGTTCCAGAGTTTCTATTGTCAGTATTAAAGACAGATGTCTTTTGTTAGCATTTACAGCTACTATTTTTCTTATTTATGGCTGACGTATTATCCACTATGCCCTGAATTTCCTCAGAAGGCAGAAATAAACAGCCTGTCTCCTTTAAGAGCAACTTGAGAATTGAATACATTGCAGAGTTCCTTTAGGAATTTTTTTTCTTGAGTATCCAGGAAGTCTTCTCAGAAGAGTTTCCTTTCCCCCCCCTGTAGTTCAAGCCATTTTCCTCTGTAATTGTTGCTGGATGCCCATTAGGGGGTCTATTCCAAAGCCCAATTAAGTCAATAGGAATCAATTTACTCCTATGGTTTTGGATCAGGCCCACGTCTCTGTGCCTATAACGTCCCAAATTCAGGCGAGAACATCTTTCTCTGTATTTATTACTAAAAACATACAGGCAAAGTTTTATGCATGGTTGTCAGCTGGGGGCATAAAGCAGAGTTCAGTTTTGTTTAAGTTTGACAGCTGTCAAGCAAGTGCCATAGTGAGACCAGATACTCATTTGCTTTGAGCCAAAGTTGGTTTTTATTGGCCACTTTATATTACATGGATTTTCCTGTTTATAAACAAACATGCTTAGACAAATATGAAACACATTACTAAACGGTTCAAAATTCCAAACTGTAAAATCACTCCAGTTTCAGGACAGAAGAAACATATCTAACTTTTAACCCTGCCAGAGAAAACAGAAATATGACAGTTTTGTAAAAGCAGCATCCCCCAGATTTTGTGTGTGTGTGTGTGTGTGTGCGTATGCACCAGTGTAACCCTTTCCACATGTGCAGAGATCTATTTTTTATATAAGATAGGTACTTTGCCATAATACCTACCTATCAACAAGTCAAAACAAACCCCATTCAATGTCTGTTATGAACCTATAATACAAATGTTCAAGCTTTAAAAAATGGTTATTTTGGACGCCCAACTTGAGATGCTTTGTAAAAGCTTACTTTTCAAAACTTTCTTAAAAAATGAGGGTCCCTTCAAAATGTTTTATGTTGGGCACCCAAAATCACTGATCACTTTTGTAAATCTTGGCTGATCCTTATTCCTGTTTTATCATCTATTGGGTTAATTAAATGGACAATAGCATGAAAAAGTACATTTCCCAGATGACATGCATCCTACATGTTTATTGTAGGGCTACTTTATAATCATATTTAAGAATACTTCATTATTATTTAAATATCCTTTAAATACAAAGCTCAAAACATGGAAATATGCCTTTGATAAGTATGGATACATAGCAAAAATGATTATTATTAGTGGCAGCAACAGCTGTTAAGGTTGCCTGATACTTCGTAATATAAGACCCAGCTTTCAGTTGTTTATACATTTACCAAACCAATGATCTGGGCTAACATTTTCCTTATCTAGTACCTGTATCAAGCTGATTTTTGGAAAGTTTCAGCCAAAAGAGTTTAGCATTTTTTGAGAAAGAAGGTAGGGGATAATATACTGTTTTGATATGTTTAAACAAAAATTACTTTTCACTCAGGAGCACTAGCATCCCAATATTTTGAGCAGACAGGAATGGCTTCTCTGTCAGAGTTGTGCCTTTTACTTTTCCAGGAAAATCCATCCAAATTTGGCCCAGTTATAAACCTTGGAGAAACTGTAGTTCAGACTCTTTAGAGCTTCAAAGTATAAATCTGAGAAGACTCCATTTGCACTGAGCTCCTACATGTGACTGGAATGTATGTGCGCCATGCCCCCAGGCATCATCTGAGGGCTGCAGGTATTGCTGCAGGCTCAGATGGAGCTGGCAGATTCTCTTTCCAATACGCTTAGTCACCCAACTGCTGGTGCCAAAGCAGCGTATAAAAGGAAGGTGCCTAACCCAAGTTGAATGCAGAGGAAAGAAGAGTTGGACTGGAGAGGTTGGAGGCCTATCCGAAGAGTTTGCGGGGCCCAAGGTGACATGTTGTGGTTGGCTGCACCATGTGGCCGGGCGGCTCCCAGCCAGGGCAACAAGCGAGCAGCTGGATGGGCGGGCACTGAGCAGCACGGGGCCCTGAAGGCATGGGGCGCAAGGCAACCACCTTGCCCTAAGGCCGAGCCTGAGATAGGGAGAGGGTTCTTGGGGTGGAGTACAGACTGGGACTGAAAGCTAGCATAGGTGAAGGGGGAGGGGCAATCTGGAACTAGACTCTGGCACAGGGAAGGCTTGGGACTAGGAGTGGAGTTGTTTTTAGCATAGGCAGGGATTAAATCCAATTTTTCCAGAGCAAAATCCAAGTGTTTGCACCATGAGATCCAAGTGTTTGCACCTTTCTCTTCCTGCATTGCCTGCCTCATTTTCATTATGGTAGCATACGCATATCCTAATTTTGAGCAGTTGGCTTTGGGGAATCATCATCAGATAGGTATGATTTTAGTAAGGTCACACAGGGATAGGTTCTTGGCCATAGCCTATTTAATATTTTTATCAATGACCTGAAAAAATGTCATCACTGAGTAAGTTTGCAGATGACAAAGGTTTGGGAGTGGAAACTAATCAGGAGCACAGGTCAGAGACACAGAGGATTCTGAATCATTTGGTAAGTTGGGTGCAAACAAACGCTATATTTTAATATCGCTACATTTCTTACATGATGGAGGATCTTATCCTGAAAAGCAGAGCCTCTGAAAAGAGTTTTGGGTCATGACAGATAATCAAATGAACTTGAACTCCCCGTGAAATGCTGTGGCCAAAAGAGTTAATGCAATTTTTGGATGTATCAGCAAAGAAATCTCTAGTAAGAAGACATCTATTTTATTTTTGCATTTGTCACTGGGGCAACTACTGTTGGAATACCACGGCCAGTTCTGGCATCCACAGATATGAATAAACTGAGGAGGGAATCCGACGAGCCACAAGAATAGCAGAATGATTAGAAAACTTGATGTATTAAGATAAACTAAACAGATTGAGTTTAGTTTAGCTGGACCAACACAGGAGGGGAAGGTGAGACTTGATCACAGTCCCTAAGAATCTAGGTGAGGAACAAATATTTGATAATAAAGGACTCTAATCTGGCAGACAAAGATTAACACCATTGTTGGGAATTGAAATTAGATAAATTCACAGTGGAAATAAGGTATAGATTTTTAAGAGTGAGGGTAATTAACCATTGGAGAAATGTATCAAGCATTGTGGTAGATTCTTTATCATTGGCAATTTTTAAATCAAGATGGGATATGTATCTAAAGGATGTGCTCTAGGAATTATTTTAGTGAAATCTTATGTCCTGTATTGCACAGGAGATCACATCACAATGGTTCCTTCCGGCCTTCGAATCTATGAAACCTTACTTGGTTTTTGTTTTTTTTAAATGTAGTTTTGTGTGTGCAAAATATATAATAATATAAACGTTTAAATGGTTAACCTATAAGAAAAAGCTTATTGGTTACTATAACCATTACACACTGGCTCCTTACCCTGCTCCCAAGGAGTCGGCTGCCACCCCGCACTGCTGCTTCTGATACAGAGCCAGCAGCATGAGGTGGCAGCCGGCTCCCTGGGAGTGGGGCAGCAGGCGGAAGCCACTGTGTTCAATGAACCAGCTGTCACCCCACACTGCAGAGTTTGCAAAGCAGTGAGCTCCTCAGGAGTGGAGCCAGCTCTGGGTATGCACTGGCTGCCAGCCTGCTCCTGGGAAACCAGCTGCACCGCAAGCTCCACAGTATGAGCTTTATACTGTGGAGCCTGCAGCGTGCAACCACTAAGATTTTACATGGTTTTATGGTTACTTAACTAACCACTTTTTAACATCCCTAATTTATATATATAATCTGCAGGTAATACTGATACTGGATTGGTTGGACACATGTTTACATGAGTAAACAAGGACACACAAAATCTTCTACTTGGATTACTGTATTCCAATGCATGATATTATCAACACAGTACATATTATCAACACAGTACTGAAAGCAGTTCCACTTTTATAATGCAGCTGTGCTGTACTATTATTTAGCTGCTAAAAAGAAAATGATATTGTATACAGTACACTTTTATCCATGGCAATGTGCAATTCAACTGTTAACTTCCCAGACACGAAAAAAATAGTTGCTCAAATTATGTATTCTCCAGAATGTTGCAATGTTTAATAGAAGAATGATCTCCAGGTGGATATTTTTATTTACTTAATGATTAACTAGGTTGGGATTCTTGACTATGCTCTGAATCAGTGTTTCTCAAACTTTTTTATAAAGTACTCCTTTTTCAGAAACAAAAAATGATAAGTACCCCCTTTAAAAAAAAATTATAAGTACCCCCAGTACCTACAGCTTTCAGACACACACAAAAATTTTCTACCATTGCAACACATTTGTTTAAACAACTTAATCGTAGCCAGGCAGGCAATGAAATTTTTGGGTGTAAAAAGTACAAAAATAATAAAGTGCTGTAAAACTTAAAAATTCATTTTTCTCCAAATTTCAGTTGTGTTGACATACTCCCTCCCCCCCCCCCCCCCCCCCCCCCCCGACTTCTCTTGAGTACCCCCTAAGGCAGTGGTTTTCAACTTGTTTCAGTCCACAGGCCACCAGGCCAATCAAAAAATGTTCATGGACCACCTCCTTTTTGAGGCATGATAAAAAAGAGCAGACAACGAATATTTTGGTTTGAAATGTATTTCTTACTTACAGATTTTTGGATTGTCTTCTCACTGACAAGCTTTTCAATGTTTGGAGTGGTACTTGATAATGCACAATGAACATCGCTTTCCACTGCAAGCCAATTCCTCTGTTTGGACTTAATGTGCAACAAACACGAAAATCCAGTCTCACAGGCTATGTCTACACTAGCTCGTTAATTCGAGCTAGGTAGGCAAATGAGATGACCGGAGTTGCAAATGAAGCCCGGGATTTAAATATCCCGGGCTTTATTTGCATGTTCCCGTCCGGTCACCATTTTGAAATTTCACTAGCCCGAACTCACTGCCGTGCAGCTACACACAGCAGTGACACGTTAATTTGAACTAAATCCTTAGTTCGAATTAACTGTTACTCCTCATGGAATGAGCCCATCTTGAGCCCATCAGTGGTGACACCCACAAGATTTGCCCAATCCAGACCATGTATTTCAAAAAAATTGTTAACAATTTCCATCACATTGTGAGCTTTTGTGGTGGTATCAAGAGTCTTACAAAAAAGAAAGACTCGTCTTTGAAGTCTCCCTCAACTATGTATCATGCGAACACCAATAGCTGAGAGCACAATGTGATGTCGATTGATTCATCCAATTGTATGGCAAACAATGGAGACTTCTTTATTTCATCCACAACTTGTTCACTGATGTTCTGTGATATCTCATTTATCCGTCTCGATACTGTGTCGTTGGAGACAGATATATCATTCAACTTCCTTGCTGCTTCCTTGCCAAGAACAAGCTGCACCATTTCTTTTGCACAGGGGAGCACAAGTTGCTCTACA
>JANRFK010004149.1:71431492-71449300 GCA_030068395.1 Apalone spinifera
CTTCTTGGCCTGTGCAACTTTGTATGCAACAATGTAGGAAGTGCACACTGCATTACTTCTGTTATTGTAGAATGCACTTGTTGAGTCGAGGCGTTGCCGTTTCAGACCTGATATCGCCACTCAAAATAATCTTCAACCTTTTGCAACAAGTTGGGGTGACATTTTTCAAATTGGAATTTCAGCTTAGCTGGCTTCATTGAGTCATTCCCCAAGACTTTGAAACAAACAACACATTGTGGCAAATCCACGCCTTCTTTTTCTTCACAAGTGAAGCTGAATTTGATGTAGTCCTCTGAATACTTGCGCTTGTCATTTCTTCCTGTCATTGCCATTATAAACAAACTACACCATACCTGTAAAACAGCACATGTAGCACAGAACGAACGACACAGCAACCGCTCAGCATGACGGTGGCAGCTACACTGACGCTCAGAGCCTCAGATAGAAGTTACTGGCAACACAACGCAGTTGTGTCCCAGGTGACGCTATGGATGATGTGCCGCATGCTTGTGAACACAGTGTAAAACAGCCTAACGGCGGCGCCTTCTTACGCCGTGTGACTTTGGACAATGTTCCCGTGGACCATCGAAAAAGTCACCATGGACCACCAGCTGAGAACCACAGCCCTAAGGGTACTCATACCACTGGTTGAGAAACACTGCTCTGGATCATATATGTTTGGAACCCTGTTAGTTTCACACAGATCAAAACACTCTGAAACTAAGTGTAATTCAGTCAAAACCACCCTGCTTCATCATTTAAGCCATTGTTCTGAAACAATCCCAAATACCTTTCAATACTCGGGAAGATTCAATTCCAAATGTAACTATATATTCACTCACACCCAGCTTGTTCAGGTATTTTGGCTCAACACAGCTCAGTTGTTGTGCAAATTTGGTTCAAGCTCTCCAAATTTTTACAAACTCTACCGAATCTTTTGATTACCATATGGAGATTTTAAACATGGGAATGTGACCTGAAAATAGTCAAGCTTTCCATGTTTTGGAGTTTCATAATGTAAAATTCCAAGGGATCTACTTTTCCCTCAAGAGTGGCAAAAACCAAGAATGTCAAATTTCATCCTTAGGTTTCAAGGACATATAAAGAAATCAAGGAAATCCCAGTCATACACCCCACATCAAATAGCACCTGAGGTAGCAAGAAGTCATATTTATATAAATTATTTCTTTACTAAAATAATATTTTTCAATAGCCTTCATGTTATTGAGTTCCGAGGTTGCCGGGGCTGGGGGGGAGATGAGAGGGAGGAAAACTGCCCTGAGGACCAGTGATTCAAAGAATTGCAGGCTCCAGGCAGTGCTGAGAGCTGTGGGGAGGGGGCGCACCACAGTCCAGTTGGTGCTGAAGGCTAGCTGACCCCATCCCGCCCCTTTTGCCAAAGGTCCCGCCCCTTCTGGGAATAAGGAGTTGCCTCCCACAACTTGCCCAGGGGCCCACAAGACTGTCAGCTCCCCTGTTTAGTTAATCACATGGGTAATAGATAAAATTGCGTGGCCCAGGTTATACAGGAAGTCTAACGATGCCTTTGGGGCATAATAATTAACAATATGAAAAAAACATCATTATATGCCTTTTTTCAGAGGCTGATAATATTTTTAGTAATAAAAATGCCTAAGGCCCAGGTTGTGTACCAGAGTGGTAAGTTTAGATCCTGTATGAGAAGCATTGAGAGTTTTCAATGTATACTCCTATGTGCCCAGGGCCAGGCCAACCAAGTAACACAAGCAACTGTGCCTTGCATTCCTGCTCCAATTTAATTGTTTGCTTCAGTCAACCACTAAGACTTACAACATCATCCAGATCACTGTACAACAGCATACATATAAGTCCATCTCCAAAAAAGCAATACTCCCCATGTTATACAACCTGCAGCTTATATTCTTTTGAAGAACTTTTGCACACAATGCTATTGCAGAACTTTCAGCTAAATTGTGCTTGGCTGATGCCTAACTACATGGTGGCAAGAAATGGGGACAACAAGTTTTCCCCAACCCCGCTGAGAATTCTGTGAAGGCCACACATGGAATACTATTACTGCTTCTGCCTAGCATCGTGGTGGGTACAATCTACCATGATCTTCTTGGGGTAATGAGGTTGCACATTTCTCTCAATGTACATTATACATTGTGAGTCCTGTGCTTCTTATGAGACCCAAACAGTTAATTAGAAGATGACTACAACTACAATGTGTTATATTGTTGTTTCAGACATTTTAAATGAAACTATAATACAAATAAAGTAGGTGATCATTATGAAACTGATAGGATTATGCAGACAAAATGGTTTTGATAATAGTATGGTTTTCACACTTAATTTCATCAATTATAATTATTATATTAGTAGTTTATATTCCATGATAAAAAGCATGGGTAAAACATTTAGCTCTGTTTAGGGAAAGATATGTTATACAACATAATCACATTAAAGAAATACAATCTCTGTTCTTCAATCATCTGCTTATAAATATATAAATGTTTAATTCTATCATTGCTGAATAACTTTTCAAACAGAATTCACAAAATAACTTGTTTAAAAATAAGATTTTATATACATTGTTTAAACAAAGTCATATTGAAATATTGATGGGAAAAAACTGATCAATAACAAACAAACAAAACCTAGTAAAACAGACCTTTAGGGCTAGGTCCTCAAAGAGATTAGAAGGCTAACTACCATTTTAGGGGCCTAAATCCAAAATGTAGATCCTTAACCTCTGCCTCCTTCTCTCCCCTGCCCCCTCCTCCCCCCTGGCCATCTTCTCAGCTATCTGTCTAACCCTGCAACCACTTACCTTCATTAGGAACCTAAGTTTCTACCACTGAAATTCCCTAGTAAAAATGTGTTGCTGTGAATATGCATATCCTCAGTGAAGGCATCCAGACTTCATATAAACATTGTGTTTATATGCAAATTGATTCTTAAGTTAGATGCTGCTTCACCTCTCTCACATGATTTTTATAGGGAGCCTGGTCACTTAAAGCAAGGCTCTGGTTTCCATTAGGCAACAAGGCATCTAAACATCAAGCATGGCAGTTCTGAGTTTAAGGCACAACCACATTGCCCTGCAATCTGAATTATGGGAGAATAGCAGTACGCACCAGGGTGCTACATTAACTCCCCCATATGGTCGCTAGGTTCCTACCTAAAAGGTTCCTACTTCCTGTAGTCCTGTTTGAAGAGGACTACATTAATGAAAACCAGGAATCTTTCAGTCCACCCAGAGAGTTACAGCAAAGCAGTTTGGTGTAAGGAGGCTATTTATCCAATGTAAAGCCAGACAGTCTTAGATTTGTGTGTCATTGTATTTGTCTGGTATTGGAGGTGGCTTTGGTGAAAATGAAAGGAGGAGGAGGAGACCATGAATGCAAGTTATTGCCAAGGAGAGGGCTGGGGACAGTGCCTCAGTGCAGACTGATGCAGGCAGCAGGTGAGTCCATCCAGGTGGTGCATAGCCACCCTAGCAACACATGAAGTGGAGTGGCCACCATGACAGGCTCTCACAAGCAGGTGTGTCTTGTACTCTGGGGATATGGCAGTGGCCACATTGCTTTGGTGCTCAGTACTATTCACACTCTCCTAGTTCAAACCATGAGGCAATGCCGACATGCCTTAAATCCCCTTTATGCACCACCTCAGGCTCAGGCATTTCAATTACATTACGCTTCTCCCTGCACAAGCTTTCGGAATAAACACTAATGACAGCTACTCTGTGGTAGGAGATAGAGGCGACGGACCCATTGAGTACCAATAAATATGTAGGGGAGGCAAAATTTTAATTCATTTAACAAATGCATTTTTGAAATGAGCTATGAACAATCCTGATTTCTTCTTAAATGTTTTCCCTCTTGGTCACAAAGCTACAGGTATTTTAAAATTTTGTAATTGTATATGTATCCAAATTCAGTGCTTTTTTACCCTCACAAAAGAATTAATATGAAAATAGTTTGCAATATCCCATTTCAATTTATTTGCCCTACTTATTAGCTAACTCTTTTACTGTAAAGAAATCAGATATCATGGTGTTGAGCATGATACAAGAACCTGCATAGAGCAGAACATGCTTCTTAGCATTACTCAGGAAATTAAAGTCTCAGAGACATCTACCTCACTATAAAGCTTAGGTCATCCAATAAACAAAGAGAAACCATACCATGTGTCTTACGTGGTCATCTGCAAAGTATAACTGTCAAATTTCTCAACTCATAGTACTGTACTTGCACTGGAAAGTTTGCAGGAAGTCCATCTAAACAAACTTCAGTGAAAAAAGTACTGAGTAGAGCAACTGCAACTAGCAAAGAAATAAGAAACAGTCTATTTGCAAATTCATGAAGAGGAAAAAAAAGGGCTAAATTCACCAGTCAAGCCATACATTGAGAATTGTTTCCCTGTGACGATACGTTATTAATAAATCCACCAGTAACATACATCTACAGCCATTTAACCTAATTTACCAAACATTTTAATTGGTGCCAACACAAACACTGGAAAAGGGCATTTCCAGCTTTCTTTTAACCTTCGAGGTGTACGTGTATAAATGTTTTGTTGCTGGTTTTCCTTTCCTTCTGTTTAGTTTTCTCCCCAGAGATAGCATCTACAAATGAATTCAGAGATGGATGACTGGAATATTCGTAATACCTCAAATCTTTGTCCTTGATAATAATCTAAGAATAACATTTTGATGCTGCTACTAGTTTTGTATACAAATCAGAACAAAATATATGTAAATTTGTCTTTTTAGCATAAATTATATTTTTCAAAAATTATATTTGGCATTAATTTTTCAATTAATGTATTCATATTTTATTAAATTAATTTACAGCTGAAGTTTATAAGACTTCCTGAAAACTACAATTACAGTTTTGTAAAAGGATACAACTAGCAAGGAGCTCTTTATTTGGCTGTTTTGATAGCCATTTCAACCATAAGACTTTCAGTTAAGAAATCCCTGGCAAATCCCTGCTTAGTTAATACTCTACATATTGCACAAAGCACATACCAGCAAAAAAATGTTGGCATAAACAGGTGCAGGATTATTACAGTGGATGAGATATCTGTTGTAAACAGAAGGATCAGTTTGTTAGTACAACTTCAAGTCTGAACAAAGCAGTACTATTGCTATACAATGCATTTTTATAGCACTGATCACATATGACTGGCAGTTGAAAAACAGTAATTTGTACCCATTAAAAAGAGTTTTTATTATATTTGCATTTTGATTTGAGTTAAGATTCATTTTCTTTAACTCATTTCTTCAACAGCATTTTCTATATCTCCAACATTGTAAACAAAATCAATAATGCTTTTTTACCTCTTTTTGAAAGGTAGCTATAAATTTCTTAGATAAATTTATAGATGGGCTGCTGGGTTAGAAAAATATTTGCAGTACATAAAAGTCTGAATTAATGCTACATGCCCTAGGTTCTTCTGAGTTGTTCAAATGGGGTGCACCTCAGCTGTATGAATAGAAAGTAGCAGAAACCAGTAGATCTCAGCTAGCAGGGTATATGGAACCCCAGCTTTTCAGCATTCACTTCCGTAGGTACCTAGTCCATGGAAGCTTTTCTGGTGTTGCTTAATGGTTTTTGTGGAAGCTAGGCGTATGAGGAACCACTTTCTGTGGTATTTCTCTTCCGTAGGCAGAAAATAGCTGCATCTAATTCTCTGCTATTCAAAGTAATCAAAACTGCGCCTCTCTTCAGAGTGAGATTTTGTATGAGCATAGGTCAGCTGCCCAAAGGGAACATCCCTTTTATAGGAGGCAAAGCAAAAATGGGCCAAACACAAAGTCTGAGGAAGCGGGGTTTTTTGAGAATGGTGGGATGTTGTCCCCATGGAAACGTAATATTGAGGACCAGTGTCCCCCTATCCTGCACCATGGGGAGGGAATGTTAAGAAGCACTGCAAGGTTCATCTTAGTTTCCAGGACTCTTAACTCCCCTTTAATATGGGTACAATATTTGGCCTACATATGCTAACACTAATAGCGTAAAAATGTGTATTTAGCATTTAATACTGAATAATGATGATCAATTTGTTTCCAGCTGCATAAAAGTGCTACTGTTCTGAATTAAGCATTTGTTTAAACTACTGTGGTAACCAGACTGCAGTGCAACCACACAATGCTATCAATGCATTACTGTGTGCTCAGGTCACAGTGAGGGTTACATTAAATGGTAGAAAAATCTAACTCATTTCCAAAGAACATGATATAATAAAGAGCTCCTATATGTAGTAAAAGGTTTCATGTAGATATGGGCCCAACATGCAAAATGTAGATCTAAATATAAATTTTGAACATTGTTCAGATCTAGGTTTTTGCTTTAGCTTTCTTGTTGGCTTGAAGAGAGAGGCAGAAAACCAGACATATGGCAGACAGAAGAGATCACTGAATACTGCATCAGATAAGGGATATTTAATTGATAGTGTTGTACTCCTTAAACAGCAGTACCAAGTATGGTGTTCATTTGAGCCTCTCTATCAATAGACATATCCTTTTAAGCCAATAAGTACTCCACCTCTAAATCAAGTGTGCAAATAAGACTGGCTTTCAATAACAAAACTACCATCCTCTCTATGCATACAGTTTCTTCCCCTCCCTTTCCTATAAGCGTAGTAGGTTCACACAATATGGAATCCTTCCCTCTGGCGTCTCATAACCTGCATTATTTCCAAATCTCAGCATGTGCAAACTGTAACAATTTGCTCTTGACAGGATAGAGTCAGGAAACCCAGGACTCTGGCTTTATTGGAAACTCTGAATTGTTATTAGCAGCTTAAACCAAAACAAAAGTATTTAAACCTGAGCACAGCCTTTTCTTTATAATCTTGCAATGGGTTAAGTATTTCAGAAATAGTTTTTCAACCAAAATAAAAATCTGCACCATGAAGAGCTAGGAGGAGCAAGAACATTCTCATGTTTCAGCTGTGTAATTTATTGCTGTTAAGATGGACCTGAAGTCTTAGACAAGAGGAAAAAAATCAATATTAATCCACTCATACTTGTAATGGAAGGATGTGGTCAGATAAAGTATTACTGGATAGTGCAGGACTGCAGTCTGAGTTTGAAGACAGATGCTATATGCTTGCTATGGAAACAATAGACCATAACATTGTATTTGATATGGAAAAATCAATCACGCTGTTACTAGCTAGAAATTGCTACACTTTGAGGCAAGAATATAAAGTACCTCAAGCAGTTGTTAAACAGAAGAGGTTTCATGATTATTTAATCACTTCAGAGGTCAAACCAATTAAAATATCATCTGTCAATCCTTTTCCTAGCATTTGTTTTCAGGAGTATAAATGTCTTCTCAAAATCCACTGTCTTGACTGAAAATGATGATATGCAGAAATAATAAAAAAACAACTTCCACCATTACCAGATACAGTACATTTTCATCTGCCAAATAATAGAAGATTTTATTTTGGGACTGGATAGGATTGTGACCCAATGTGATTTTCAGGCAATTGTCCTTAACAGGTCTCCTGCATTTGAGTCTGGACTGCATCCTGTGTTCAGAAAGTATGATCATTAATAGATATGAATCACCAAATAATATGTAATATATACAAAGCCTTATGGGTTCAGAACTAAATTGAGGCTAATATCTGTCAAGTCTCCCTAGCTGCATTTTGCCTAATTTACCAATAATTTTCTTATTATATGTCAGTTACTATTTCCATTAAAAACAACCACACTTTGTTTTAGTGGGGTGTGCCTTAGCTGTATTCATCATATTTAGCTAAATCTTTGTAAGCAAGTTATCATGGACAGATGAGGTTATATTCAGTATCTTTAACTGAACACTCATTTGTAAAAATGTTTTTAAATTCCCTTTAAAACAAAAACAAATGAAAAACAGTCATTGGGCTGTTCGTTGGGCTACATGAATCTGCTTTCTAGCAGTGAACAGTGACCATATTACAAAAAGATTTCATAGAATCATAGAACTGGAAGGGACCTCGAGAGATCATCAAGTCTAGTTCCCTGCCCTCACAGTAGGACCAAGCACCATCTAGATCAGTTTTTCTCAACCTTTTTTTGATAAAGTACCCCTTTTTAAATATATACCCCCAGTACCTACTGTTTTCAGACACACAATTTTGTTTCTACTATTGCAACACTTTTGTTTAAACAACGTAATGGTAGCCATAGACTTCTCTCAAGTACCCCAACGGGGTTGAAAAACACTGATCTAGATCATTCCTGATAGATATCTGTCTAACCTGCACTTAAATATCTCCAGTGATGGAGATTCCACAACCTCCCTAGGCAATTTATTCCAGTGTTTAACCACCCTGACAGCTAGGAACTTTTTCCTACTGTCCAACCTAAACCTCCCTTGCTGCAATTTAAGCCCATTGCTTCTTGTCCTATCCTCAGAGGCCAAGGAGAACAATTTTTCTCCCTCCTCCATGTAACATCCTTTTAGATACTTGAAAAGCACTATCATATCCCCTCTCAGTCTTCTCTTTTCTAAACTAAACAAGCCCAATTCTTTTAATCATAGAATACTAGAACTGGAAGAGACCTTGAAAGGTCATCGAGTCCAGTCCCCTGCCTTCACAGCAGGTCCAAGTACCATCTAGCTAATCCCTGATAGATGTCTATCTAATCTGCTTTTAAATATCTCCTGAGATGGAGATTCCACATAGCTCATGTTTTCTAGACTTTTAGTCATTTTTGTTACTTTTCTCTGGACCTTCTTCACACAATACTCCTATTCTTCTGGACAAAATACTTCTATTGAGGCCTTAGCACAGAAGAATGACTTCTTGTGTCTTGCTCACAAAACTCCTGTAAATGCACCCCAAAATCATGTTTGCTTTTTTGCCACAGCATCACACTGTTGACTCATATTTAGCTTGTGTCCATTATGACCCCTAAAGCCCTTTCAGCAGTACTCCTTCCCATTCTGTATGTGTGAAACTGATTGTTCTTTCCTAAATGGGATACCTTGCATTTGTTCTTATTAAACTTTATCCTGATTACCTCAGACCATCTCTCTAGTTTGTCCAGATCATTTTGAATTTTTCCCTTATCCTCCAAAGCATTTGCAACCCCACCCAGATTGGTAATTTCAGTGAGAATTAATCAGTACCACTGGGGGAAGACAGAGTAAGCCAGAGCAGGCATGTCAACTTAGCACCTCAGCTTTGGAGCTAAACCTTTGGGGTATGTCTAGACTACATGGCTCCATCGACAGAGCTATGTAAACTAGTTTACCCAACATAGTCAATGAAGCAGGGATTTAAATAATCCCCACTTCATTAAAATAAAAATTGCCGCCACTCTGTGATGACAATCAGCTGATCTGGCACAGCGTGGCAGTCTAGACGCGGATAGGTTGACAAGGGAAGCCTTTGTTGACTGCAACCTTATGCCTTGTGAAACGAGGTTTACAGGAGCGGTCGACAAAGGCTTCCCTTGTTGACCAAACCATGTCTAGACTGCCGCGCTGTGCTGGATCAGCTGACTGTCGGCACAGCGCAGCGGCCATTTTGATTTTAATGAAGCGTGGATTATTTAAATCCCCGCTTCATTCACTATGTCGGGTAAACTAATTTACATGGCTCCGTCGACAGAGCCATGTAGTCTAGACATACCCTTGGAGAATAGCACTAGTGTACACTCATAAATTAGTATAGAAAAGCTTCATTATGACTGCCCCATTATGTGCCTGCTTGGAGGATAAACTGAGGAAGGACACGGTGCTGAGGATTTTTCCACCTTTCACTTTTCACTGACACTAAAAGGTATTGTTCACAAAACCCAACCCTGCTTTTTCTTAGCTATTTAAATATGAATGGGGTGCATTTCAGTGTATGAATTCTGAATGTCTTTGTAAGAACAGGAAAAACTTAAAAAACATCTGAAGAAGTGGGTTGTGCCCACGAAAACTCATGATACCATCTACATGTTTTGTTAGTCTTTAATATGCTACTAGACTACTTGTTGTTTAAGTTGTTCCTGTTACAGACTAACTCGGCTACCCCTCTGAAACTTTGTAAGAACAGAAGGCACTTTATTACTAGAGCTTGTTGAATAGGAAACTGATTTACAAATATTGCCATTGTTTGTGAATCTCTAAGTTTTCACACTATTTACCAAAAAAATGACACTCTCTTCCCCCGTCCCCCAAAGAAATTAAAAATTATATCAGGGATCTCGCGTTATGGTTGGGATTTAGGAATGTGTGAACTTTTGAAACAGAAGCAATTGCATTCCATGGCTCTGAGAAGCAGGAACAGAGAAGGCAAACACTGGGCACTGTATTTTAAAGCTGTTCAAATAATTTTAAACTGTGCTCATTCTTGTTGGAATCAACCGTGCAGAAGAAATATTCCAAATAAGAGCATGAGTTCATTCAGGAATTCATCTAGGGCTCGGTCCCGCTGAGCCCCCTTATTTAAGCAGGTTTTTGATCAGGCTCCAAAAGCTCATAAATGTGGCAACATTTTTTATTTACTTACTGATTTTTTATTTTACTTATTTATTTTTGCTTTCTAGGCAGGTTTTTCCTCAAGCATTCACAAGCTTTATTTATTATTCATTTTCATCTTAGGAAGAGAAACTTGAAATATTTATTTTCAGGCTATTTTTCAAAAATGCTTTTCACAACTGCTGTATCTATTAAACGGCTAAAAACTCCTCTGAAACAGCCAGTGATTATCTTCCCTGAAATCTCACTTTAAAATAGGTTAATAATTAAAATGTTTTACTCAAAGCTCAGGCAAATAGTTAATAGGATGAAATGGTTACCTGGAGAGAATCTGTGGATTGTATTTGCATTCATTTCAGTAGGCTTTTAGTCTAGTTTTGTTTAGTTTTAAGTCTCAGAACATTAATCATTTCTAGGAAATGCTAACCACAGTGACAGACCTCGCTATGCTGAATGTTTTACAAGGAAGCCATTTTTAGCCATAAGCTGCCATTGCAAGCAAACAACTGACGGCCAGCAGTGTTTTTGTCAGATTCTGACAAGTGAATCAATAAAAAGACACAGCAAAGGTTCAATCAGAACAGACACCACTAATACGACTGGCCTTTTGGGACCTACAGAAGCGAGGAACTGCTTTTCCATGTTAATTTCTCTTCACTACCCTGGGGGTTATCACCTTCTTTGGCCTCTGTTAATTAAAAACTGCCTCCTGTTAAAGTTCCTTGGCAGACATTTTCCTCACATCAGCTCATTTTGCTGGCTGCTGAGAGAGGAAATGAGGAGAATGAGAGCTCTGAAACAGTTATATGAAGCGTTGCCAAAATCCTATTTCATCACCTCCAATTTCCTATCAACATAAACGTACAGATTTCCTTCAGAAAGTGAGAGGAGCTTATAAAAATATGCAAAAAGTGGTTTTAAAATGTAACACTGCATATTTTGGAGGAGAATACAGATATCTAAATGACTTTATGATACATTATTTTGAAGTGTACTATATGGAGATATTTTCACATAGGCAAGCACAGTATGAGTTGTATTTTAATGAGTGAAATGCACCCAATAAATGGCAGGTGTATCTATTTGTGCTTGCAAAAATCTGCACTTTTGTACACCTTGGAATGTACATGCCAAACAGGTAGCTATACACCCAACTGAAAGATTTAGCAAATGTAAAGTTTTAAAAGCCTAACATGTGGTACTGTATTTATGTGACTCTACTTGGACCCATCCTCGTTGTAGTACTTCAGTCCTCAATGGCCTAGTTTCCTTACCCTCTCCCTCTCTACCAAGCAACAAATCTCACATTCAACAGAAACGCTGACGAAGCCCAATATGACACACTCAGATATAAAAAGCAAAACATTCTTGGTGAACGGTAATGTGGTTACTCCTAGAGATAAGAATGAGCCCTGATTTTTCAGGTCAGCTGGAAGAAAAACTCAGTGGAAGCTTAAAAACTTTTGTCATCAACAGCAGTTGGTGCAATAAAAGGTATGATCTCACTCACCTTGTCTCTCTAATAGCCTGAGACTGGCACAGCTTCAAGAACATTTTTTAAGTGCCTGAGGCAAGATGCATCCTTTCACCTTAATGATGGAAGACTGAAAAATGGCCAAGCAACTCAGAGATAGTTGGCAATGAAAGAGGAGGAGGAAAAGAACAAAAGGCATTTCTAAAACAGTAGGTGAAGCACGGATCAAAGGAGATCAGGGGTTCTAAATTTACCACCGTGGCAATTTCCCTTTCTCCCCTGGTGCTTGGTTTTCCTTCTGGAGACACTCTTTTGGGATAGAATAATTTGTGACCCAGTTTTCCTTTGGGAAAGTGTTTGGCCCAGCTCTTCCCTTTAGAAACAAGTACAGAAAAAATCCTTCAGTTCTCCCATAGTCTGAAGTTATTCTTTGATTATTCCAGGCCACAACCAACATCACGTCCCACCATGAAGTGAAGTAGGGCTTCCTCCAAACTTCACTGAAAATGGTGATATGGGGCTTCTAATCTAGGACAAGTGAAACATTCTGAAGTCCAATCTATTACTTTTGTCATTTCAGGCCTCCTCCTTCACTAGTTTTAACCCACTTCAGGGTTCCTTTTCTTTCTATTGCTTATCTATATGCTGCCTCACAATCCCTTTTCCACACCCTGTCCTAGGTTATTTCCCCACTTCTCTTTGGTGGAAAGCACTAAACCAGGTCTTGGTTCTCCTCTTTGAGAGAAGGTTGCTCCCTGTACTCCTCCTCATGCTTTGCAGCAGTCTACAGTTCCCAGGATTCCTTGAGGAATTATTGTGTTGCTGGAAGGCCAATATGCCAGCTCTTGCCAAGGTTGTGGGCACTAAAAACTGACAAACTTATAGCTGGAGACTAGACCAATTCACATGGATGTTAGTTCTGCTCACGGCTGCCTCGCTAATAAGTATTAGTCTTATAAAAAGGCTGTGTTTAGACTATTAAATGTTGGTAATTTGCTGCAAGCATGAATCTTACTGGTAATGTCTGTATATGAAGCTATTTCAGGTCTTTAATAGCCAGCACAATGGGCCCAATCCCAAAATGACATAAATAAGCATAGCTCCACCTACACTCATTTAAACTAGTTGGGTGCGTCTAGACTGGCAAGATTTTGCGCAAAAGCAGTCACTTTTGCGCAAAAACTTGCCAACTGTCTACACTGGCCACGTGAATTTGCGCAAGAGCACTGACATTCTAATGTAAGAATTCAGTGCTTCTTGTGCAAATACTTTGATGCTCCCGCTCAGGGATAAGCCTTCTTGTGCAAGAATACTTGCGCAAGAGGGCCAGTGTAGACAGGCACCTTAATTTTTTATGCAAGAAAGCCCGATGGCTAAAATGGCCATCGGAGCTTTCTTGCGCAAAAGTGCGTCTATACTGGGCAAGGATGCTTTTGCTCAAAAACACTTTTTGCACAAAAGCATCCGTGCCAATCTAGACACTCTTTTGCGGAAATACTTTTAACGGAAAAACTTTTCCGTTAAAAGTATTTCCGCAAAATCATCCCAGTCTAGATGCAGCCGTTGAGTATCTGAACCAGGATAATTGAATTATGTCTTTGGCAACAACATGTGATGTGATATATTACTGATGGATGTCATATTATTCCCTCTGTGGCATTCAATAGGTAGTTGTGGAAGTTGTTAACTTAAGTATTTACTAGTTAGATGGGTTTTATGCTTTGATTTCAAAAAGCATTTATGGAACAAATTATTGTTAGGTAGAGGGACTGTGCTACTAGAGGTAACTTAGATGACTGATAGTCAGTAGCTATTATGCTTCCTTACTAGAAACGTACTTTTACAATGTATATGCCAGGTTTTACTCATTATGTATTAATTCAGAGAAAATATGAACCTTCCTGAACATTTGTTCATTTTTGTAAATCAAACTGGGTTTTAAAAGTTTTATGTTCAGCTAAACATACACCAGAAACTTGTACTTATCCAAAATATTGATGCATATAACTGAGTTAAAATTATTGATATACAACATGCTTAGTTTTTAAAATGTCACCTGGTATTGTAACTACACTGAATCTGTAAAACACGCACAGACAGGTGCAATCTACTAATTTCACAAGTAAAATATGATGTTCTACTGCCATGAATAATTTCATGTAAAATAGGTGATTGTTTGTGCAACGATGTCAGGAATAAAAGCTTGCAGCTCAGCTTGGGCCCAGCTATCTCCACCTGCCTAGTGAGCAACTAAGGACTCAAAGCTGAATCACAGTTGGCTTTCATCTATTTGGCCAGAGGAACCAACAGACATGCTCTTAAGCCCAGATTTAGGGCCAATGGCTGCTTCTCACTCTTGTCCCAGCTGCAACTGCTCATCCATGTGCCTTGCTCCAGTCCACTCCAGCCCTGCTCAGTACCTGACTCTAGCATTAGCCACTAGGAACAACCACCACTGTTGTGATTGCTAGTCATGATCTTCCACACCTTCGTCCATGATAAACCACATGCTTTGCTTTCCCCAGTTATCCTCTTTGAACACAGAATTCTGTGTTTTCTCTTAAAGTTTCTGGGTTTCAACATTTAGCCTAAGCATCCAATATTGGGTATTAAGAGGAGAAAAGTGGACTGTGAATTAATGTTATGAGGCCTGGCTGTGGTCTTTGTTTTTCTTCGGTTTTCATTTTCCAGAAATAGAGTAACATAGTGAGGACCTTTTTTTAAAAGCAAGTAATTCTCAAATACCATTGTACTTTAAATATTCCATTATTATTATAAAGAATATGTTCAGTCATGGAGCAGCAGTTACAATTTCATCTGGCTGAGCTGTTGAAATGGTAGAAAATGGATTTAGGCAGGAGTCTCACAAGCCTTCAAAAAGTGATTACAGCAGATGTATATTGCCTCAGCCAGTTAGTATCTGTTTCTGGAAACTAGAGTCCAGTTGTCTGGCATTTTCAAGGTAAGTCTGAGATCCCTCTGTTGCTCTTGAGCCTCACGTAAGTGAAGAGTGCACTGGTGGTAGTCACATGCACAACATATACAGTCAATAGCCAAAGAATGATGGTCCTCATAGAGTAATTGAGCAATTATCAGAATAAATAAAATAACTACTCCTAGCCTTCAGAGTAGTGAAAGGTAGAGAAGGATGAATGGGAAGTGAGGGAAAGAAGAAGCATGTGTTTTCTATGCTTGCTGTCACCTTCAGAAACCATTACAGATGTGCAGTGCAATTGAATTCTCTTATATCTGTAGAGCTGGGAGTGTGTAGCCCTTCTATATGCCACTCAAAAATAGTTCTGAAGCAAACCAATGCAACACAATGTTACTGATGACCCACAATTCCAGATAATTTTCTCCCCTCTACTCCCCCCTTAAATACAAGAGATGAAAAACAAATGCCCAAAGATAGTAGAAAGATTAGGCTGCAAAAGCCCATGAATTTGGGCTACATACAGTGTAATAAAACAGCAATGGAAATTGTGCAAATATTTTCAAAATTTATGGTGGGTCTGAAAAAACAAGAAGGGGCAAGAGTGAGAAGCAGCCATGGGCCTAAATCTGGGCTTGTGAGCATGTCTGTAGGTTCCTCTGGCCAAACAGATGAAAGCCAACTATGCTTCCAGTTTTTATTATATCCAAAATGGTTCATTCATACCTAGTTTTTAAGCATGGAGGAGGATATAAGCCCCTCAACCATCTAATTTAGTCTGTTTATGAAAAGTACTTGGTGCAGATCTGATGGCCGGACTGGTGCCATCCACTTGGTTATGTGTAAATAGGGGTACGTCTACACAGCAACATTATTTCAAAATAATGTCAAAATACTATCAAGGTGGAGGACTTCTTACTCCGACTCCTGTAACCTTCATTTTACAAGGAGCAAGGGAAGTTGGAGGAAGAGTGCTCTATTTCAAATTAAGTCCTTTGTAGACGCTCCCAATTTCAAAATAAGCTATTTTGAAATATACTACACAATTGACATAGCTCAATTTGTGTAGCTTATTTTGAGTTAAGCCCCATTGTGTAGAGGCACCCTAGACTTTGTTTGTAAATAAGCTAGGTTTATATAAAATAAAACAGATGTGTACCAGGATATTTATGTGTTGTGGTCTGATAAGTCACTATTAACCTGCATTACGTAATCATGCATAAGCACAGTTTTATATGCATCATTATAATTGTTAATAAAGTTTTGAAATGTGCTGTACTAGATCATCCTGCAGTAAAACAATTATCCTGTGAGATTTGAATATTTTATATGTTTTATAAGATTTAAATATTCCAGTATGTGCAAACCCTTATCATTGTATCAACAACTCTTTATTATTTTAAATCCATGTCTGCAGGTTCCTATATATTTAAATGAATACTCCAGACCACAGCACACACAAGCCAGGAATATGCATCATCTGCAAATCACATATCAAACCAAGTTAAATGTGTGACATCTTATTGCACCACAATTCATTATTAGAAAGGTAAATCATATTGATGTTAACAAATGTACCCAGAATCTGTATTTACACAAAAAAGCTAAAATCAAGCTTCATTATCTCCAAATATCTGGCAATAATGAAAACAAAAAGGAGAACTTTTTTAAGTTTAATATTTTATTATTAAGAAATGGGAAAGTACAACTAGCTCATCCTCTTATGACAACTAGCTTCTTTGTCTAAATTCCATTTGTTTCTTTGGCAGCTAAAACACCTTGAAATTACCTTCTCCAGCATGGAAGAATGATTTTTTTCCCTAGCTCTGGCTGCCAGAGTGATTAGAATTTTAATTAGTTAAGCAGAGAGCAGGGAAGGAAATCGCTGGGAAAAAAAAGCGCATGAAAGATTCACAATTGCATGGAAGACAAAGAGGCATCCGAAACAGTCTCACAGCTCGATTGTTACATCAGTAATTCTAGAGCAGTACTGAATTCTATACGACTAACACTACTGGCCTTTAACCTTCTGAGAGCATTAGGGTACTGGGACATTAGAAAATATTTTATCATCTGTTGCCACTCAGTGTAGAGCAAGGTTTTTAAAGCACTCAGATTATCCACAGCTCCATTCCAATGTCTCTTTTGGCCCTTTGATCTGCTTGCTAGAGCTCAGAATTCAATCCACAAAGGAAAGACTGTCAATTATACCACCAGCACCAGACCATTACACCAATAAATATTGCAATTATCCATCAATATCTGCAAATTTGAAAGAGAGGTGAAAATCCCATTATGGTGCTTTTTCAGAAGGCAATGCTATATAATTTAGTATGCAATTTATTTTCAGACCTACTTATAAAAAATTAATCTTAGCACTAGAAGCAGAATAAGTCTGGTAGTTCAGTTATGTAGCTGCATGAAATGTGTTATCTGTTGACAGTATAGGACTAGAGAGCATGGCTGTAATGTCCTAGCCCAGTATGAGGCACACTGTCTCTCAAAGAGAGTCTATATTGGAGCTGTTGGCTAGGCATCAGGAACTGCACTTTTCACTCACTGTTAGGCCTCTTCTCAGTCCCTCTCACGGATTTCCAACATCCTGCTCTCCCCATGTTTACTAGACATAGTGAACATCATTTACATCAAAATGGCCGCCGCTCTGTGCCAATCAGCTGTTTGGCAGCACAGAGGGGAAGTCTGGACACTCTGTGGTCAACAACGGAAGCCTTTGTCGACCGCTCCATTATGCTTCGTGGAATGAGGTTTATCGGAGCGGTCGACAAAGGCTTTTTAGTTAGCTGATGGAGAAATCACACCAATCCACCAGCTCTCTGTATCTTATAGTTCTCACTCACCCAAGAGATCCCATTCATTTAAATGGAGGTGGAGGAGGAGGAGACCTTGAACTGGGAGGGGGAGGAGGAGGAGGAGCTATT
>JANRFK010004149.1:71457873-71482784 GCA_030068395.1 Apalone spinifera
GAGAGAGAGAGAGAGAGAGAGAGAGAGAGAGAGAGAGTGTGTCAGACTCTAAGGAGACACAGGACATCTTTTGTTTTCAAAGTTACAGGGTAACCAGGCTACCCCTCTGAGACCACTTACTAAAGTAACAATTGCACACCTCTAAATTTGACACAGGATAACTAGCATCAGTGAGGAATGAAAATATAGAATCAACAGAAAGCCACCTAGATGAATCCTAAAGACAATGAAGTGTGAACAGGTGTGATGATGTGTTAAATAGCATGCCTCAAAAATGACTATGCTTGCTAATGAGATGACAGTTGCTTGTTATGCAACTTGTCCTAGTAAAATTGTCTTTGCCTGGCACCTATGCCCTTGGGCACATGTCCAATCAATTTGAGAGCTGCAACATTCCATCAAAATTGGTATTTATCATTATAGATGACCATATGAAATCTATATGCATAGGACTCTCAAACTGACTCCTATTTAAGCTAATTGCAGGGCTTCCCCAAAATAAATTTGAACCATACAGGCTCCTATAGCAACAAAGGACCAATCTGAATTAGAAGCCATGCAAGTGGAGAACTTAGATGGTAATTTACATGTAGTCTTCATTGCATGGATTTTTGCTGAGTTTCTCTAATGAGTTGTGCACTAAAAAAAAATGTGCATATAAAATCTTGCCAAGCAAAAGGTAAAATAATAGAAAGACAATGCATTTAGCATCTCAATTTCCATTTAAGAACTCAGCCTTCCCAAGTTTTTGAGTTGCTATGGTGGGACTTTTTGTTTTGTTTTGTTTCGGGTGCGGTGTGTGTGTGTAGGGGTGTTTTATGGTGGGAGGAGTATGTAAAGAAAGAAGATTAATACATAATTATTACTCAGCTTTGTGCTCATCACATTTTCAAGAAGTGAAAACTAAATTAAAATCTAGCTAAAGTATATATTTTCTTTTAGCATATTAACAATTGAACTATTCAATTCATGAAGGATGATAGTGAATTAACCTTTAGAGAGCCAAGGAACTAAGAATTCATGGAGTGATTCACTGTTTGATCAGCTCACTTAAGTCAAGGTGGAATGTAAATTAATTGGCTGTTTCAAAGCAATGCACAGAGTTTCATGATTTAAAAAGCATCCATTTCCATTTTTATCATAGCTGCAAGTTTAAAGCCTTCTTGCATTGTTTCTACATCTTCTTATTGGGAGTCAGAAGCTAGATTGCACTGCAGTAGAAGTCAGAAATGACAATTTTCAGGCCAATTTTCCATAATTCTTTTTTATATAGGATGTTTGTCTGCCTTTTTTATTTTTAAATCCATATTTGAATAATATATAATATATAGATCAGTCTGAAGTGCCAAATGTTCTCACTACAACCATTATGAATACTAGGTTTTTCTAGAATTCTCCAGTTACCAAAATACAGTACTCAGGACAAAATCCAACAAATAAAGCACACGCATGCCTCGGAAATTTGACTCCACTGCATGGAACCCAGACAATTTATATTTAGTGTTGTTAATTATATGCACAAATATCATGTCTATTGAATTGCACATGGACCCTCCTATCTTAGCTAGCAGGAAGATTATTCTTGGCAAATCTGAAATAAATTGTAACTATTCAAATTAATTACTAGTAAGCTCATACATAGTTAAAATTTAATTTTCTACTGCAAAGTTTCAAAACCAACAGGTAGTTGGAACATAAGTCCTGAAATTTGTGGACTATTTCACTGCAGTTCTAGGAATCCTTTTATGACTTCAACATACAATTACTACTATTACTAATAAATCTAGGTAACTACAAGCTGCAAATACATTTAATTACTAAAATACTACAGCGGACCACCTTCCCATTTCATTTTAATAGTGCTGATATGCTACTTGGGACTGGATGATTCATTTAATAGCAGTTTGTTTTCCTTGGCAACTCTATTTTTTAAATTATAAAAGGTAAAAAGTACATTTTCATCACATTGAACAGAGATTTACAATACCCATAGAACTACTGTTCGTTTTAAAGGAAGAGAAGCATTTAGAGAGAGAAAAAATATAACTCTATGCTTCTGAACTCAAGTTGACCTATATGAGTGCGCTGACACAACATAATTATGATAAACAACATCATTATAGCATAAGGAAAGCTTCCTGTGGCTCTGCTGTTTTAGCAAATATCTGTGCAACAACAACCGGGCAAATTCCCTGCCTAAACTAAAAATAATGTTATAATAATCCTCCCATTAGAATCAATAACTATTTTATTATTACTAATGCCTGCAGTGCTAAGATGAACCCATTGTGTAATAAATTTAGTAACTTGTCACTTGATACAATATGATTTTACAATATTGCTAATGTGCACAAAGCATTCAAATATACAATATAGGCACATCTTAGATTTATGACAAATATAAGGCAAGAATGAATCCAAGCAAAGTCTTCATGTTGCTTGACTGAGGTCAGAAAAAAATCAATACTGTTCATAATATATTTGTGACAGAAGCTTAAATGAAAAAACCTTACAAGTTAAGAGGCAGTGCTTTATTTATCCTTAGCTCTATCTAGTAGACAGGTTCTGTAAAATGGCAGAAAGGAGAATAAGATTTTTCAGTCTTTGAAATAAAGAAGGGAATACATGTTAGAGAAAAAGTTAACCGTTTCATTTCCAACATACTTTAGTATCTCCACTCTCCCCTAATGGAGCCCTAACACTAAAACAAAGCAGCCAATCTGGGCCTTGGCTTTTAAAAAAATCCAAAAAAAGACCCAATCCAAAAAGAAACTGGTGAGTGGAAAGTCAATGCTCTGCTCTCTCAGAAAATGCTGGTGTGCACATTTCAGAGGGAAGTTTCTAGTCCTCTGCAAGCAGAATCATAGAAAGCTTATTTTGGGGAGGGTTCTGAGGTTAATGAGTATGGTCTTCCTGAATAAAATACTGGCCCCATTTAAATAAGTGGTAGCAAGCCTGCTGATGAGGGAAGGGCAATGGGGACAGTTGCCCCAGAGCCCGGCAATTCAAAGGGCTCCGGCACTCATGACCGGCACTTCTGATCCTGTGGCAGTGGTGGCTGGAGCCCCAACCTCTTGAAATTGCCACTAGAGTGCTGCCCCACACTTTCTGTGCAGCTGAAAGGGCTGTGTTCAGAGGGCTGGCTGTCCTGTCCCCACCCCTCCCACCCAAGACCACACACTTTCCAGGAGAGTAGGGCCACTTTCTTCACTCCTTGGTCTTGCTTCTGATGTATTTGTAGAATGTTTTCTTGTTATCCTTTATGTCTCTAGCTAGTTTGATCTCATTTTGTGTCTTGGCATTTCTAGCTTTGCTCCTACAAATTTGTGTTATATGTTTAGATTCAGCCTTTGCAATTTAACCTAGTTTCCGCTTTTTTGTAGGTCTCTCTTTTTTTAAATCATTGAAGAGCTCCTGTTCTTAAGAACTTCCCATAATGGGCAGTGTTCCCTGTAAGCTGTGCACTTCTGCGGACCACTCAGAAGAGATTTAAATGCTGTCCAGCTGATTAGCAGAGCGACCACAGCTAGCTTTTGGTTTCTACTGGTGGTGCACATTCACACATGCCTCGGTGCTCATAAGATTTATTCTGCACATGAATTGAAAAGATTCTTTACTGCCCTCTTAATACACCCCTTCTTATGTAGTACCCCCTCAATCTTCTTTTTGAAAGCTGAACATACACATTTTTAAAAATCTTTCCTCATTAGCAATAGGTTTAGAAAATATAGCCTTTGCTTTCTCTTTGTTCTGCATACTCCCCATTTTTCTGGATCTTTTTAACATTTTGATGCTCAGAACAGGACCCCAGCTGAGTCCTCAGCAATGCCAGGTAGAGCAGAACAACTCACTCCTAGGTCTACGTGATAATCCTCTTAGTACATCCCAAAATATAGATATTTCCACAGTAACTCACAGATACTTTTTCTTCTGTACTACTGCCCAGCCAGTTAATCCTCATTTTGTATTTGCAACTTTAATTTTTCCTTCCTAAAGGTAGTACTTACACTTCTTTGTTGAATCATCTTATCTTGTTGATTTCAGACCAATTCTCCAATTTATCAAGGTCCTTTTGAATTCTAATTTTCCTCCAAAGTGTTTGCAGTCCCTTCCAGTTTGGTGTCTTTCAGTTTTTATAAATATACTTTCCACTGTGTTATCCAAGTCATTAATGAAAATGTTGACTAGTATTGGACCCATGACTAGCCCTTGTGTGGCTCCTCTAGATAAATCCTCCCAGTTTGACAGCAAATCATTGATAACTGTTCTGAGTATGGTCAGCCACAAGTTGTGTGCCTACTTTGTAGGAAATTATTTGGCTCAAGGCGTCTTAGTTCATTTCAACAAAGGAAAATTAAACATTTCAATTTTGTGAATGATGAACATTTTTGATCAAACTGTTTTCTTTAGCGATTATGATATTTCCAAATAACTTTTCTGAAATTTCCATTCCTGGAAAATCTTGAAGTTTCATTTTTACCCCATTTTAGGATGAAAACAAATGGTGACGAATTTTGAAGAGCTCCTTAAATTATACAATATTTGGAATGTAAATGATAAAGAAAAATGATATTTGTGCTCTATTCCTATCCTATTCCATGTACAAAGAAGGGTAAGAAATATTCCTCTAGGATTAGGAGACACAAGCAGCGCCTTCAGTTGGGAAAGCTTAGGAGTAATGAGATGGTTTAGGGATAAGTAAGATCCCTTACTTACAATTCTCTTGGTTTTGTAGGTTTCCATTTTCCATACCAACAATTGCAGTGCATCAAGTTTCCCGTCCATTTTTTAATTCAAATCCCTTCCAAAAGCTAATATTTCCTGTGATGCCCCCACCGAAAAAATCCTTAACAATAAAAGGAAACATGAACAAAAATAATTGATTTTTCCCCCTATTATAGCATAATTCTCTTCTCCTATCTGTCCCTTTCATTTTTAGCTACTGTGTCTTGTCTCTGTTTAAGCAGCAACTTCTTCAGGGCACAAATTTATTTTTTATCAGTCTGTTTACACTATAAGCTAGAGGCAATTCCCAGTGGGCAGCTCATGTAGACATACTTGTGCTAGTTCTCATCTAGTGTAATATGCTAAAAATAATAGGATATGTCTACACTACAGCATTATTTCAAAATAGCGTATTTTGAAATAACACGTCTACACACACAATGCATTTCGAAATAGCTTTTTGCTATTTTGAAATAGCACGCCCACACTGATTGGATTCTGAATCGCATTTAAGGCCGGCTGGAACTGGTTCCGGCAGGGCATCAGGTCAGAAGTTACCTTGTGGCCAGGGCGGCCAGCAGGGCATCCTGGGAAGAGCTGAGGCCCCCTATTTCAAAATAAGCATCTACACGGCGCTTATTTCAAAATAGCAATTTCAAAATTAGCGCTATTCCTCATGAAATGAGGGTTACCAATTTTGAAATAAGCCCTCCACTATTTCAAATTAATTTCAAAATAACGGAATGGCTGTGTAGACACTAGGATAGTTATTTCAAAATAACTTTGCTGTGTAGACATCCCCAGAGTATAGCTACAGTATCATAAACAGCAGTGTCACTGGCTAGCCTCCTTGAGCACGTATCACGTTTGTGCTTGGGGCAGGCATTCCATATTGCTGATGTTTATGCTACTGTGGCTAATTAGATATTTATAGCATATTAGTTCACCAGAGCTAGCATGAGTATGTCTAGGGGTATGTCTACACTGCATGGCTAGTTAAGGATACTGGAGGTATCCCAAAATAGCTACCCCGTGTCTACACAAGCTGCCCATCATTTTGAAATAACAGGTGTGCTATTTCACTATCCCGGTAAATCTCATTGCATGAGGGTCAAGGGATGGCTCAAAATAGTGTGTTATTTCAAAATTTGGTGCTATGTAGATGTGCCAAATTTCAAATTTCAAAATAGATTCAAAATAAGATACACAATTTGCATAGTGCAAATTGCACATCTTATTTCAAGTTTAGGGTGCTGTGTAGACGTACCCTAGATGACAAATGTTGTGGTGTAGGTGTAGCCTTTAATGGAGTCACAATGGAAGCTATATACAGTAATTATGTTTAAGCATAGGAATACATTTTATTTAATTTAAAAAGTCAAACTTAAGAGGGTAAGAACTTTTTACACTAGAATTTCAGGGGTTTTTTTAATCCATTCTCATAAATATGTTTAAATGTGTCATGATTAAATACAGGGGCAAAAGAGATATTATTTCACTTTAACTCCATGTATTGAAAATCTATTTTTCATGCAAGCAATGTATTCCCCTGACTGGTAATTATAATTTAGGAAGTTCAAGTAGAGTCGTGTATATCATTCCTTCTGCCAAAAGTGCTCTGGTAAATCTTTATTCTTTTGACCTGAAACCCTTGTTTCAGTCCTTGGAAGTCTATTAGGTTAGAAGCATACTGAAAAAGCTCTCATGCTTCTGTACACTACTGTTGGTCCACGTATCCCAGAGTCTACTGTACTAAATAGCATGAAATTCACAATGGAACCATTAAGGTAATGCAGTAAAATTATCAAAATCTGAGTTTTTCATTGTTTCTTTTTTGAAAGAGAAATTTCCCTGTGTACAAATTCTATTCTTGGGGGTGAGGTAGGTTCGAATGCAAGGGGTTTTGTTTTTAAGACTATGTTTCCCTGATTATAATTCAGATGATTGGGTTGCCTTTTTTTTTTTTAAACAGCACAACCTCTAAATCTTTTGAATCTTAACATGAACAAATTGCTTTGCCTATTTCAAAATTTGAATTTCCCTCCTTCTTTATTTGTATATATTCAGGTATACAGGCCCACATTTGTATATATTTTCTAATTATGTGATATCTGTTAATGAAAGAGTAATATTCATGGAGCAAGATATCCTAATTAGCAAAAAGGTACCAAATGCAAGTATTGTGGATGATGTTTTGAAAAATTATCTCATGTACTGTCAGGAGGTGGCTCAATATGTCCGTTCACAGATAGACCTTTCCATGGGCTATATAATACAAGGCTGACACTATGAATTTGAATGCTGCCAGAGAAAAAAGGCATAATAAATGGCTGAGGTCAATAGGCATTAACATGTTTTCACACATTTCCGTGATAAAGTTTCAAAAATATCTCCTTCTTGTAGATAAGACTTACAGAACATATATTGCTAGAAAGCAAATGATTGGAAATAATATCTGTACCTACAAAAATGATCCTTGTTATATATAGGTACTTCATGTTTTATAGATCGGGCTATTTAGGTTGCCCAACACTTCCCATTATAAGACTCTGTTTTTAATTGCATAGTTTTGCCACACTTCAACTGTTTGGACTGAAATTTTCCATTCTGGGTGTCTGTCACAGGCTCTTGGGCTTTTTACAAGATAATTTCAGCCAAAATAATTTAGCAGTTTCTGAGAATGATACTAAGAATAGCTGCTCATTAAGGGTGCGTCTACTCAGCAAAGTTATTTCAGAATAACGGCCGTTATGCCAAAATAACCATGTGAGCATCTACACAGCAATTCTGTTATTTCAAAATAATCTTGAAATAACGGACAGCTTATTCCAACTTCTGTAAACCTCATTCTACAAAAAATAATGCCTATTCCAAAATAGCAATTTCGAAATAAGGCGTGTATAGACACTCCACTTCTGCTATTTCGAAATAGCCCCTCACCAGGACCATACTAAGTTATTCTTCCTGGGGCTCTAAATCGAGATAGCACATCTATATTAGGGAAGCCTTCCTCAGGCTAATTTTGAGGCTTCCCTGCACTATAGACATACTATTTCGAAATAAGCTATTTTGGAATAACTATTCCGGAATAGCTTATTCGGAAATAACTGTGCAGTATAGACATAGCCTAAGTGGGCACCATCCATTCTGTGCACTGAATAAGATAGGGATATACTGGAAAAACATTCTTCCATCAACCTAGCTACTGCTTCTCAGATATAGATTATCTACATTGATGGGGAAAGCCTTTTTGTTGATATAGGAAGAGTGCATATTACAGTGCTGCAGTGCCATAGGAATACTGCTGTACTTGCAGATACACTATAATTTAAGCATCCAGTACTAAAATGTGCCATGATGGGACTGGATGCCACAGGAATGTATTTTTACTTAACCTTTAAGCACAGTAGTCCCGTATTCCTGATAAGTTGAACTATCCCAAAAGTAGCTCCATGGAATATGGACACTGCACCACCTTGTCCCCTGTAGAGGTGCAGACAACTCTTCCCTGGGCTGGCTGGTTCAAAGAGAGGCAAAGGGCATAGTTCTGCCTTTGCCCTCATCACTCTGAGGAAGAAGATTCTTGTGACATTTATTTCATTTGTGCTCCCACACTAGGGAAACACTTATTTCCCAGAAAATAGGAAATCTCACAAACAGACCAACCTGAAAATACATTTATGTTTGAAGATGGCAAATTGATGTGGTTGAGAAGATAATTAAGAAGAAGATAGTTGACTTTAAAGCTTTTTTAGGCTAAATCTAATGGCAAATTTCAATCTCCATTACATGTACTCATTACACACCGGCTGCATTTTTGTCCTCTATATAACTAAGCATTTCTTGAGCATTTGTCAATAAAGGCAGCTTTGTATTTCATTTAAATGTAACCTTATATTTGTAAGTATACTGCTGTACTTTCTTTTTCTCAGGGTCTTCGGGGAACGGGATGGCATAGTATCTGGTCTTAAAGGACTTTAAGAGTGTGTCTATACAGCAAAGGGGTTGTCTATACAACTGTTATTCTGAAATAACCATGCTAGCGTCTACACAGCAATTTCGTTATTGCAAAATAATTTCAAAAGAAAGGACGGCTTATTCCAACTTCCGTAAACCTCATCATATATATAAAAGCCCACTGTCTGTGGCTCCTTAACTCCATAACGCTGTGATTCTGTAACTCTGTAACAATGTTTTCTGTTGCCTCTGAGAGGCTCTGTCACCTCTGAGAGGCGCTGTTGCCTCTGTAACATCCTTTGCCTCCCGCCATGGGAATGTTGCATAGGGACCACGGAGCCCAAACGGCCGTTTGCGTCGCTTGCTCCCGCGTGGCGGCCCGGCTGAGCAGTGCAGAAGTCAGCCAAGCATCATGGCGGGAGATGAAGGGGGCGGGGCAGTGACGTACACAGCCAGAGGGCGGGGCCTGGAAGAGCGTGCATCTCTGATGTCAGGAAAGGACACCGGATTCAAAAGGAGGAAAGCAGAGGAGACAAGAGAGGAGGCAGAGGAGAGCGGAGAGAGAGAGACGCAGGAGAAGGAGGAGAAGAGAAACAGAGAGTGGGAGGGGGAGAAGAGAAAGAAAGAGACAGAGAGAGAGGCAGGAGGCGGAGGAGAGTTGAGAGAGAGAGAGGGGAAGACAGTAGGAGGAGAGAGAAACGGAGCAAGAGACCAGAGGCTCAGAAGAAAAGACAGAGATAGAAAGGGAATAGGACATGGAGGAGAGACCCGAAAATCCCATCTTATGATGGGCTAATTGGCTAGTTCTATGAAGAGTAATGCTTATTCTGAAATATCTATTTCAAAAGCAGGTGTGTATAGACACTCCGCTTCTGCTCTTTCGAAATAGCCCCTCACCAGGGCCATTCTATGTTATTCTTCCAGGGCTCTAAATCAAGATAGCATGTCTATATTAGGCAAGCCTGCCTCAGACTAATTTTGAGGCTTTCCTGCAGTGTAGATGTGCTATTTCAAAATAAGCTATTTCAGAATAACTATTCCAGAATAGCTTATTCTGAAATAACTGTGCAGTGTAGACGTAGCATAAGATATCATTGATAGCATTTGATTTTTTCTGGTGTTTCAGAACCTAGGATCTATTGTAGAGAAGACGCTAACCCAAGTCTCCTCAAGTTTATATCTGAATTCCATTTGCTTTAATTTGAATACAGTTGCCATTCCTTTAAAAACCGAATCCCTGTGGTGGCCTGGACCTATGCATCTTGTAATTCAAGATCATAAATACAGTATTAATATGTAGTATTGTGCTGAAGCTATAATTTGATGCCATTACATCAAATGGAATTGCTTATTGTGCATATGGAATTATTCAGATGATGTGTGAGTACATTTTTGCAGCACTGAAGTCTTAGATTATAAACTCTTCAGGGAGGGACTGTCTTTTACTTTATAGTTGTAAGTAATAGCACAATGGAATATAACACACAGTGGGGCCTCTAGACCAGCATTTATATTAATTAATTATATATTATATATTAAACAGAATATTTCAACAGCTAAAAAGCCTGAAAAACAGCATTTTTGTTTTACTGCTATCTGTTGCCATGAGGAGACCAACTCTCAATATAAAAGACATAGTTATATTGCCATTACATCAAATCAGACTGGGATCTCTTAGGACTGCATTGGTCAAATTCACAGAATCATTCTTCTGCTTTGAGCACAGTTTGGAGTTCTGCAGTGGTTCTCCCAGGGGTTTTTATTTTGTGCATCCAGGGAAGTCAGCAAGACAGCACCAGATGGAATTAATAGGCTTGCCTTTTGCAGGCAAATGCCAATGTTGCTTCGGAATTTCCCATAGTACAATTTTGGAGTTAAAGCCATTACCCTCTCTTCCTGCTGGCTAGCAAAGTGGGGTCTAATAGTCACTCCTAGCAAAGTTATGCCAGCATGGTTAATCCCAAGAAAGGTTCTGAAAAGTTTATAATGGTGTCATTAGAAGATGTAGCCTCCCAGCTAACTGCAGGAGTTGGGTTAATCTGAAATCAAAGATGCATTTGTAAATGTTGGGGGAGGAGGAGGAAACATAAACATCCATCATTAGAGAAACTGTCACAAATTAACCAGGGAGTACATCTACACAAGCCCCCTAGATCGATCTAGGAAGGCTAATGAAGGCGACCAAAATTGCAAATCAAGCCCGGGATTTAAATATCCCGTGCTTGATTTGCATGTTCCCGGACAGGCGCCATTTTAGAAATTGACTAGCCTGAAGTAACTGCCATGCGGCACATGAAGTGTCTACATGCGACAGTGAAACAGAATTCCAATGTAAACCCCTGACTCGAATTAGCTGGTATTCCTCCTGCAATGAGGTTTACCAGCTAATTCAATTTAGGGGCTTTAAATTGGAATCCCTCACAGCAGCATGTGTCAAAATATAATTGGTATTCTATCAGTCCCTAAGAACAAATCTTTCCTTTAAAATGTAAGGGTAAGAGTATGTGTTTAGTTTTTAAATTTACTTCAGTGGAATTATATTTATTAGGTGAGAACTGGTTAAAAGACAGGAAACAAAGGGTAAATTTTCAGAATGGAGAGGAGTAACTAGTGGTGTCCCCCAAGGGTCAGTCCTGGGACCAATCTTGTTCAACTTATTCATAAATGATCTGGAGAAAAGGGCAAGCAGTGAGGTGGTAAAGTTTGCGGATGATACCAAACTGTTTAGGATAGCCAAGACAGAAGCAGACTGTGAGGGACTCCAAAAAGATCTCACCAAACTGAGTGATTGGGCAACAAAATGGCAAATGAAATTTAATGTGGATAAGTGTAAAGTAATGCGCATCGGGGGAAAAAACCCCAACTATACGTACAGTATGCAGGTTTAAAACTAATAAAAGAAAGTTCTTATTCACACAGCGTGTAGTCAACCTGTGGAACTCCTTGCCAGAGGAGGCTGTGAAGGCTAGGACTATAACAGAGTTTAAAGAGAAGCTAGATAATTTCATGGAGGTTAGTCCATAAAAGGCTATTAGCCAGGGGATAGAAATGTTTGTCAGAGGCTGGAGAAGGATGGCAGGAGACAAATTGCTTGATCGTTGTCTTCGGTCCACCCCCTCTGGGGCACCTGGTGTTGGCCACTGTCAGTAGACTGGCTACTGGGCTAGATGGACTTTTGGCTGACCCATACATCCGTTTTTATGTTCTTATGAGCTACCTGAATCACTCAGTAAAAAAATGCTAGTTTTGATTTCCCTAAAGTTGATAGGGATTAATGCGAATTTGTCAATCATCATAGAAAATTCTCAGAATAATGAGTGCATTGACCAATTAATCAGCCTTTCATGCATCCATACAACTCTCAGAAATAATAACAGTATTTGTGAACCATATCACATCCAAAAAAACAAAAAGAAAAAAGAAATATGTAAAGCCAACCCTACTAAATCATATCTTTTTTTAAAAGGAAAAGTCAGAAGCCCCTGAAGTTACGTTAAAAAAATTAAAATCTTAGAAATTTTGCTTTAAAAATCAAAATGTTCTACAAACTACATGGTTACGGTCAGTTATAACGATTGAGGGTAGATGTGGTTCTCAGGTTTCTATTCACTTGAAAAGATAAATGTTACACAGACATGCTATACATTCTTCTGTATGTGAAAGTACATATTTTTATGCTTATGGGTTCTCAATTTTCAAAAGAGGATAACAACCAGCAGCTCAAATTTAGACAAGTAAGGAGACAATTTAGAATATTTTCTTTGATTTGAAAATTTTCAGGGCTCCCAACCTGGCCACTAACTGTTGGCAGGGTTCCACTCCCGACTCCTGCCCTGCTCCAGCCGGTGGGGCTCCCTGCACACAGGGAGCCTAAGTGGTTCCATTCCTCTGGCTTCAGCATCTCTCTGCCTCTGGCCAGTGGAGCTCTACTCTTGACTGACAGGGGTCTCTGCCCGCCCTCTGGCTGACAGCCACTGGCTAGGCTTTCTGCCCCCAGGCCACTGTCCCTCCAGACTGCCTGCCAGCTGAGCTCCCATCCACTTGCAACCTCTGTAGCTGGGTCTCTCTGGTCCAGCAACATCCACAGTCCTTCCGGATCACAAATATTGCTGGACCAGAGAATCCTAGACCACAGAGGTTCAATCTGTGCTGATTTTCCCCTCATTTATTTCCTAAAATGTATCCACAAATCCTAAATCACCTAAAATTCTAGCCATTTGACTAGATCTATTCAGAAGTACAAAATTAATTGCTAATCATAATTTTTACACATGTAGGCCCCGAGCCCCTATGCAGGCTAAAGCATTTCTCACTGAAGTCTGCAAATGCAGAATTTATCTGTTAGTATGCTGTATTTTTCTATTTCTATGTCATTTAGACATTTGAACTTTGCTTCCTAATCCTAACCAACCTAGTTTTCTTCATTAAATGGTTTCAACGGAATCCACCTTCAGTACCATGCACCAGTCAAGTTCATATAATCTCTATCACAGCTCAGTACCACTGTCAATTTTTAACCAAAGGAATTGCATAGACATAGCTAGTGTGATAAAAGAACTGCCACTCATTCTATCCTTTACAGTGCAGTCTTTTAAAGTCAGCATCAACTAAGATCAGTGGCAAGCCAGTGCAGAAAATCTTGAACATACAGCACCTATGTGGTGACCTTAGTTAATGAAACAGAAGACCCTAATTATTCTTTATATTCTTTAACTTAGTAATAGAGTTTGGAGAAACTGAATATTTCATTTGAAGTCAAGAATATGTGAAATATCTTTTTAGAAAATGTGTTCTAAATGAGCCAAAGGAAATCACATGATGCTATTACTTTCCTCATCCAATTTCAGATTTCTACTAGGAGACAAGTATTGAATCTTCAGTATGTCTCATGTAAAACTGGCATTTGATGTTAGCAACTAAAAAGAAACCTGAATCACATCTGAAATCAGCATGGAATTTGAAAGCTACATATTCTTGCCCCTACCAGTTTGTGTGCTGAATAATAAATACTACTCTTTGATTTGAAAAGCAGTGGCTGTCAAACTTTCATGCTGCTTAGAAAATACTGACAAAGTAATATTAGTTTACACAAAGCCACTTAACTTATATACACATTAACAGGATTCAATGACTAATGGAAATGTATAGAAGGAAATAAGAAAGGTCATTTCTCTGAAATAGTATTTTATCTTGTGCCTCAGCAGTAAGCAATAGATCTACAATTGCAATTGGCTGATACCACAAGAGAGGAATTCAATCTAAATTGATCTATATAATGATGATTCCAAAAGCATCTCCCAATCTGTCAGTCTATCCATTACCAGTGCATCACATTTTTAGGAACGGATATCAATTATTTCCATTTCTTGTCATTACAGTGTCATCAATCCATATAGTATAGCAAAAATTTCATACAGTACATAGCTTTGGAGTCAACTCTTCTCTTGTTGCACTTTCACAATGGCACACTGTAAAAAAAAGTGCTATTTATTTGCATTCATCCAATTTATTTGGATTTATCCTGAAACACTCTTTCCCTTTGTGCTAGTGAGCCTCATTTTTCCATTCAGAAAGAACAGATGGAAATGCCCACTCTGGTAACTGATGAAGCAAGACATGAAGAGATACTGCCTTGTGGCCTGGGCTTTCTCCCATCAATAGAATGCTTTGTTGTGTGAGGTAGATCATTTCTGTACCTGGCAGCAGAGTGTGAGGTATCTCTGTGTTACAGAATAAGAGAGGGGCCTTTGGGCCTGTCTACATAGAACTGTTTGGTGGATTTACAGGATGTTGTGGAACCTGACTGATTGTGCCATCCATAAAATGCTGCCAAATTCACGGCTGTGAAAAACACATCACAGATCATGAAATCTGGTCTCCTCTGTGGAATCTGGCTACTGCAGGAAAGATGTATATTTCCACCCTTACTTCTGTCTTGACTTCAGAGCTGGGCAGTCGGGGAGCAGCAGCTTCTGGCCAGGCTCTCAGCTCTGAAGCTTACACCACTGACATAGTCAGGGAGCATTGTGCTCGCCACCCCTGCCTCCATATGCAGCCAGGTCAAGACACCTTTTGCCTTCAAGTGCTGACCTAAGCTGTCTATCTGGGTGCTCCTATCTTGTTCCAACCTCTAGCTGCTAGTCCTGACCAGGCTGGGGAGGGATGGGGATTCCTATTCCCCTGCAAGGGCTGCTCCCATAGCTAGGTCAGACCTACCCCCAGGAACCTTCCTGTACTGCAGAAAGCTCCATGGTTACTGTCTGGGAGTCCAGCTCGGAAGACAGCACTGATGCCAACAGTAAAGCAGAAGTAAAGATGAGAATCCTGCAATCTCTTACAATAACTCTACAACTCCCCCGCTCCCACAACCACCATTTGGGATCCCCATGGTTACAACACTGTGAATTTTCAGATTTAAAATACCTGAAACCATGACATTTAAGGTTTAAAAAATCCTATGCCCATGAAATTTACCAAATGGTCCATTTTAGTAAGGCCCTACCCATCTGACAAAGTGAGCATTGTAGACAGGACTGATAGCATCAGCCATAATTAAGATTTCTTGGCATGTCCCAGTTGTTTAGATTTGTTAAATTTAACATTGTACTTGAAATTTTCCATGCCATTGTCTGCTTGAAGCTGATTTTTGGGGGACAGGAAGGGATGGGAGGATTTCAGTTACCACAGTTCAGCTGGTCAAGATGTTAGCTAGAGAAAAAGTTATTGCTTTGCCCTTGTTAAAAACTCTGTCCATTTCTTCTTTGTAAAGCTCTAAATGGAAAGATTATAAGGCTGGAAGGGACTACTGCAATAATCTAATCAGACCTCATGAACTTCCCTGAATTATTCCCAGATTGAGTGAGAACATATCGAGTGCATCTCAAATTTTGGAGCAAGAACTTTAAGTTTCTTTGGAAGTGGCCTTTGTATCAGGGAATGCAATTTTTTCCATCTCTCCAAAAAGCCATGAAAATCTGACCAAATTTTTTTTTTGGGGGGGGGGATGACAGTTTGCACATTATCAGTACTGGTTTAGAGTTTAACACTTAAACTTAATCCTCATCTGGGTGGGAGGCTGGATGGTAAATCCTAGCAGTGGATTGGCTAGGGAACCTGGATGAGAAAAGAGGGCTGGCAGAAGCCCCTCTCCAAGTGGTAACTGAACAAACATGAAGTGTATATGTACTTATCTGCTGGATAGTCCCAGATATCTAATAAAGCTGAGGCCTGATTAAACCCATATCAAATGTCTCTTGTCCTCCTTTTGGTATAGCCAGACAATTGTTTTGTACTTGTTTGATTAAAGGAAGAGACACAACTCTACCTGAAGACTGAAATAGAATCAATTTCCACATTCAATACATTCATATTACTGATTTCCTTAGTACAACTACTCCTAAACCTGATAACATCTTAGAATTAGGGGAAAATATTCAGACACTTTGTAGAGACAGTGTATGTTTGTTGTTAGGTTGGCAACTACTGTGGTAGAAAAACAGAAACATTGTTATGACTCTTACAATGCTGAGAACTTATTTTGATAAGTACAAAGCATAAATTAAGCCAAAAGCAAATCTAGTTTGTACAAGGTACAAGTGTCATGAAAGGATACAAGGAGTAGGAGATATTTAAATTGATGCAAAGGAACGAAAGCTCTTAGACTGTGGCTGTGAAAATATAGTAATGGAGCAGTGAGAATTTCTGGAACAAAACAGTCCTGAGAATTGGGATTAACCTTTATTGTGCTGTAGACAGTTCATACTCAGTACACAGAACTTTTCCAACTTGCCTGAAAGAAATCAATGCCAAATTGTTGGGCTGAAATCTTCACCCATGATATTTACTTAAAACATCCCTATTTGTGACAGTATGTGAAACCTTTTCCTTCCATCATAATTATAGTACATTTAGACTTGCTGTTCCATGTTAATCCTCACCAAAAAGCATGTCAACCCTGGCACCTCTATCCTAGAATATTTTCCCTGATAATTTCTGCCCTCTAGTACAGTTGAGTTCTTAATTTTCATTCAATTAACTCTGCAGATGACTTTTCTGTATAATAATTATGAAAGTTTCATTATAGATATATTAAAATTCATAGATACCAGATTGCACTTTGTTCTATGTTGTTTATTAAACACATTTAAAATAATTTAAATCAGATTAACCATTTCTAGGGGTCAAGATGACACATTTTACATGCCTAAAATATTACTGCTAGATGCTCAACTAAGGCAGAAAATTGTCCAAGATCTAAATAAAATGGTTGCTACAACAACAAAAATTAAGATTGGAATTTAATAAGGAGTTTAAAGTCTACAAAGTGATTTTGAATTAACAAGTTGTTTGCCAAAATATAATATGCAATGTTACAAAAATATTTGTACACAGATAAACATGATATAGTAATTTGAGGTAGGTGTGGAGTTCAAGGAAGACTACATATTGTCAGCTCCAGCAGTAAAGTGTAAATAACTAAACACAATGGCCTCAATGCCACATTTGTGCTTAACAATTTTAAACCATTTGTTACCATCAGAGAATTAAGCACAGAAATGCAAGAGTGTTCAGAAAGCAGATAAATGAATATAGTGCAGGAGGCAGTGGAAGCATAGAAAAAGCCTTTTGGCTAAATAACAACACTAAATCATGTCTGCTCTCTGTGACCAAGAATGTAGAAATCAATGTCAGGACTCAGCAGCAATTTATTCAAGCTAAAATGGAAGGTTTCACAAACTCCTTTTCTTATCACATGAAACAAGTACAGATAATGTCCATCTCTTATCCTTGAATTCAAAGGACATCTATGCTTCTTTATATAAAACTTGCTTTGGCTTATTATTTCTTTTCACATTATATAACAATTTACATGCTTGCTAGAGCTTGAATTAGTCATTATGAATGGTATTGCAACTTTAACCTCTCTCTTCTGTTCACAGATCATTTGCAACCTTAGCTTATTTTTTATTTATGTATTCAGAAGAATGTAAGAATTGCCCTTCTACACCAGACCATTGGTCCATCTAGTGTAGTAATTTGTCTTTGACCATAGCCAGTTCCCTCAAAGAAAGGAGCCAGAAACTCCATACCACAGTATTATGAAGTAATTGCTCATAGTAGACATTTCTTCCTAAATCCCACCGGTAAATAATTAGCCCATGCCTTGAAGAACTGAAGTTTATACTCCATATATATATATATTTACTGTGTAATGTAACTTGAATGCTCTCATCAGCCTTATAAATGTGACTTTTGAACCTAACCTCTTGGCTGCAATGACCTCTTATGTCAATTTGTTATAAATGAAGGGAGCTGGTCAAGAATTGGAATTACTGAAATTTTTTAAAAAATTAAAATTCGGAACAATTCCAGTTCAGAATAATTGAAACATTGAAAGTGTACAATCTTTAGTTCCAAATGTATCATGTATCATAGAATCCCGGGGCTGAAAGAGACCTCAGGAGGTTGAGTCCAGCCCCTCTGCCTAAAGCAGGACCAACCCCAACTAAATCATCCCAGCCAGGACTTTATCAAGCTGGGACTTAAACACCTCTAAGGATGGGTATTCCACCACCTCCCTAGGTAACCCTTTCCAGAGTGTTATCACCCTCCTGGTGAAATAGTTTTTCCTAATATCCAACCTAGACCTCCCCCCACTGTAACTTGAGACCATTGTTCCTTGTTCTGCCAACCATCATTACTGAGAACAACCTCTCTCCATCCTCTTTGGAACCTCCCTTGAGGAAGTTGAAGGGTGCTATCAAATACTCCCTCGCTCTTCTCTTCTGAAGACTAAATAAGCCTAAATCCCTTAGCCTCTCCTCGTAGGTCATGTGCTCCAGCCTCCTAATAATTTTGGTTGCCCTCTGCTAGACCCTCTCCAATGAGTCTACATCCTTTCTATACTAGGGGACCCTGAACTGGATGCAATACTCCAGATATGGCCTTACCAATGCTGACTAAAAGGGAATAATCACTTCTCTAGATCTGCTGCAAATGCTTCTCCTAAGGCATCCCAATATGCCATTAGCCTTCTTGGCTACAAGGGGACACTGTTGACTCACATCCAGCTTCTCATCCACTGTAATCCCCAGGTCCTTTTCTGCTGAACTGCTACTTAGCCAGTTGGTTCCCAGCCTGTAACAATGCCTGGGATTCTTCCATCCCAAGTGCAGCACTTTGCACTTGTCCTTATTGAGCCTCATCACATCTCTTTTGGCTCAGTCCTCCAATTTGTCTAGGTCACTCTGGAGTCCTGCCCTCTAACATATCTACCTCTCCCCCCTAGCTTAGTGTCATCTGCAAACTTGCTGAGGGTGCAATCCCTCCTCTCATCCAGGTCATAAAAAGGTGAACAAAACTAGCCCTTGAACAGATCCTTGGGGCACTCATCTTGAAACAGATCACCAGCCAGACATTGAGCCATTGATCACTACTCATTGGACCCAACAATCTAGCCAGCTTTCTATTCACCTTACAGTCCATTTATCCAATCCATATTTCCTTAACTACCTGACAAGAATATTGTGGGAGACCGTATCAAAAGCTTTGCTGAAGTTAAAATATATCACATCCACTGACTTCCCTATGTCCACAGAGCCAGTTACCTCATCATAGAAGCTAATCAGAATGGTCAGGCATGATTTGCCCTTGATAACTATTCCTGGTCATTTTTCCCTCTTCCAAGTGCTTCAAGATGGATTCTTTGAGGATCCCCTCCATGATTTTTCCGGGGACTGAGGTAAGACTGACCAGTCTATAATTCCCAGTATTGTCCTCCTTCCCTTAAAAAAAAAAAAAAAAGATGGGCACTACATTTGCCTTTTTCCAATCATCTGGGACCTCTCCCGATCTCCATGAATTTTCAAAGATAACGGCCAAAGGCTCTGCAATAACATTTGCCAACTCCCTTGGTACCCTGGGATGCATTAAATCCAGCCTCATGGATTTGTGTACGTCTTAAGTTTTCTAAATAGCTCTTAATCTATTCTTTCTCCACCGAGAGCTGCCCACCTCCTTCCCATACTGTGGTGCCTAGTGCAGCAGTCTGTGAAGACAGAGGCAACAAAAGCATTGAGTACTTCAGCTTTTCCCACATCATCTCTCACTAGGTTACCTCCCTCACTCTTGGGGCACTCCACTTGAAACTGACGGCCAAACAGACATCGAGCCGTTGCATGTAAATTATTTGTGTTTCAACTTTTCAATTCTATTACAATATTTAACCAGAAAAGTAACTACATGAAACTATTAATATTAATATTCTAATATAAAAATCAAAATAAAAGATTTCAATGCCAGCACGAAACACTGCGTTTTTTCCTATCGAAAGGATAATAGAAACTGACACATTCCATGAAGTATTTTATTTTTTGACAAAACTTTTTCCAATGGGAAGCTGTTCTGTAAAAAACTTCTGACCATTTCCTGTTCATAACTGTTTGCTCTTATTTCCCCTAGCAGCAAGCAACGGCTTCCTAAAGGAAGCATCTTTATGGCACATGAGTGAGAGCCTGGGACAGGCTGCTGACTATCTGCTGCTGTTGACACCCTGATCCCACTTTCACTTCCCTGGGCAGCAGGAAGTGGTGTGTGGAATGGGTGCTGGGCAGCAGCACAGGGAAAGCAGATGGAGCAGTGAGCAGCCAACATGGACCAGCCATGGAGAGAGAGGGGCCAGCTCTCTAAGAGACTAGGGGAAGCCAAACAAGAGTCTTTGGGGCTGAGCCAGGCTGGGGAGAGCAGGAGCAGGATTGCACTCTGTGCCCTGATAAGGGAAAGACTAGGGAAAAACTAGAATGGTGCGGCCTCTTTGTTAGAGCAAGGCCCTGTGTTATTTGGTGTCTGTTTCAACTTTCCAGTGTGCTGTTGATCTAACTGATTGCCTGGCATGGAGATCAGGAAGTAATTTTTGTCCATCATGGCGCCATACCATCTTTATTTTTTTTTAATCTTCCTTGCAGCATTATGGAGGCAAGGTTTAGTTTACAAGGCAGCAAGGATAGAATTCAGTGTTAGTCTCTCACTATTGATAGCTCATGTCCAATGTGGATAAAAGATAAGTGGGCCAGCTCCCACTGTTAACTTGGGATTTCACTGGCAGATATTTTATGGAGAAAAAAAATTATAGACTGAAGTACATTCATGGGTGGAGGTATATATGCAAGAGGATTCAGAAGAGAGTTGACTCCTAGGGCTAAGCTGAAGAAGGTCTACTCCAAAAAGTTTGTTTTATATAGAGTGTGAATCCCTTAATTCTGTACTAGACCCAGTTCAATGTCTGGTATGTGAAAAGGGGGACACAGACAATGAAGAGTTCAAAGTTCAAAAGGTTGCAGCCTGCCACTTATATTCATCCCTCCGTCAGTCTTACATTTTCCTCAATGTCATGAACAGTTCATTCCAGCTCAAGTTGCTACTACTACAGATTCAGCAGCCTGGGCAGGATCAATATTGCTTTGTCTGCAATTAATTCATACATGTGCTGTGGGGTGGTAACAACAGTGACCATACTGGTTAAATGAGGCCTGGTGATGTTGCAGCTGACACGGTGTGCCTTTATTCTTGGTTCCCCTAAACTGGCTTCTCCCTAAGATGGATGTCAGGAAGTGAGCTCATTAATTTTTGGTTCTACCTCACCCCTGCCATGGCATCAGTAGCATACTGAGAACTCCCTAGAAGTCCCCACTTTCCTGATACACACAGACACCATCTAGAGACTGGAACCAGATGAGAGTTAATAGTGTAGATAAAGATAAATTCATAGAAATGGATTCTACCCACTTCACATTTGGGGCATATGGATTTACATTTTAATTAGTTTATCCACTTTTTAAAAAAAAAGCCACTGCACCACTGATGAGAGTCAAATGAAACCATGGTTACGCTCACATGCTTACGCATAGGAAACTCTCTCTTTATCAGAAACAAAACTAACATAGCTGATCTTTCTCTCTGGGGATACAATATTATGGCTCCCAGTTAAACACAGAACAAAAAAAAGCTCACCAAAAATGGGGAACATCTATAAACCAAGTGTCCACCTGCAGCATCGTACAGTAGACTTCCAATAATCCAGAACCTTTGGAACCTAGGTGGTGCCAGATTATTGGATATGCCGGACTATCAGGGGGTACTATAAAATTGTTTATATATATATGTATACACACACACACACACACACACACACACACACACACACACACACACACACAGAGAGAGAGAGAGAGAGAGAGAATATACTCTATATAGAGTATTTTTAACCCTTTTTATTGTAGCACAAGCACTGTCCAGCATCACACAATGCCAGTGGCAGGCTGACTCGGTCCCGTCCAGTTTCTTTCGGTTCAGCTGCTGCCACTGCTGCCTTGTGACTCATTTTTTGCCGAAACTCACTCACTAGGATCTTGCCATTTTGATGCCAGACTATCCGGAGTGCCGTACAATTGGATGCCGGGCTATTGGAGTTTTACTGTATTTGGAAAACATGTTAGAGCCAAATATAAGTTATATCCTAGTCTAACTCAATCCAGAGTAACTTGGGTTCAATCCAGAGGTAACTTAGTAAAATGTAGTGCTTTATCCTGTCCAGCAGGTGAGCCGAGATGATGTAATGGGCACTTCTGTTCTTCAAACACTACCAATCTATGATTTAATGCATCTATGTCACATTAAATATGAACCTTAATGTATGTCTAACTGCAAGCCACATCCTGTCACTTGAGTAAGATAGCAGTTAGCACTACTGGCCGTATGCTGAATAATGCATACACTTAATACAGGGGTGTGGAACCTCCGGCTCACCAGCTACATGCGCTTCATCAGGGTTAGCTGCTGGCAGGCTGCAAGATGGCTTGTTTACTGAATGTCCTCAGGCACAGAGCCCTGCAACTCCCAGTTGACGTGGTTCAACATTCCTGGACAATGGGAACTGTGGCCTGGCCTGCAGGTTCCCACCCTGACTTAAAATATACAGGGCAAAATATGCACAGCCAGTTTAATATTACTTTTGGATCCTCAATTTTTCATTTTGTTTTTTAACTACATACCCTCATTAAGACATTCACATCGTTTTTGCATTCATCTTTATACAATTATTTTATTATAACAACACTTACTTAGAGGCCCTACTTGAAATTCTGGCTCCTTTGAATTAGGTGCTGTACAAACCTACTGTGAGAAGCTATCCTTGCTCTATAGAACTTACAAACAAGACAGAGAAAAGGTATGGGGGAAAAACTGATTAAGTGATTTAGTTCATTCAGCTAGTCTTGGCTCCCAGCTCAGTGCTGTGCCCCCTAAACTACCCTAGGTCTTCATATTAATGCAGGCCTGTGCTTATTTTAAAGTATCCTTATTTACACTCCATATTTTGCATTCCATAGATTGCATCAGTATGCATATTACATTAATATCACATTTGGTACAAATATCAGTAACACATACAAGTTCATGACTAACAGTTTATCAAAAGTAGCAAGTCCTCTCATCCCCCACACAGAGTGATAGATGACGCAAAAACAGTCAATACCAGCCAGAAAAATCAACTCATACCAGACTGAACAATAAAACACTACACTATACCTTCACTTCACATGCATCAAATATATTACAAATGGTGCTTTACTTTGCAGGGCTTCTGCTGAGTAGGGAAAGAACAAAAATGGATTTACGATTAGCATCATAAATCCCTTATCAATTGTGATCCAATGTGCCTGGCATCAGAATTTGCTTTACACTGATCCAGAGGAAAAAATAAATTAATAAAACAGGCAATTACTCAATATGGGTCTTGTCTTAGCCAACAGAAAACTGATCTGAAGCTTAATTTTTTGTTCTTGTAAGAATAATTATCCAGAGATGACAAAATATGATGCAAACCATTCCATTTCACTAGACAATATAATTGAAGATACCTCGATTATACAAGGGGTTTCAAATCAATATTTTGATAGGTTTTTTAGATGAAGTATTCTTTTGATAGTAGCCAAAATTAAGGTCAGCATTTAGAAAAAGATTTACACTAAGTGATTTAGTGCTGTGACTAGTGCAGTATAATTAATGATATGTCTATAACACTGCCAGAGTATTAGGTTGAATTTGCTAATAGATGTTGTTCCATTTTCACTTCTGCTTCGGCGATTTGCTTTACATTAATATAAATGAGGTTTAAATTAACATCAGCTTACAATATAACAGCCCATTTAATTTGGCAGAATATCTTACTGAAACTTCTGTGTAATCCATTTTGTTTTGTCACTACTCAATAACAATGTGTGTGCACAGTTAGCTTTAAAATACATCCAGACAGTCTCTTTTTCTGTTTTGCCATTTTAGTGTCATTTGTAATTCATTTTCCTTTCATTTGTAATTCAAAAACAGCAGAATAAAGCAGGCACCATTAAGAAAGTCACCTTATTTAAAAATTTAAGATTGAGCCCTTTCACTAAAGATGCAATGCCCTGAAAGAAAATATAGAGATGTTATAAGTTTCTCTAATGAATATTTCACATATGAAATCAAGTGTTGACATACTAAGGCTTCTAACAAATTATATATGTGTCATTTTTAAAGCAAATAAGGATACCACTATTGACTTTAAAATGTTTTTATTCTATGCAGACGAAACAGAGAATAAAGTGAGAAGCAATGCTTGTATCCATGATGGAATTAGTCATCTGGTGCAAGAACTTCCCTATTCAACAAGCCATGTAGCCACAGAATGGACAAGCTATCCTTGGGCACTTCCAGACCATTAGAAGATAGTTGTAGAATTGTAGAAGTGACCTTAGAAATACTCCCGGAGGGAATGAGACACTGTGCACCAAATGTATCAACTGCTTAGAGGACAAAGGACAACAGCATTTTTGAAGAACACCACTTTGATGTGGTATGAGGTGAGGAAAAGGAATTTAAATGGAGGGAATTGTCAACCCCATTGTAAAGCGGTGGATGAAAATCTGTCATGTTACTCCCCAACTCTCAGGGTACATCTAGACTACAGACTTTTGTCGACAGATACTGTCAACAAAGCCTCTGTTGAGAAAGAGCGTCTAAACTGCAGTACGCAGATCGAAAAAACAATCCACTTTGTCAACAAAGAGCGTCCAGACTGCCAGATGCTCTGTCGACAAAAGAAGGCACCCGGAAGTGCTTCTGGCAGGTCACAGGCAGCCTTAAATTCCATGAGGAGTAACGGTAGTTTGAATTAGAGATCCTAATTCGAACTA
>JANRFK010004149.1:71482884-71536986 GCA_030068395.1 Apalone spinifera
TTGCCCTCGTTTGCCTACCTAGCTCGAACTAATGAGCTAGTGTAGACATACCCTCTCAGGGGACAGTCCATGGGGGTTGGGGTGGGCAAATAAGGGGACGGTCAGAGCTGGGCACAGGGAATGAGGGATGGAGGGGGAAGAGTAGAAGCCTGCCTGACCTCACCCTGCGGTGGTGCAGGGGGCACGGAGGAATTGCCTGAGGGGGGGGCTCTCGAGGTCTGGGAGGGAAGGGGTGGAGAGCACCTCTCTTCAGCTCACGCAACTCCTCTAATGTCCTTTTATGTGTGTTTGTATTTGTCCCTTTCTGCAGGTGGCGACAGCCATCAATTCAGAGCTGCTTCACAGGACTGTCTGCTTCAGAGACTTGGATACCATCTTGACTGGATTTGCGGGGCTGAGTTTTCCAAACTGCGGTGGAGCACTTGACAGGACTCACATCTTGATCTGCCCCCCACCCCATCGAGCAGCACAGTATATTAATAGAAAGGACTACTTTTCCATGGTGCTGCAGGCCCTGGTTGACCACCAGGGATAATTCACAGACATTTGTGTTGGGTGGTCAGGCTGGACACACGATGCCCGCATATTCCGGAACTCCTACCTGTACCACAGGCTGCAGATTGGGCCATTCTTTCAGGAGAGGAACTAAGCATCATGGCCAATGCGGCGTACCCCCTTATGCCCTGGCTCATGAAGCCCTACACCAGCCTCCTGGATGCGAGCAGGGAACTGTTTAACTCCCACCTGAATCAGGCTCACTCCAGATGGAGTGCGCCTTTGGCCATCTGAAGGGCAGATTTAGATGCCTGCTCACTCAGCTGGACATGGGGGAAACACAACATCTCTGATGTGGTTGCAGCATGCTGTGTGCTGCACAACCTAGTGGAGAGGAAAGGGGAGGCCTTCCTCCTTGCGTGGGGGACACGGGCTGATGTGGAGGGGAGGCACTTTGAGCAGCCCCAGACAGCTGCCATCCAGCAAGCCCACCAGATGGGCTTGCGCATTCAAGAAGCCCTGAGGGAGCAATTCTCCCAAAGAAGCCGATGATTTTCCCCAGGGCCTTCCAAATGGGGGATTGCCCCATGCCCCCAGTGCCTTCGTCCCCAAAACCCCTCCAGGCCCACATTCACACATTGTACTCATTCATCACACACTGAGAACAGAGACAGGTGTTGGTGAAAAAATGTTTACAGTTTATTTCACTGTTGGTTTTTTGAAAAACTAAAATACTCTTTTGTTCAGAAAAATAAAGTTTGTGTCAACAAAGTAAAGTGCTTCCCTCAGTGACTCTCACAGGTGGGAAGAGGGAATGTCAACCTGGAAGGGGGGAGGGAGGCTCAAGGCTGAGGGTGCTGCCTTGATGAAGAGCCCCTGGCTCTTTGGCTGTGGAGGCCTTCTCGCAGACGGCCGCGCATGTGCGCTGGGACAGTAGGGGGCTGGGCAGAAGGTGGGGCTGTACCTGGGACTGGGATGGCAGGGGTGGAGGTGGGGGACAGGGGCTGAGGGGGGAGCAGACTGAGCAGGAGGAGCAGGACCAGGCACAGGATCGGGGAAGGCAATGGCCTCCAGGATAGCAGTGCAAATCTCAGTGCACTGCTGGACAAACTCATCCAACAAGCGCCTGCGCCACTCTGCCTCTGCCTCCATCCTCAAGTTCATTGTGTCCTGCATCCCTTGCAGGACCGAGATGTGCTGGCGCACCAGGTCCAAATACATGCCCCAGTGCCGATGGGTTCCCTGCAGCTGTCTGGTTGGTGGGGCAAGTGTGGCGCCCCCCTCCTGATCTGGCTGTGGAGGACAAGAGGGAAAGTCATCAGTCATGCATGCTCACACTTTCCCTGAAAGGTCATGCCCTCCTTCTCAGCAGTCAGTGCCCGTCCTTGGGTCAGAGGATGCTCATGTGTGTCTCAGTAAGGCATGGTGTGGCCTGGCCAGCAGCCACTGCCTCCCTGTAGCCCAAAAGGTGTGCAGGCCACCATCCTGCCTCCCCTCACACACACCCCATGGCCAAGCAGCACAGACAAGTGTCAGGCCACAGTTGGGGTTCCCACAGGTTATTGCTGAAGCTGTGTGGCAATCCCAGCATCCCCAACAAGTGCCTGCACCTGACATCACTGCCTGCAGGAGCCCTGTGTGTGTTGGACCCTCACAGCACTCACCTGGTGTCCCAAGTTGTCTGGGAGGCCTCCTGAGTGTGGGCGTCTGGCTCCTGGGTGCTCCTGGTGCTGTCTTCCTCCTCCTCCTCCTCTTGGAGCTCCTGGTCATCTGCTGGGGTCTCACCCTGGAGTTGCAGCTGCTGCTACACAGAGGTCTTCAAGCCAGACTCCACAACCCTCTCGGGAGGCAGGGGTTCCCCTGCCCCCAGGATCCAGTCCAGGTCCTCATAGTAGGCACAGTAGTGTGCCATTTTCCTGGAGTGGGAGCTGCACTCATGGGCTGACGTACCCCTGCCGCAGCTCCTTGACCTTGGCTCTGACCTGGGCTAAGGTGCAGGAGTGGTGGCCTTTCCTTGCCACACCATCAGCCATTCTGGCATAGATGTCCGCGTTCCTCCGCCTGGACTGTGGGGACTGAAGAGCCTCCTCCTCAGACCAGAGCTCCAAGAGGGCTTTTATTTCGGGCCCAGACCAGGAGGGTGCCTGGCATCTGGTGCCCCTGGCTTCCTGTGGGGATGTGTCTCTGGAAGGACCAGGTGGGCCTTGGGGGGCCTTGTCCCTGGGATATGGCTCCGAGTTGCCTGACTGAAAAGAGCAGCACAGTCTATGGGTCCTGGCTGGAGCTGGCTTGCTGACATAATACTAATCCTGGGTGCCTGTGCCTTTTAAAGATGGCTACAGGCAGGAACAATAGAGTTGAAAGCTATGGCAGGAGTGTCCACCAGGGCTTCTTCCTGGAAGCCTTTATTGTCAACAAATTCTTCCCTGCGTCCACACTTACCTTTTGTCGACAGAACTTGGCAGTAGTGTATATAGTTTTGTCAACAAAAGTTCACTTTTGTCGAAAAAACCCTGTTGTCTAGACACATCCTTAAGGACCAACGCAGAATTCAGGATTCATTTCCTTGTGGTGGTTTAAGTATATTTGTTCTGAGTAGTTCCATTAAAACCATGCGGGATTTGGCCAGATTTTTTCCCCAGACTGTTTCCGATGGTATTTGAAATCAAAATAGCCCCTCTGGATTACTATTCCTTCGGTACTCAAGTATCACTGATGACAGGCCTATCCCAAAGCCATTATGCAGTCAGAGCTCCCAGTGAAGCCATAAGAGGGTTTTCTTTTATTACAGATGAAGGTGTAGACCAGATGTTAGCTCAGCTCCAGAAATAACACCTGGTAGTTAAAATTAAGCAGCATGGAGGGGGGGGGCAGGAATGGACAATTTTACAATGCCCTTTTATAGGACTTACACAACAACTCTTAACCCTCTTTAAACATTGCTCAGAAAAAAAGGCATTGGATCTTTTGGTTTATAACAGCTTTAAGGAAAGTGAAAATTCTGGTTTTAAACATTCCACAATGCCCTTTTAATATAAAGGAAGAGCTTTTTATGTGCTGTCCTATTTATAGCTAAGTGGTATCTAATTCAAGTGTATGAATGTTTAGCTTGGATTGGGTCCAAAGCCAAATAATTTTAGTGGGATTCAGAGGAGGCCACTAATAGGCATTCAAATACTATGGCAATGAGCAAGGTATAAAAACCTAGATTCAATAAAATAGATATGAATACCTACTTCCTAGCATCCATATGAGTGAATCACAAAATATTCACTTATATCACTAAAATATTGCTTATTCTTTTGTAATATATACCAACTGTAGGTCTTAAGTTACTACTTAGAAAGACATTCTCTTCTAGCTCATGTGATAAGATGGTCAGATGGTAGAGAAGGACATAAGTTTGAACCTTACTTGTAACTAGAAAATCTTGATGGCCTTGTTGTGTTTATATAAGTGAACGTGAAAGGCCACATATCAGTTTCACTCTTCCATAATTCCATTTTCTGGTGCACAGACAAACCCCTCTGAAAAACAAATGAAAATATAGCTAAAAATCTTCTTGATTCTCACTGTTAATGTCATGCTGCCTCTTGGTGTACAATTAACACTAAGTGGTATGAAAATGAAAAATAGGGGCTCTCTCAGGAGCAAGGTGTAATCATAATCTTACCAAAGATGGTATAAAATATTTATTTACCAGTTATATCTGGATTAAACCAGAAAGAATGGGAAGGCCCATTTGAAAAAAACCAAACACCTGTCTATTGGTGCACAAAGACTTATTGTGCAGTGCTAGAAATCAGAATTGGTTCATATTTATTATTATGTTTCATATTTCTATGAAATTTCTCAGATGAAAAATAGTGCCATAGACATGACTATTCAGGAGGGGCAGTCCCTATTGTTGAGCAAAATATTTATATTTTCAATAATTTGCTAAACATTCCTACTCTTCTGTGTTGAGAAAAGGAATTTTTTCCTCCCTATTAGTATGGTTTTAGCTTTCAGGTGATGACAGGTATTCAACTTGAACCAAACCAGATCATCATTAACCTTTAAAGATACATGCAAAAGTATGTTTGACCCAATAGTACTAGTATAAAATAGCATAAGACCACTAAAAAATAGAGTACACATTCATTCACTAAACCATCTGCTTGGTAGGAGCTCTGCTGCATGTACACCAAATAAATATTAAACAAATAAGGTCTCTGTTTGCCAAAAATTAGCATGAGCATAACAGCTATTGAGGATGTATTCTCAATACTCATGTACAAGAACCTGAAGTAAAACAACATTAGGAGTCTAGCTGAAGTTTACAGAACACAGGGCTTTTTAAAACCTTAACAGATCCTGCTCTTACTCTATGCGCAGAATTTACACTGAAGTGTGAAGGAAGGTTGCATTGTATATATAGCTTATATAGGGTGTGTCTAGACTACATCCCTCTGTTGGGCAGAGGGATGTAAATGAAGCACTTCGAAAGTGCAAATGAAGCCGGGATTTAAATATGCCGTGCTTCATTTGCATAATCACATAATGGCGCTCTTTCGAAAAAACACTATTTTGAAATTGAAACTGCAGTCTAGACGCGGTTCTTTCAGAAACGGGGTGGTTTTTTGAAAGATCCTGTAAGCCTCACATCTAGACTTCAACCAGACAATTTTGAAATAGTGCTTTTTTGAAAGAGCGCCATTATGTGATTATGCAAATGAAGTGCAGGATATTTAAATCCCGGCTTCATTTGCACTTTTGAAGTGCTTCATTTACATCCCTCTGCCAACGGAGGGATGTAGTCTAGACGTAGCCATATAGTGTCTGAATGCACTCTGAGGGCATATTCTAGATTAAATTGTTGTATACTAAACTCCTGCAGGCCAGGGAAATGAAAGACCAAGATTGTATTCAGAACTTTTATTCTCCATTCCCCTGTCAATTTACTAACCTAATAGGCCAAACCAGTTGACCTGGTTGCTCTCCAATATACTAAGGACAAAACAGCATCTTTTGGACATCAGATTCAGATTTTTGGGTTTTTTATTCCCATCATGTGTGTCTACAATGAATATAAAAATGGAAAATCCACTTTCAGTTAAAGCTATGTAAAAAACTTCAAATCCAAAAGGGAAATAAAAAATATTTGGATTTTTCTTCATTTTGGGAGAATTAAGAAAAAACTTCTAGCCAACAGTAATTTGCGAGAAACTCCAAGTGCTAGGGACTGATCTCAGATATACCCTCGTTGCCTTTTTGAACTCACGATATCAAAAGCAAAGCATTCCAGATCACACAACATTATATCCCCTGAGTTTGACCTGTAGCAATGGACAAAGACAGACAACAAGATTTCACTAAGGGTACGTCTACACTGCAGCACTATTTTGGGATAGTTCCGGTATCCCAAAATAGCTATTCTGCATCTTGACAGCACGCCCGTTATTTCAAAATATCTTTCGAAATAATGGGCACAATATTCCAGCGTCCATTTAAACCTCGTTCCATGAGGATTAAGGGACATTTTGGAATAGCAGTTTATTTCAAAATTTGGCGCTATCGTCACAACACCAGATTACAAAATAAGCTATTTCAAAGTAAGCTACGCATTTTGCGCAGCTCAAAGCTTAGGGTGCAGTGTAGATGCATCCTAAGTATTCTAGATTAATAGGAGCATCACTCAAATGAAATGGGAACAAGCAGATCCACCTATAACATACGTGGCTTATACATTGGCTATAAACTATATGGATTTATACTTGTGAATGGAAGAATGTATTTGAATTGACAGGTTTTTATTTTAGGAAGTGTGAGGGAGAGATCAGTGTGCAAGACAGCATGATGTCAACAGCCAATCAGCAAGTTCTGTATTCTGGGAGAAGTTGAGGGCCCTGGCTCTTCAGCTCTTCCCCTCCCCTTGGGCCGACTCCTCAGCAGGGAACAGACTGTAGATGAGTTAGGGGATGTGGTGTTGGAGAGCTTACAGGCAGCAAATTGTATATTTTTGTAAAAACAAGTGGTCCTGTGGCACCTTAGAGACTAACCAAAGTATATAGACTAATGAGCTTTCATGGGCAAAACCCACTTCATCAGATGAATTGGAGTGCAAATAACAGAAAACATATATATAACAGCAGATGTACCACCTGGTCAATTGTAGGAGCTATGTTAATAAGGCTAATTTAAGTGAGATGAATGTGACCCATACATAGCTTTTGATGTGGAAATGCAGATGTTAATGGTGGGAGAAATTGGCTTTGTAATGCGCCAACCAGTTAATGTCTTTGTTTAGGCCCAGGATAAAAGTGTCAAACCTGTAAATAAATTCCAGTTCTGCAGATTCTCTCTGGAACTGGTTAGTGAGATTCCTTTGAACAGGTTGCACCTCCCTAAACTGGGACTCTCTCGCTCGGCAACAGCCATGGTCCAGTAGGACCATGAGTGTTGCAGAACAAGAAAGCACTGGGACAGGAGGGCTAGCAGCTGAGAGCCCCACAAAAGGCAAGGTTAGCGGCAGTGGAGCCAGGGCTTCAGCAGACAGGTGGCAGTAGTGGGGCTGTAATAGCAGGGCAGGGACAGCCAGAGTGTGCCAGCCCGGCAGTGGGGTTGTGTCATGGCAGCCTGAGTAGGGTTGTGTGTGGGGCCCAGCAGTGGGGACAGAGCTGCAGTTACCTGGCTGGCAGTAAGGCCAGGCCACGGAAGCACAGCAGAGGAAGCCTGTCTGGGGCTGCAGCAGGTCGGCAGCTTAATTGGGCCACGTGCTGGCCAGCAGTGGGGCTGGTGCCAGGGCAGCAGGGCCAGGGCTGTGTGCTGCTGTGCTGGTAGTGGGAAGGGGGGCAGTCTGAGGGGGCCAGAGGCAGGGGACGTTCCCTGATCCAGCAAATTCCCTCATCCGGGACTGCTCAGGTCCCAAAGGTGCCAGACCAGTGAGGTCCAACCTGTAGAAGAATGGCTATTTTAAAATCCATGATGGAGTGACCTCAGGCAGATTAAAATGTTTCCCTACAGGTTTCTGTGTGTTACCATTTCTGATGTTTGATTTATGTCCATTTATCCTTTGTCATAGAGACTGTCCAATTTGGCCAATGTATAAGGCAGAGGGGCATTGCTGGCACTTGATGGGATATTTCACATTAGAGGTGTGCAGTTGTTTGAGCCCCTGAGGTTGTGGCTCATATGGTTAGGTCCTGTGATGGTGTCGCTTGTATAGCTATGTGGCCCTTACGAGGTCCTTTTTATCTCTAACATCAGTATTGTTACGAGTTTATGAACCTAGAATGAGCACAACTCTCTATGAAAGTTATGAAAACTTCTTTGGCAAGTAATTTTTTGATCAGATGAAGATCTTAACTGAAGTTTATGGAAAATTGACAGTGTGGCAGAAAATTGTGGTCTGAACTTGTTCTTAACTGTAACTTTTAAGATTTCATTATATCACTTTGTGTAATTTTAATTTCCAGTTACACTATTTTAGTTGGGAAATGTTAAGGGAAATAAATCTTTATCACAAGCTTAATGGGATACTAAAGGTTGCCACTGGAAAACTTGAATGGTTTTATAGAATCATAGAATGTAGTGCTTCAGGAAGCGCTTTATCTTCAGTTTCTTCAAGTTTGAATCTCTGATAAAGAGCTCATAAATATATAATAAATAATAATAAATATAGCCAAGGTGTATGACTTAAATTATTTCTTTCTGTGCCAGCAACTACAAATCTTTGGCTCATCTAGTAAAAGATATTAAGGGCTGATCTCTAACCCACTGCAAATATCACAAAAATCTCCTGCAATAAAATACTTTGTATTGGCTACTGCATAGGATTGCTGTATATACCCAACAAATCTGTTTACAAATTAATTCTGTGAGCAGCTGTAAAATTAGGTCAGCCAACCACTTACCATTGGCTACATCAGTCATGTCAAACTTGAACTGCTTCTCCCTATAATCAAATTTACTTAGCCTTTTCACACAGATACAGCATCTGATAAATAAAAGGTTTGGTGTTAACAATTTAGAGTAGCAGAAAGAGGATATGCCTGATGTTAATCACAATTAAAGTTGCCCCATCTTAAACTATTCTGACAAATGTATTACTAAAAAGTAAAGCTCTTAATAGATTCATTCATTGTTAGGCCCATTAGAAAAAGGTCAGATTTATTTTTTCATTTCTCTTATGCAGCAGCAAACAAGCCCACATTACAAGCTTCTTCCTCATCCAATCACTGAAACAAGCTTGCTGGTTTTTAAGACTAGCTGAAATAAGCAAAATGGTAAATACTTACATTATCCGATCATGTTTACAAATGACTATGATGGTCGTTTTCAACACTGAGAGGCCACCATGTGTTCCAGTCAATGTTTGTGATTCTGTCTACCTGATTAGTCCGTGTTCTCTATAATAACCCTGATAACACTGAACATATGTTGTGGGAAAATGCTGTCAAGCAAAAAAACTGAACTAATCTCATCTATCTCTGTCACCTTAATACATACTTTTATTCAGTTTTTTTGTACGGGGTAGCAAAAGATTAGGATTATATTTTTTCTCTTGGCTTTTTCCTACTTTCTACAAATAATTGCATTGAAAGTGAAGTTAAAGTTAAATTCAGTAAAAGAACACCACTGATAATTAGCTGTGCCTAATAAATAAGGCACGCAACACACACAATGAATAAGAAAAGCAAAATATAGATTTCTTAAACAATTCAGAAAAACATGCATATGAACATTAGTACTACAACGTCCTCTGAAATGTTGCTATACCAAATCTGAAAACTGAATTAAATTACTGAAGCATGAAACTGGGCTTTCATTCCTACTTCAAATTCTTCTGAGATTTGCTCTTAAGCTAAGGAGCTGTCAGCCATGTTTCCATAACATCTAGAATACAGACCATGCAAGTAAAAGGAAAAGAGAAAGTATGTGAACTAACATGCTTCAAAGAAAACTATCCCATTTTTAGTTGCTTATCAGTATAATCCCATGAGTGCAATTGTGCAACATGTTTGACATTTTGGTTAAGGTAGTTAATTATGATTTTATCTAGACAGTTATTCAACAGTAACTTCTGCTGTAAAGTCTTCATAAATAATGTGGTTTCTCTAGATTTTGCAGTATGACAAAAGGAAAATTAAGCAGCAATAGATCATACACAAGTTCATTCATGCACAAGTGTCACAATCACATTAGGCTCAGTCAACTAGTAAGGTCAAAATTATTCTAAATTACAACCAGTTAATAATAATATATATAGAATTCTAAGATGTACACTGTGAAATTGTTGCTATATTAGAAAGATGTGAATCAATTTGGTTGTGACCACATGGCAGCACATATCACATATCATATCTTATTGGAGTCATATCTATAGTTCATTGGACATTGAGTTAAGAGCAACAGACTCATACTTGGCATTGATTTTACAACAGAGTTCAAACCAGATCATAAGTTGATGTGTTTTTGTTTGTTTGGATTTTTTTAAAGACTGTTTGGCACTCATTGCAATTATATATAAACTAAAACTGCCCACTGTCAGATTTCCCCCTCCAAGAAATGTGTGGACATCATGAAAAATAAATTGAATTACCTTAAGTTATTCAAGCATCTGCCAAAGAAACACTTGTGAGTTCACAGAAACATCATATCTGATTCTCACAATCATTCTCTTTCGTAGCCAAGTAACATATGTAAAGGATTCCATGTAAAATGAATGGGAAGCTATATAAGGGAGGCTCTTTAACCTGAATTATTTAACATCTGTATGAAGATGTAAGTATTGCCCCTTAGTGGTGATTTTAACTGCACATCTCATTCTGATACCAGACAAATAGATCATGAGTCCTTAGTTTTCCTAACATTTTAAAAATAGAAATATATAAAAGAGTATTTACTAGAGGCTTAATTACTATAATTGACAAATATTGCAGCTTACCAAGAGCATTTAATGGTTAACAGTCTCAGAAGGCATTACATTTACAAATCTTCCATTAAAGTTTGTATGGAGAATGGTGTGCCGCTTTTCACATCCCGCTTTGGTGCGAGGAGTAGAGAAAGTCTTCCAGTGTAATCCTGTGAAAGATGGCATGATGAACACCTCTCCTTTTATAATTGTATACAGATTAGATACACAATCATGGGTTTACAGATGGTCAGACTGTACCTTCAGGTGTGTGGATATCTGTTCATGTAGTTGTCCATGCTTCTCCAAAAGCAGAACCAGACTTACAGATCCCTGTTCATGCTGATCAGAGAAACTGCAATAGTATTCTATTAGCAACATTTCAACATGGATGTGTCTGCTGTTTCAACTGTGGGGGGTACAGAGGTCAGTCTCCTTTTATTTATGATTTCATAATCACATATCTTTTAAAGACAATTTTAAGTGTAAATTATTCATATCTTATTCATTTGGCAACTGTTCCCTATAAGCTGAGTGCTTGAGCAGCCATCCAGGAGAGATTCATATGCCATGCAACTGATAAGCAGAGTGCCCACAGTGCCCACAGCTGGCAGCATGTGTTTCTAATGGTGGTACAGTTCTGCACATGCCTTGCTGCATAGAAGAAAAAATATTCCACACATGGATGAAAAAATAGAGAGGGAACAATGCTGCATACCTTATTCTCCCTTTAATGACAGTCAATGATTTTTATACAGGGATATATTTAATTTAAAAACCTGCTAATTCATAGTCTCATTTCACCACAAACTGATTTAAGCCATATTTAAGACAATGGCTTTCAGCTTTTTCCAAACTAGGACTGTTTTTCCAGATCAAGTTTTCCCAGGATAGATCCCCCTTTCACCTAGCGGGGATTGACCTCATACCCCACCAGTTTAGTCAAACCGGAAAGGCAGGACAGTCAGAACTTCAACATCTGTTTTTAACTCTTTTTGGATCACGACCCTTAGGCTGATCCAAGAGATGATTTTAGCCCAATGCCAAAGAAAAAGATTTGTAAAGCAAACTACTTGTTTCTTTTTTACTTCAAAATGGGGATGTACTACTTTTAGTAGAGATTGCTTTGATATGCATCCCATCAGATTAAAAGTAATAACCAGCATCTATCTTTCTAAGTAGAATTTGTTTATGTAGTTCTCCACTCATGAGATTACATAAACACTCATGGGCCCTTTACGAACTTTTCACTCACTTTACACCATTTTAATTGTGATCGGATTACTACTTTAAAAATGTTTAAAGTGTTCTCCATTAAATATAAAAAAAAAGATTACACTGACCTGAACTAGAGAAGCTGCTCTTTTAATGCAGTCTGACAGCTCTTATTTTGGAAACTGGAGTCTTATCACTATATCTAGCAATACTTTCTTCCCAAAATTAAAACTTAATGTGTACTCATTGTGATCCTTTAGCACTGTGGAAGAACCTCTAGCTACTGTTTGTGTCCCTTTATATGGCTACCATCCATTGTAAAAACAAGGAGTCTGGTGACACTTTAAAGACTAACAAATATATTATGGTTTTAGGGCATAAGATTGCCACTGGGTTGTTTTTGCTGAAAAAGACTAACACAGCTACCCCTCTGAAACCTGTCTACTGTATAGACACTCTAAACAAAGTTACCCAGCATATACTTTTCTCATTGAATGAGAAACACTCTCAAAGAAACCACTTTGAAAAGGTGAAGTAACCCATATATTAATTGTCCAAGGTTTAATGCTTTTGGCAGTAAGCCATTAACTATCATAACACATCAAGGAAGTGTCAGTGTTTCTCATGTTGCTGTAATAATTTTGTGGGGAGAATATTTTTTGTTCTGGAATCATTTCAATTCTAATTTCAAATATTAGACAACAAGACAATTCAAGTATGATATCTAAAATAAAAAGCTGGAATCAAACATTCTTCCTCTGTTTTTCACAAAACATTCACAAAGCCCTTATTAATTAGTAAAGGTTTTTCAGCCTAAAATGTGAGCATAGCTGTCACTTAAAAACATGAAATTGAGTTTTTAAGGCAAATGTCAAGGATCATGAGGAAAGAGGCTCATTAGAACCTATCAGCCACCTATGCAGCTCCAAGTTGCTGAGTAGCAACAAAAAAGCAAGTGTAATTTTCAGCTGAGTTTTCTTTCTTGACAGGCAGGGGGTAGTGGCAGGTTTTGGAACTCAAAAGCAGTCTGCATTTCCTTCTTGCTTTTTCTTCCACATCTCCTCAGGACTCTGACCTCAGGGCACCTTTCAGTTTTTGTTTGCTGTGATCTGGGGGTGACCCACACCAGCTCTGAGCACTGCCCTTCAACCTGATGAGAAGCTAAAGTTCCTCAATTACAACACAAAGAGAATAACCCCCTTGACCAACACTCTTCCTGGATTTTCTCCTCGCCTCTTTCCTATAGCCCATAGCCTTCTTCTCTTCTCCCGGTCATCTCTCCTTCCTTTTGAATTAGGCACACATGGTGGTCTTCAGTCATGCAGGCTTCTTCCTCCCTTCCCCCCCTTCCAGAGACCTCAAGTTACACACCAAGTCCTCACATCAATTCAGTGCGAGAAGGGAAAAGGAAGGAAGTGCCTTTTTGTTCAATCCCATATGCAGCACACCAAGGGAATGCTGAATAAGATGCCAAGAGGCTATTCAGTACTCACCACACTAGACAGGGATCATGTAATGTGTCAAAAAAAGGGATATTTCTCTCAACTTTTTTTTAATTAAATCCCTACAGTTCTCAAGTGCATGGAAATTATTTAAAATGCTGATTTAAAAGAATCAATCAAGTAAAAATACTTTTGTACTTAGTTTATTTTTAAACGGCCTGTTTTTATTGTATCCCATGACTGAAGAATCCGCATTAGCGCCCAAGAAAAGCATTGCCCACAGCTGACAAAAGAATAACTTGCATGTTTTCCTAGTTCTCAGTTACACTGCACAAGACTGTTTCTCCCCCTCCTTGCATTATGCCTTTATAATAGGCTGGAAGAGGAATATATTCTTTGATAGCTATCCTTCTTTGTCCTCAGTCAGGCTAGTTTTGCAGTCATTTTAGAGAATTTGTCCAACTCCCCAAATATATTTTAGTTCAGATCAATTATTCTGCCTGGGGATGTGTAAAGAAGTGTGTATGAATGAGAGCAAGCAAAATAGAGTGGGCAACATCTTTACTCAGGCATAAACATTAAAAGTTATTAAAGCTCAGTTGTTACCAGCACCTAACACCTTCCCTTTGCCCCTCATGAAGTCTACATTAGTCTGAAATTAGCCCCACCCCACCCCAGGTTCTAAACAATGCATCCACAGTACCAAGCCCATTATTCTGAAATAAGGGGCTGCGGAATTCAAACTCTGTTGTCCTGCTTTTCATGAGGAATAACGCTATTCCTGAACTTGTAAGTCCAAAATAACGTTAGTGTGGATGTTCTAGTGCCACTAATTCAAACTTATGGGCCTCCAAGAGGCCTTCTGACACTCCCCAAAGTGCTTCCTGGGTCTCTGAGTGCAAGGTAGTGCATCCACATTAACGGAGCCTGCCTTGGACTACATTTGATTCCTCCTCTTAGTGAGGATGTGGAACTTTGAATTTATAAAATTGGGTGAAGTCAAATTTAGTAAATTTGGACTCATCTCCTAGGGTAGATATGGCCTATGAGCTTCCAGAAGACAAATACCATCCAGTAAGGACTTAAGTGTACTCCTATTGCACATGTTACGGTTCCTTGGGATTGCAGTGATAATTGTGGATGATTATGGTATTACATGCATTTGAGTATTCACTTTTTCTGCCTCTATTATTCACAAAGTTAAATTAAATTCAGTTTGGATCTATGTCCATTCTCAGCCTAAACAAGGAAATGCAAATTAGAATTCCCATTGTCTTGCTGGTGGGGATCTTTGGAGAATTAGTGGAATGAAGGAAAGTGAGCATGATGATCAAGGTATAACAGAAGAAATTTCCAGGTGTAGTTGACTTGTAATATTAATCAGATTTTGCCAATCCACCTTCCTCCCCGCCCACAAGCTGCCCTGCATAAAATGACTATGGATATGTTTGCGTAGTCTGTTATGAGAAGTCAGATAGAAGAATTTTTCCTCCTTGTATCAGATGCATCTTCATTAAAATGTGTTCTCTTTCAAATGTGCTATTACTTTTCCAGTCATGACAGAAGCTGTACAGCTCTATTTTGTGTTTAACAAACCGTATAACCAGACCTGTTATTGTGTGTTTCTCTGGCTTTGAATCTATTCATGTGAAGATATCCTTGAATTTAAAATTAGAGAAGAAGATGTCTTTTATATTTATTAAAGACAGTCATTTCCTTTGACTTTTTCACACTCTCTTCTAACATGCTATTAGTGCTCAATGGGGAATTCAGCTGTACACAGTAGCAATTAGATTGCAAAACGTGAAATGAACCAAAGCACATACTCAAAAAGCTGCAGGTTAAGAAGCAAATGAAGGAAAACATGGGTTTATAGTTTAATGTGGCTATGTTGCAAGCAATTTCTAAAGAAATGCTCCCAAATATGGTACTAATAAAAGCTGCATTTCAGAATAGTTACCGTTGTTTATTTAAAATATATCTGTTTACTAAAAATTCTCCAGATTACATTCATTATGTGCCTGCGAGTTTAGTGGAAGAATAGCTTCACTTCCTTGATTCCTTCCCCCCTTCCACTTACACGCACACACACAAAGAATACGCAGAGTGTCACTTCAAAGTTGAGATTTTTGTCTTGAGATTTATATTAAATGAAGGAGAATAGGAAAGATTTACTTTCTGTGCCTAATGCTTAATTTGTTTCAGGATCATTTGTGAACCTATTCTTTGAAATCCTAGATAAAATTTTAGATTAAACAGTGACTGTGTACAATTTATCCCTAAAGCCAAGTAGGCAGGATGGATTAAGAAATTTTTATTTAAATCTTGCTGGTAAGTCACAGTAGCCAGCTGAGCTTTTGAAAGAGAAGGACTATCCAAAGAGTGCATAGAAAAAGCAACCGCTTTTCATTGATATCTTGCCATTATTTTCACTAACAGCACTTTTACCGTGCACTAAAAGAAGTGACAGTGCATTTAGTAACTTGTTTTACTTTAAATATTAGAGATCTAAATCTTCCCAATAGCAATTAAATTAGACATAACCAAAGTCAGTTGCCAGGAGCTATATTAAAAACAGATTTAGTAATATGGAAGTAATATTCAACTCAGAACATTTCTATTCCAAACAGAACACCTTAAATTAATTGTTTTGGTTGATCACTCAGATGGAAATGTATAAACAACTTTGCAAATACCTGGGAACTAGAATCATTAATTCTGTTGTTGTTTTTGCTACTTGTAAAATAAAACAGAATATTATATAGGGCTCATGTATTAAAAATACTTTGATGCACCAATAGATGAACCAAGAGAGTGCTGTCATTTTTAATTGTCATTATGTAACATAACTGTTCAGTTTTAGACAACTGGACAACATTCTTGGCCTTGATCCTACAAAGATATAGCCCCAGTGAAGTCAACAAAACACCATGCGGGAGGAAGGGTTCTTTCAAATAAAATCATTTATAGGATTAGAGTCATAATTCAGGGGGTTATAACACAGACACTATAAACCTCAGGTATTTAGTTGTAATGAGGTGCTCAGATACTAGTGATAATTACTGTATCAAAACCTTCACAGATGAATTCTATACTATTCTGTTCTTAGTAATATAATTGCTTGGTCACACTACTGTTTTAAAGATGTAATACATTTTCTTTTCCTCACTTTAATTTCTTTTTGTTTAACAATATTTTTTGGAGTTTTAAAATCCAATCCTCTCTTAGGCTATGCACTTTCGTTTGCACAATAATCAGAGTACCCATAGAAAGCTTTTCCCAAAGATTTTGCAAGCCTCTCTGTGTTTGATCTGCCTTGAGTCTGTCGCGCTTGGCTACAGATGGCCCGTCAAATCCATCAAGTCTTGATTGGAATAGATTACTGAGTTGATGGAGCGCTGGGATTAGCCCCATCTTTCTATAGGAGGCTCTGTAATCAAGATGAGAGGTTGTTGCCTGGGAGCTCAAAAGAGACAAGCCACACTGCGTGCAAGGACCAACCAAGCCTTTCTGTATTGTAACAGAGATTGAAAAAACAATACTGTTCACTGCATGCTCGGCTAAACTCAACAAACATTAGCAAATTGCTCTAAACAAAACTTGAAGGGTCAGAAAATATTTACTGAACAGAGAATGTCACCCTAAATATGCATGAGGGTGGTTTCATGATAAAGAGCCAAATTCTGCTCTCAGTTAGATCATCCCCATATTTAATAGTGTTGTGAGAGATTAATAGTGCAGAATCTGTCTCTATGTGAGTGTCTGCATGAATTGTAGAGCTTGTCTTGAAAGGCAAACAATAGCACTAAAATCAAAGAGAAGCATAGTTTTATGTGGCAAAGGTCAATTTTAATCAAGCCTTGGAGGCATGCAGCAAAAAAATTAGTTTTAACTAACCATATTTAATTATTCTTCCCTCTCTAAAGGCTTGTTTTGTATTTCCTAGTCCTGTGAAGGTATCCCAGAATATAATTTCATTACCTCGTTGCAAGAAAAGCTAGCCACAGGACAGCAACTGCATTTTGTGGTAACTTTTGAGGTTTCAAGATATATTTTCATTCTGCTTTAGAAATAAAACTTTTGGGGTGTTTTTCCAAAAATAGTACCTCAAAATAGCCATTTTCTAATTGAAAACCTGAAGCTTTTAAGTCAGGAAAAGGTGCTAAAATATTTGTAAATGAGGCTATGCCTACACTCAGGGGCACCAACAGCCTCTGCAGACCCCTGCGGGAGGGTGTGATCCCATGCTCCCAGAAGGAGCAGGGCATTGAGTGGAAGGGGGGAGAGGAAGGACAACTAGCCCTCTATGATGCAGGGAGCCCAGCACACTACTCCCGCCCTTCCCCCCACTTCCTAGCCAGCTCTCAGAGCCCCATGGAATGCATGGTGCGTGCTCCAGCAGCAATTTAAAAGGGCTCAGGGCTCTGACCACCACTGCTGCTGCAGTAGTGGAGCTCCAGGCCAACTGCCTCCTTTACCCTCCATTAGGCCTGTCTACAATGCAAAGTTTAGATGATGAATTAATGTCAACATGCAAAAGTTTCCAAAATAAGTCATCAAAATGTGTTCACACTGCTTCCCTCTTTCTACAGATCATGGTCACATTTGCGACTCCCCATTAGCAGACTGAGCAAAGCACTGTGAGTATGAATCCCACAGTGACTAGCAACACCTTCTTTCGCTAGGCATTGTGGAACATGGAACGGAGCACAGCGCATCTTGGGAACATGAAAAACATACCGTCAAGCACCCCTTTGTTTCAGAGCCCTCCAGGGGCTTCCAGCTTCCTTTCGTGCCATTTGTGAAAATGCCAGTCCTTGCTGTGCACTCCAGCATCGGCTATGAAAAATCACGGATCCCACTCTTCTCACCTATGCTGTGATCAGTGTCACGAGGTCATGATACATTTCAGCACAGTTATTTTAGTTTAGAAAAAAGAAGACTGAGGGGGAACATGATAGCAGTTTTCAGGTATCTACTAGGGTGTCATAAGGAGGAGGGAGAAAACTTGTTCATCTCTGCCTCTGAGGATAGAACAAGAAGCAATGGGCTTAAACTGCAGCAAGGGAGGTTTAGGTTGGACATTAGGAAAAAGTTCCTAACTGTCAGGGTAGTCAAACACTGGAATTAATTGCCCAGGGAGGTTGTGGAATCCCCATCTCTGGAGATATTTAAGAGTAGGTTAGATAAATGTCTATCAGGGATGGTCTAGACAGTATTTGGTCTTGCCATGGGGTCAGGAGACTGGACTTGATGACCTCTCAAGGTCCCTTCCAGACCTAGTATTCTATGATTCTATGATTCTACTGCTGAAGTTACTCACAGAGGAAGAAGAGTTGCAGGCAGAGGACACGGAGTGACATGGACAGCACCAACCTAGCTCCGTATTTGGCTGTTGCAGAGCACCTGTACAGTGCAGACCGTCACTTGTGGGTGAAGGAAACCAGCACTGAGTGGTGGGATTGCACTGTCATGCAGGTGTGGGATGAAGACCAGAGGCTACAGAATTTCAGGATACATAAAGCAACCTTCCTGGCGCTGTGTGCTGAGCTGGCCCCTGAACTGCAGAGCAAGGACAACTGAATGAAAGCTGCCCTCTTGTTAGAGAAGCATGCGGCAATTGCTGTATGGGAATTAGCCACTTCCTGTTTCTACTGGCTAGTGGCAAATCAGTTTGGGTGGGGAAGTCTACCATTAGTGCTACACTTCTGCAAGAGTGTTGGACAATCTCATTTTGCTGCGAAGGGCTGTGACTCTGGGAAACGTAGATGACATAATGGCTGGAATTGCAGAGAGGGGCTTTTCTGACTGAGGTAAGTCCACAGAGGGCGCACACATTCCAATTGTAGCACCAGCTGACCTCGTTGTGAATCCAAATTCTTGTCTAGATCTACTACTTCATCTATGATTTCATCTTACCGGTTAAGTCCTCTTTCTGCTGATTCAGTGTCCTCAGAAGTATTCACAGGGTTCTTGGAGGTGGAAGTGAGATTGCCCACCAGGATTGCCACCAGCTCCTTATAAAAACAGTATGATGTTTACCAGTCTGCAGAGCAGCAGAGTTCAAAGCGCTGTCTAGCGTAGCTACTTAGGCATTGAGAAATATTCTGGAGTTCAATAAAGGCAAATAAAACTTCCTGTGGTGCATACTGCATGATTGCTGAGACTAAAAGGAAGGAGAAATTATAAGGTCCCTCATGGAGGTGGAAGGTTTGTGCGCAGAAACTGGGCATTTTTTGTGCCTTTTGTTGCTTTGCAGCAGTGTGAATGCTACTGGAGTTTTGTCTCTAAAAAGGTTTTTTTGGCAGAAAAACTTGCCAGTGACGTGCCCTAAGAAAGAATGGGAGATAAGCTCAGATGTGCGAGACCCAGATTTGAATCTCGACTTTGTGTGAAGCAGTGTTAGCAGAGAGAAAAAACTGCTTTGAACCAGAAGAGCAAGGTTTTGAACCTGGATCTCCCATACATGAGTCCAGTGCCCTAACTACCTCCAATATCTGAATGTCCATTATTTTAATGAAGATTTAATTGAAGCCCAAACAGTTCCAGCTTTGATGCAATTTCATTTCATCAAACTCATTCTGACCAGTTTTTATGCAAAAAGTGTAGACCATAATATCAGGAATAGCCCAACACGACACATACAGGGACATCTTTACAGATCAGAGAAGAGTACTTCACATAGGCCATAAAAGATCAGAAAGGTGCTGATTCCATGCCACTATTTGCCTTGTAGTAGGTGGAGTATAACACAAGATGGTGATGTACCTGGTTCGCAGTTTTGTTTTATAATTTACAAAGCAAATACTTGTTCCACAGTAAACAGAAGCTAAAGGACTGGATCCTTAGTGGAAATACAATGTTTATCAAATATTTAGAGAGATTAAATAAATGATAGTTTATTAAGGAGCATTTTCATTTATTTCACTTCTGTTTTATCCTCAGCTACACCAACATGATTTGATTATATCTACTTGGAAAATAGCATGTGTACAAATAGAATATGTGTGTGTTATAAAGCTGTTTAGGAACAAGGGGATTTGGATATAATGAAGAAAATTTTATATAGCATTTTATATCACCATCCTCAGAGAGTGTTTTAATAAGAAGGGTTATTTCATCTCAATGCTTAAGGGAGAAAATACAGTATTAGAATTTATTTTAAGAAACACTGAGAATAAAGGAATAAAAAGATCAGTTCTATGTGTTAACATAACAGGAGTATCTCTAACTCACCAACGATGTGAGCTCATGAACAGATCTCCAATTATCATTTTTCAATTTTTATCTGTTAGATCATACATTGTGTGATTTGCAGTCCAGTGTTCAAAGTTTCCAGTCTTGTGAATATAATGCATACTTACTCCCTTCTTCTAACAAGGAGAAAACAGCAGGTGCCTATTTGACATAAAACATATTTATCTATAATTCCTCAGTTTCTTTGAATTCTGCATAGAAAGGCAGGCCCGTAGCCGGGGGTGGTGGGGCAGGAAGAGGAGGATGCAAACATACTCTCCCATGGTCCTCAAGTAAGCATGAGGTTGGGGCGGTGTATTGCCCCAGCCTCTCCCCCCCTCCACTGTGCTCTAGCTGGCTAGGCGAAGGCTGGGGCTGAAACCTTGTCCCCCCTTCCCAGAATCAAGGCCCGGGGCACGACAGCCACCAGCCCCTCCCATGGCTCACTCCCCCCTCCCCGAAATTCCTGCAGATGGGCCTGAAAGGAATACCTTCCCAATACTGTGATGTGCTTCTCAAGACACCTGAAATTGTAAGACACTGTGTTATTTCACATTCTCAGCAAGTCAGAAAATTATTGGAGATTAGGCTTGTCAGCTCCAGAGGTGGAAGTAAGATAGTGCACCCTGTTGTGCTGCTCCAGTAAGAGCTGGCAAAGCAGTGGCAAGAACTGGCTGGAGCACTCCACTCAGGAGGCAGACAGATTTAAAGGGACCAGCTGGGGGCAGGCTGTAGGGAAGGCAGGCACACTCCCAGCTGGGCTAACTGTGAGGGGATTTGATTGGGGCCTGGTCCCATCTAGCCATGGCAGCCTGTCCCTGGCCCCGATTCTGGGGCTGGCCCAGTGTTTCAGCCTCCATCTGGCTACAGGAGAGGCTGGTGGTGTCCTCACTCCTGCTACGATGGGAGTAAGGAGCGGAGGCAGAATCAGCCCCCATCCTGCCATGGCAATCCTGGCCTGGCCCCTGGCCAGCATGGCAGCCTTGTTCTAGGCCCAGTCCATCATCCAGCCGTGGCTGCCCAGCTGCAACAGCTCAGCCCAAGCCAGACAAAGAAACGCAGCCCGAGGGCCTACAACCACAGTCTAACCCCCAGTTTCCTGTTCTGCATCCCCACACAACTCAGTCTCCTGCCACGAGCCCCTCGTACATCTCAACCCTGACTCTTGCACCCCCTCATCCACAAACACCTCCACAAACACCCTTCCACAAACACGCCAACCCTCTATTGTGAGTCCCCTGTACTCCACTCCATACTCTGTCCTGAGTCCCCTGCACCTCCACTTCTAAGGGAAGAAGGGTGGGTTGTGATAGGACAGTACCTGTAAGAAATTTAAGTTGCTTTCACCCCGGTAAGCTCCCTTCCATATTATATAACAGTTTGTCTGCCTAACAAGCAAATTTATTCAAAACACTCCCAGCCTTGCAGGTAACAATTACTAAATTTGCTGCCTTCAAGGAGGCAGAGTACAGACTCACCTGTCAGTTAAATGAACAGTCACATTTTACTTTCATATAACAGCACGGAGACCGAATAGTCCAACTAAACTTTTTTTAGCAAACTTATTTAAGTGATATTAAACAAAAAAGTTTTTTTTTAAAAAAGAGACACACAACATGGTTACATAAAAAACAAAACATGCTTCTTAGTACCTAAAACTTAAGTTCAGTACATTATAATGCAATCTTCTCTCTCATAACAAATTACCAATAAGTAATCTTAGAGATTAACAAAAATATATAGTATCATGAGCTTTCATGGGTAAAATCCACTTCATCAGATGAGTTGGAGTGGAAATAACAGAATTCAAATATATATATATATATATATATAAAATCTACGGTGCCACAGGACTCTCATTCTTTTTAAAGTTACAGACTAATACGGCTACTCCTGAGATTTTTCATCAAGGCTATGTCTAGACTACAGGCTTGTTTCAGAAGAAGCTTTTTTTTGAAAGAGATCTTCCGAAAAAACTTCTTCCAAAAGAGAGCATCCACATTGCAAAAGAGCATCAAAAAAGAAAACGTCCAGACTGAATCCTGAAGAGGGATAAGGATCTTTCACAAAAAAGGGGGTTTTGCGCAAAAAGGAAATGTCCACACTGCTTGTTTTTGCGCAAAAACCCCTTGTGCAAAAATGGCTCAGAATAGATTCTGCAAATGAAGTGTGACAATATGCTAATCAGTGCTTCATTTGCATTGCCTCTTCCAGCAAAAGCCATAGTGTAGACAAAACCCAAGAGAATTCCTATTGCCTCCCCACAACCCAGACAAATGCATGACAATCCAGCAGGACTGTAGGGATGAACAGCGGAGGGACAAATGAAGAAGTATGATGACCAATAGCAGCCCTAAATTCTTGAGTTCCCCACTTCCACACAGTCATGGACTGCCAAGGTGAATTTGAATGACATGAGATTTGACTAAAGAGTCAGTAAAAATGAAGTAGAGATGTCTGGACTTGACCCACTAAAAATAATAGCATATGGGAGACTGAAGCAGAAAACAAAAAGGAAATACAGGCTTGTAGTTTGCATGTTGATACACAGAAAACATCCTTGTACTTTATTTTCTAATAGGGTACGTGCTAATTATTAAATCATTTGTTTTTTCTTTTCCAATTCTGAAATGAAAAGAGAATTTGATCACACCAAAGACTTCAATGCAGAATTTGGAACCTTTCCTCATTGTGAATAACAGTCAGTCTGTCTTGTTGGTCGGTCTCTCTCGCTCTCATTAACACAAAGTTCACTGTGTTTTTTCTCTTTTCATTACTGTTAATCTCATTTTAAGAATTATTTCCAAAGATGATTGTATTTTATTATACACACATGAAAATACTTGAATTCCATTTTTGCAGCAGTTATAAGGACAACAAAAAAGAAAGGAAAGTAACATTCCTCTTACCATTTTTACAGTTATGCTTAAATAATTATTTAGTGCCTATGTAAAATCAAATATTGGTAATCTCCCCTTTTTCCTCTCCCTCTCTAGAAATCTAATGACGTGCATTATACTTTCTTTACTATATGTACCTTTCATTTCATTCAAAGCCTTTAATCCTTCTCTTTTTAGATAAAACACCATAACCATACTGTAGCAGGTTAAGATTGATTGACAAGAGCATATAATTATGGCTTCAATAGCATAGTATGTTTTACAGTTGGAAAAAAATGCACAACCTTGAAAATAAAGAAGTTGTGCCCTTTCTCTGAGATAAAAGGATCATATCAAATTGGTTCATTTCTTTGGTGGAATGAAATAAAAGACTTCCTGTAACAAAGAACACTTCCCAAAAGGCTGCTGGTGGAAGTCTTTTTGACTAGATAATATCATACCAATGAGAAAAATCAAACAAGGTAAAAGTAGAATTTTAGGAAATGTTCCCCTTTTAACCTCATTTTTCATTTATCAATCCATGACAAGTAAAGGATAAAATAGAAGAAAAAAATAGCTAAGTGTCAACAGTAAAATACTAGATCCACAAGCAAAAATAAAAAAGAAAGATAGCATGAAAAGAATAAAGTTTGTAATCTGAAAATAAATGTTCTTCTAATCAAGTAGTCCTTATGTCACTTTCTGTTATTTTATTTCTGATACCTTTCATGTTCAATATAGTTTAAATTTAATCATGAATGTTTTAGTCAGGATCAGCTGTCAGTCCAATCTGATTCAAACCCCCATTGTAGGGGGCTTTAAAGACCTGATGAGAATTCAGGTTTGCACAGCAGGAAAACTATTCTCCAACCATGAGTGTTTTCCATGTGCCATATTCAGCTTTGTTTTCTTTCATATCAGCTATAGTTTTGTGGTAGGTGAAATTCTCATTCCACTGGAGAAAGTTATAAATGCATGATGATCAATATTAATATAGGTATAAACTCCTATTCACTATGGGTAAAGTTGACCCCTTCCCCACTCCAAAGTCCAAATAAATGGATTTTGTACAAGGAAATTACATGGGTCTGGAGGATGGAATCCACACCCAACCACCAATCAGGGGGGAGAGCAATAAAGGTGTAACAGTGGCTGTTGCTCTCCTATCTCGTGCACTCTCCCTGTTGCACTCTCCTCTATTTAACAGAGTCCCTGTTTTTACCTCCAGACATACACAACTTTGGAGAAGGAAATGAAGACATCACAGAGCCTAGTTTCACCAGATATGAGTGTGGAGTCCCCTCAGGTGTCAGTGACTGGGACATGGACCATCATTTCTAGTGATCAGATCAAGAGTTGGCAGCCAGGAATAGGAGCCCATGGTCAGAGTTAGCATCAGAAGTCGGATGCCAAAGCCAAAGATCAAAAGCAGAGAATAAGGAATCATGAATCTCAGCCAAGGATCAGAACCAGAGTCAGACACTAAATGTTAGAACCAAGGGTCAAAGCTAGGTTACTTGGAGTGAGACAAGGCTGGGAAGAAGCAAGTAAAAGCTATCAGAACTGTAGGCAAATTCTTAAACCAAACTGCCAATTGCTTTAAGAGCTGGTCTGCTGACACCTCCTGCCAATCTAACAGCATACTATAAACCAGCTGTGCTCATTATGTTGCACAAAAACTGGGCCTGCTGCAGGCCCGGATTCTGACACTGTGCATCTTCAGCAATTTTTGATAGCATGAAGTATAATAACCCCTATGAGTAGGGGCATCCTTCTACCCAGTATTTAAGAAGTCAGATCAGTCATGAAATTAACCAGCTAAGAGTTAAATTACTATATAATTTACCATCTCGGACTAATATTTTACCCCCCTCCCCAAAATGTGTGTGTCATCAACTAAAATGTGTAACTACTTCCAGAAAAGTCTGAAGCAGCACTGAATTCTGACAAAGGGCTCCCATTCTATGATTAACTCCAAAATATACATATTTATTTGTAAAGAAGTCTCAACATGTATTTGTACTGAAGCTCCAATCTTGCAACTGACTCCACGTGGGTGGACATCACTGAAGTCAATGGAGTTCTGTACTGGCAGACTTCTGTGCCCACTAGTGTTATTGATTTCAGTGATGTCCACCCACGTGGAGTCAGTTGCAAGATTGGAGCTTCAGTACAAATACATGTTGAGACTTCTTTACAAATAAATATGTATATTAATTCAATTATATTCCATCAGTAGCATGCCTATTCTAATGGTTACTTTAAAAAAACCTAAATGAGCATTTTTTATTTATAGAAGAACTATCAAAGTCACTAACATACTATTCAACAGAAATTGGTCATATGCACTGAGCAGTGTGGTTTTCACGATTTTGATTTATTAGAAAAGTTACTTCCCTTAAGTCAAGAAGCCACCTAAGGTATAAAATATCTTAGATTACAGTTATCTTTTCAACTGGAATCCAGAAATGTTAACTTATTTTATATTCTCTTTTATACTCTAAATTCAACATTTCAAATATTCATTTCACTTAGATTTATTAACACAGTTATTGTATTTTAAATGTTGCCCAACTGATTATTAAAAGCAAGTTCATTAGCACTGTAAAAGATTCCTCACAGGTAAAAGGTTTCTTACAGCTCTGCTAAAGCTCAGTGAGTATGTTTTTAATAATCAATTGGACTGCATGTAATTAACACAAATAACTGTCTTAGTATATTTAATTTAAATGTCAATTTAAGACACTTAATTTAAAATGCTGCCTCCCAAACTATGTAACCTGACCAGCTGACTGATCTTATTGCCAGAGATAATTTGTACTTCCAAATGCTCAGTGGAAAAATAGATAACAAGTAGAATGGATCAGCACATCTTTAGTAGTGAAACCATTATTTACATATTACAAGGTTTTCTGTATAAGGGATATTTGTTAAACTGCTCTTTGCTGTTATAAAATCAAATCATTTCAGCATTTTTCACAGCCAACAAAACAGATAAATATAATTCTGTTTCAATTACACTCTTTTTAATACAAATGTTCATCTCCTTTCAATAATGCATCGTAATCTTATGACTAAAATCCATGAGAGAGAAATATTTTTAGTGATGCTGTAAAACAGTTGTGGGATAGAAATTATGCTCTTTAAAACCTGGATTTTACAAACCTGTCTCAACTATCCTGGTTTCTATGAGAGTTCATTGATGCTGACATTCTGAAGTCTAATCACTGTGATTAAAAGTTGGAATAAGGTATGAACAATAAAAAGTAGGAAATTATAGCCATTCTGAAAGTACAACTAATTATAAAGCTGTTGCTTGATTAAGGTGTTTATACTGAACAGCATTAAAGGGATTAGCCTAAAGCTTTACCTCCTGCAGCAAAGAATTAATATGCAGACTTTAAACACGCAAAATTAATTCAGGTGCGGCAAACAATTATGTGAAATAGGAACACTCGACCCAGCTTACGGCCACACTACTCCACCAAGCTAATTTATAATCATGTACTTATTGACCTGACTGCATGTTCACAAAAGGACTGTTCTAATGCTAATGCCTGCCTGCAAGACAGTCTCCATCACACCATGTCTAATCGCAGCAGTGATTAGTGTGAAGAAAACACTGAACCTCATTGCCCAGCATTTTGTACTAGTAAAATACAGGAAAGTACTATATAAACATAGATCTCATCTACTTCATTTCATACAGAGGGACTCAAATTATGCTCCCAAATACACTGACATAGCTACAAAGTATCTATATTACAGTCAATGGAGTTACCCTAGATTTACTGCAGCGCAAGAGAAGAATTTGTTAAATTCAAACCTAATGCAACTTAAAAGTCAAAATGTAGAGGCTCTCTTTCTCCGAACACAGCCAAGCAAAGTGAAACATTATAGCACAAGCAATACAAGATGGTTGAGATCTGCCACTTTAAAAATAGGCCCACTTCTATGAAACTCATGTTAAAATAGGCTTACGCCTATTTTAGGGATAGCTAAAGTGGTTTGAGCATTGGCCTGCTAAACCCAGAGTTGTGAGTTCAATCCTTGAGGGGGTCATTTAGGGATCTAGTACAAATCTGTCAGGGATGGTACTTGGTCCTATCATGAGGGCAGGGGACTGGACTCGATGACCACACAAGGTCCCTTCCAGTTCTGTGAGATAGATATATCTCCATATATATATATATTATAAGCCTGTTTTAAAATAACACTTCTCTGAGGATTTGACAAAGGATAGTCAAGAGAGCTTTCTGCATAGAGTGCTGATTGAAAAGGACTTGAAATTTATGAGCAAAGCAATTGCCTCCTCTTTGATGCCACATGCATTCAAGAAAATAAATCCTGGTGAACTTTCAGAATCACACCAAAGAAATTAATGAGACTTCAACAGAATTTTCTCCCAACAGAAACAACCTGCAAGGTCCTGAACAGTCTCAACTGCCTGGACTTAAAAAAAAAAAAAAAAAAAAAAAAAAAAAAAGGTTCACACTATTTTCAGATCTAATATTGAAAATAAAACCACACCTGGCCTTTTGGGCCATGAAAAGCTTTCACTGAAACTCAAAAACTCTTTTGCTGTTTCTAGATAAATGTTTATTTTTAGAACTGTATTTTTGTGGTAACTAACCAAAATGAAACATAGGGTGTCATGTGGTATGAGTCATGGCTCTAAGTCTTCAGGTTGGATGCAAACATAGGAAATGCAAGATTTATACTCCCAACACTTTTTTCCAGGTGTAAAAGAGAACTCTCCCCACATCAGAGGAAATGGTCTTACAACAGCTGTGTGCAACTCTCAACTCAGCCAGACTTCCTATATGATCTTAGACAAGTCATTTATTCCCTCTGTTCCTCAGTTTCTCATCTGTCAAATGGGAATAATGGTACTTTTCTACCTCAGCTGTTTACAGTGAAAATGAAGTGTAGACCTGCCCAGAGAATCAGTCTATTCTCTGGCTACTATAATAGGTACACTAGTGAGAAAGAAGTCCATTCCATCCCAGCTCTCCAACAAAATGCCATAATTCTTGGACAAACTGTCAAAAAATGGAGGAAGAACATGTGGGTAGTAGAATGCATGGTTTGCTACACTCAGCCTCATCTACCAAGAATTTTTATAGAATTGTAACACTGCTGTGAAAGAGAGAAAAAAAAAAGTCTACTTCTTCGTTGACAAAGCAGTGGCAAAGTCACCCCCACTGATTTTTTTTCTTGACTGAAAATTGCCTCATAAATCCAGACTCCGTCTCCACAATTCCAGAACTCAGCATCTGTCTCTGTGAGGAATTTTCATCTTATTTCACAGAGACTATCTATATCCGATCTTAGTAAGGACTTGGTAAAAAACTGAGAAATCTTTTTGATATCAGTGCCTTTGTGGAATATACATGTAGGCTGTGTCTAGACTGGCCCCCTTTGCCGGAAAAGGCATACAAAGGAGGCCAGTCGGAATTGCAAATGCAGCGGGGATTTGCATTTTCCCCGCTCCATTTGCATGAACATGGCTGCTGCTTTTTTCCATCTTAGAGTTTTGATGGAAAAAAGCGCCAATGTAGACAGGGCTCTTGCGGAAAAGAAAGCCTTTTCCGCAAGATCTCTTATTCCTTTAAGGGAATCAGCAAATGGAGCGGGGAAAATGCAAATCCCCGCTGCATTTGCAATTCCGACTGGCCTCCTTTGCATGCCTTTTCCGGCAAAGGGGGCCAGTCTAGACACAGCCGTAGTGGCCTCCTGATCAATGAAGGACAGAGCATTCGGACACCTCATGTTAGTATTAAATCCCCCTATGAAGCTATCCTCCACTGACATGTCCAAAGGATTTTTAAACTGGCTTTAAAGCATATATTGTATTTTGCACATTTTATACTTACTTTGCTGATACATATTGAAGTGCAACTGACATTGACAACTTGATTGGAGACCTTTTATTAATGTCATAATCCTAAAAGACCCGTACTAAATAATCAACATAAAAGGATTTATAAAACACTAATTTAGCATCATAAACAGAAAAGGGCAATGATTAACTGTATTCCAAGGGAAAAACCTGTAAAAAAAAACCCCACAAAACTTAATTAGCACCATGGAATTTCATGGCATTCAACAATTGAATGGCATTATGTGAGCCTGGCATTAGAAAGTCCCATGAGTAAGATCAGTTTGAGCAGAAAGAGCCCATTAAACATTTTGTCCAGCAACAGACTAGTTTCCTCTCTTGGTAATCATTTTGGTATATTTACAAGAATGTTAAGTCTTGTACTTCAAATTGAATGGTCCCTTGAAATGTGTTAACTACTTATGCTAAACAATCTGTTCCAACTTTTGTTTAGCCATGATGCTGAGCGCTTTCCCCAAACCTGAAGAAGAGCTCTGTGTAAGCTTGTTTCTCTCAACAACCACAGCTTGTTTGAGAATCATTACATTAATATCATTGATATTACCTTGTGGGAGAAAATGTAGCAATGCATGAACAGATTTCTCTTCACAATAAATACTTTTTTAGACATGTTATCAGAATCTTTGAAGACTTATCAGAACTTAAAGTAAGTAGGCATATCCTTGGGCACCCTTGGTCTCACTACTGAGAAGAAAGAATAATAGAGAATATCTCATTAGCAGAACGATTTTAAATATTTAAGATTTTAGATATCCAGTATGGATCTTGCTTACAAACAGCATATGATCCTTAGAACAGAGAGGGAGTTGAAAAAGCTATTTTTAAAATATACAATATTCAGAGCTCTTCAAGCCTGGAGAAGATGCAAAATATGGGATAAGCGGTTTTAAATAATTTAGAGTTACTTCACTGCAAATTTTTTTTTTTAAAGAAAAGATCGCAAGGTTTTAAGATTGCTTTTCCCTAAGTTAACATAGCATTTCTGGAAGATGTGAGTCTGACATTGCCAAAAGAGTGACATTATCAGCTTATCTACAGAACAATTTTAAGTATTTGCTGTGGCAATGTAAGCTTCTCCACATTGCCATGCCCAGATGACTCAGTTCTGATCTGGTAGGACCACTTGCACAGAACAAGATGGTATTTTGGAGTCCTCAGCTAAGATTGGCAGCAAAGGTGGCAAAGGCCATTATTTTCTGGGATGACAAGAGCTCACTAGGAATTTGGTTAAGGCTTTGTCTACATTTTAAAAGTTTAAATCACCTCCATTAGGGGAGTTTGATGTAACAGTTGTTAACAGTTCTGGAAACTCAGCTCCTAAGCACTTGCAGCCTGGTTCATACTGAAATTTTACAGCACTGTACCTTGCTGCACTCAGAGGGGAGGGAGAGGATGTTCACACCCTTGCGCAAAAAAAGTTACAGTGATTAAAGTGCAAGTGTAGACTTAGCCTAAGATTGCCAACTCATTTCATACAACCCAAGCAGAGGGGAACGACTTTCATCTCAGACCAATATATTCTGTCAACACTGATTCATGAGATATCAGACCTTATTCTTTTGATTGAACTAGTCTTTCTCCTCCTAACAACTTCAACCCTACTCTTCTCAAAACTTTTAGAGGCAGAGTCGGGTTTAATTCAAAGGGGAGCACAGAAGAGCTCCTCTTCCACTGCCACACACAGGGGAGATCTGCTCCCCTGGAGTTCCCACTCCTTTCTGGCTGGTGAGACAAGAACTCATCAAAACCAGAGGTGAAAGCAAGCAGGTGCGCAGGTCCGGCAAGTGCTGGCAAAAGCCAGCAGGGAGCTATTTAAAGAGCTGGCAGGGATGGTTTGCAATAGGAGAGTACCTGTAAGACATTTTAAGTTACTTTCACCACTGCATCAATACAGAAAAATAGGACCAGCAAGAAGAGTGGGATCCTGACTCAGGAATTTCTATTGCTTCCCAACTATTGCCAGGGAGTGGAACAGCAACCACCCTGACAGGGTGTCTGAAATAGATTCACCTATTTACCTCACTTCCAATAAAGGAAAATTCATCCCTCTTCTATGCTTTCCTTTCCTTTTCTCCAGAGAAATGGGAGAAGGCATCATTGTTACCAACCTACTTTCCATTCTGGGGGTGAAGAAATTCAGATAGACAACCTACAATGCATACATATTTGTTCATGAAACCTACTTTCATGTGTTGTACTGCCAAATCCTTTAATTTTTCCAAGAACAAAGCCCTAAACTGCCAATTACAACCAGTGCTTTACATCTGAAATCTTGAGGTATATGTTGATTAGGATCAGATTTTCAGAAATGTTTTTATTTATGTAGGAGCAGAAAATCCAGAGATGAGTTTTCCTCACCTAGCAAAATTTAAGCTGGAATCACAACAAGATAGCATATGAGCCACTTCATCCACTCAGTCACCATCTATGATTGTCTGTCGCCATGCTTTTTGCTGCCCCTATTTTTTCATATAATGAATAAAATGAAGATACATATTTAATGTTTCAGGGTGTTAGGTTCATACTTATCCATTCTGAGGATTTATGGGTGTAATTGGAACCACAGATAAAACTTTTGTTATTGAATCAGGCCAAGCCTAAGTGGGTATATAACAGATTCTGCAGCACAATTTTGAGAGCTCATCTTAGCATATACAAAAAAAGGTCTATAGGCCAGCTATTCATTTAAATTTATTCTAAAGGGAGACAATGAAGGGGTGATTTTTTTCCACTATTGTTTTAGTTTTCAGTAAATTATTCTAGGCAGCTCTAGTAAAAAACTTGATATTTACATTTGATTTTGGTTTCAAAGGGCATGAATAGCACAGTCTAGACTTATTATACTTTGATATATAGTTGCCATAGCAACATATGTAAATTATTAATCTTTGTATGTGAAATATCTGCAAAGGACAGATTACCTTTGTGTTAAAAATGCAGATAGTTTTAAATATTTCCCTGTGATGAAGCATTGTGCTCTGAAATCAGCAACAGTATTCAGGAAAATTAGGTGTCATGAAAATGTCTAACCGTGTCCCAGACCTGGAAGTTAATTTTAAGCTGAAAGTGAAATTAATAGCAACAACACATCTAATTATGCATGATGTTGATACAGTTAAACATATGAATGTTATGTTTCTGCCCAAGATGGATGCTTATTTCTAAAAACTGAGAACACAACATGCTATATTTCAATGTCTATAAAGCAACATTAGTGCCTCAAATGCTAAGCACAGGCCTCTGCCACCAATTTTCCTCTTCCCTCCTTTTCACCACCCTGAGTCAGGACCCAACCAGGTCAGAGTGTGACTAAAATAATGGCCACTTCTTTTAAATGACATAATGTGAATGGGATTTACTGTACTCACCTGCAGTGCAGGAATAATAGACTTCCTGTGATAAAACGTGCACTGTTGAAATCTATTTTGGTTGTGTTTGACACATGAAATTAGAAATCTGGTAGCTGTTTATAGGTGTCTGTTTCTATATACCCTACAAGGTCATCTCCAAAGGCTCACTAGATACTTTAGCTCTAGTTATGGTCTTCCTCTTGGAAATATCAAAAAGCCTTACTTGTGAATTTGGGCATATTGTAATTTAACATTTGCTGGCAAAATTGGTAGGTTTCTTTTACTAGTAGAAGTGTTGGCTAGGAATAACAAAAGCAACCTAACAGAGTCCCCTAGCCATATTTGACTATAGTTATAAAGTTGGTTCCTACTCAGTAACTTAGGAAATTAAAAACACTAAATCTAGGATTTTCTCCACTGGGACCTAATCCAGTCCAATTTACAACTTGAGGATTTATAAAGGCTTTTCTGAAAGAAATGGGAAAATGTCAGCTACAATTTCTTGCTAGACTTGCACTGAATCTATTAACCTTGCCCAGAGAATATAATGTTACAGTTATCTCATTTACAATGTTATTGTACATGATTTATGGCCACAGCATCAAGTCTCAAACTAGGTTTGTATTTTTAAGTAAAATTTACATGTCTATAATATAAATGATTATTTTTTTCTTGTTCAGTGAAAATATTTAAAAAGTGATTTATAATATTTCAGCTTCATGGGAAAATATATATAGTGTGACTAGACCAGTGATGGGGAAAAACCCATGCTGTCTACACAACTTCAATCAATATCTACATTCAGGCTAACGTTTCTCCTCTCTAATTAAATAACATGAGGCATGAAGTACATCTGATTACTCAAATCCTTTATACAGTTAGATTCTGGCTACTCTGGAGCAGGTGAGCATGAAGGGGGAAGAGGACAGCTGGAAACTCTTCCTCACCTTGGGCAGGCAGCAGCCAGAGTGCCAGCACTCACAGAACTCAAACACTAAGCACCAAGTGGGCAGGATACCAGCAAAACAATGGGTAGGGTCAGGAAGGATGGAAGAATTATGAGGGTCCTACCCATTTCACACCAGTCAGCCTTTGGAAGAAGGTGCTGCGGATAATACATACTGCACCTCTAAAAAGGTGGTGTAAGAAATATTGCTAAAGATGCATTTCTCCGTGGTTTGTGAGATATTCTACCTGACCTTCCCCTCCACCCCTGCAAAACAAAACAAAGAAAACCATCTCAGGCAAGTGCAGCTAGTGAAGCACTCCTCTCTACCATCTGCAGCTCTGGCTTTAAGAACTACCACAGCCCTCAACTGTGAATTCTCCACCCCTGCTTCCTTAGAATCATTATATTGAATTTGGATTTAGAAATAATTTGGAGATCTGCTGCTCTGAGAAGAAATAGAAGTTGTAAATTAGTTATTGATATACCTAAAGATGAACCTCTGCCAAGTCCATCAAGTTCAGATCTGGCTTTATACCTTAGTTCATAGCTCAAATTTCTTTTTAAAAATGAGTTAAACCCAAACATCCAAACTCTGGAAAAAATAAAATTTGAGATCTTGATCATAGCACCACATCTTGTCAGTGATACAGTGCACAAATATCAAATCTCAGACACAAAGTTTTGGCTCAGGCCTTTCGCCTGCATAAGCATTTATTTCATGGAGCATTCTCTTGTTCTTTAGGTAAGATTACAGTTTTCATATTATATGTAGGATTAGAATAGCTTTCAGTGAAGGAATCATTTAGAATGGTAAGGTACTGTAATTTGATTTATTGCAGACAGAAGACCAACTTTGATTCATTTTTTCTCCTTGCAAAGCAAGACTAATACAGTCATTGAAAATTTAGATTGAATTAGTGAAAATTCAATTTTTCCAGCAAGCTCATGTAGAATGTTGTTTCCCTGCTGGCTGAGATATCACAGAGGACAAAGTTTCTTCTTGTAAGCATGACAAATGTAAGATCACCTCCTGGATTAAAAAAACTGCATGCTTATGAGGTACATAGGACCCAGCTGACCACTTCCAATTTCATGGTCAAATAGACCAAAATATGGGTGGTGATCAATCCTCTCTCTAATTTTTTGGTTGTCTAGCTACCTCTGAGTCACCACCATCAATTTTAGCAAGATTTGTCCTTAGTCAGATAAACTGATCCTGAGAAGACATAATCCATTTAATCGAAGAATTGCCAGTTTAGATATACTGCACAACAGAGGATACTAATATCTAAATAGATTATAAAGCAGGAGATAACATTATACTGTGTTCAGTGAAATAGGCAGCTCTCTTTCTCTCAAGGCTATATCTATATGGCATACCAGTGGCAGAAGCATGCAGACTATACATAGGTGCACACTGCTTTGAAAGGCAGGCTATGTCCACACTGTAGCTACGTGTATAAGTGAAAGGCATATATGAGCTTCCAGAGGCTTTCCTCACTACCTATCCCCACCAGAAATTTTCCTGGTTCAATTGCCTTGCCCTCAACTTTCTCACCACCATGCTTAAGGTACATAATCATAAGAGCCAATCCCATGGGTACTCAGGGTCAAAGCACCCACAGGGAAGAAAATGGTAGGTCCTGAGCACTCCCTCCCCCCCATCAGTCCTTCCCCTTTTCCCTCAGTGCTTCCCACCCACTGGTGGCCCTGCCAGTCAGCACCTCCCCTTTCCTCCTAGAGCCTCCCAACTAGTGCAGATCAGCTATGGAACATCTCAAATGAACTTAGAAGATTACGATGGGTTCTAGCTGTTCTTCCAGCTCTTCAGCAGTAGGTTAAGTTTTCTCTTGCAAAATTTCACATTCTGCCATTGTGTTTAAAAATGTGTCTCCCACCCTAAGTATCCAAAAGGAGTGAACATTATGTCATTTCTTATAACCTCCTGAGGTCTCTTCCAGCCCTATGATTTCCCTTCCAAACGATATGCATTTCATTCTCTCCTCTTTCTTCAACCGTCAGTCCCTCCAGGCCCTTTATCTTCCTAGTTACCTGCTTTGTAATTACATCCTGTTTATCAATAACTTTCAGATGTTTTCTTTATATAACAGCTGAGTAAAATATCATCTAAAAGGAAAGAAGGAACAGGAAATTCAGTAATCTTGGGGGTTTGGAGACAACTTCCTGTTCAAATACAGGATTCTGTAATAAATACAGAATACACTAGAGTTCTTTGTCCCTTTGGTTATTTTTCCTGGAGAAAAACAGCAAATTTAGCTTCAAATTAGAATCAGTACCTCCCGCTAGGTCAACCAAAATGCACAAGGTAAAACCTTCAGGAGATGCTTAGGGAAAGGAAATCTCATGGGAATCTCATCTTAGCAAAAGTCTCCCCATAATCATTGGAGGCAGGAGAGAAGATGTTTTGCCTCTCTTCTCTCCTACCCTGAAGAATGAAGTCCTGGACTTGTGCACAAAACTAATGGACTCCAAGAGAGTGACAGGAGGCCTGCTCAATCTATAGGCAACGTAGGGCCCCACAACAACTATGGACCTCTACTTTGCCAGAGCATCTCCATGGGATCTGTGCAATCCACAACAATGGCAATCCACACAGGGCGAATGTCCCACATATGCCATTCTCAAGTCAGTAATTCCTCCTAACATTTTACTGGTAGAGCCCTTGAGGCATCTGCAAAAGTGATCCAAAGATGTCCACTTCCACAGATATAAAGTGAATATCAGTAGATTTTCAGGGCTCTATTTATTCGATTATGTCACTGGCAGCACCTAACTAACTTAAACTTGAAGTGCTATAGTATCTCACTAATATGCTCAGGCAAAGTTAAGGTTGGAAAAAGAAAAGTGCAAGGGAATATTTCAAGGACATAGGGTGAGTTTCTCTTTTCAGTTACATCAGTGTAAATCTGGAGTAATACCGCTGAGATCACAACCTTCACAAATCTTTTCCATGCTATTCATTTCAAACTAAGTTTCAGAATTTCCTGACTCTGAGAGCTTTGAAGCAATTTTGAGCATAAAAGTAGAAAAATCCTGGAAATAAGTTTTCCCTCTTTAAAATACAAGGATCAAATCCTGCAGTGTAATCCACAGTGCAGACTCCTGAAAAAAGATCAGGTGGCTGATGTCAACTCTAATCTTTAACTTTGTGTCTGCTGGTATTCTTCCACCTTCACATATTGTTTGTGTTTGCAAGAAAGTATGAGAAGAGTGTCCAAAAACAAGCATTTTTTAAAAAAAAAATATTTAGGTAAATAAGCAGAATGTAAGTCAATTAATGTGCATAAGTTACAATTAACTACAAAAGGAATAAATTACACTCTTGAGTCTTCTCATGTGTGTAACCAATAGGGAACTGTCTGGCAACATTAATTTTTACATGTTTCAGCTAAATCAGGGATGCAAATGCAAAATCCATTAGTGAGGAATATGAATGCACAAGTCCTCTGAGGGAGTGTCAGAGTCCAGAAATCAATGAATGTTCCATAGTGACAGAAAAGAACAGAGTGTTAAGTCCTCCTTCCTTCTCTCTCCCTGCCCCACAATCACAGCTAGGGTAAGAAGGGGCAATTCTTTATTCTGCTTTAATCCTGAACACCTAATGTGAAGTAACTTAATTAAATGTAAATTGCTTATACAAAAGAGAGGAAGGGGTTAGAGGACTTCATGGCCTGTCACATGCAACTCACTGAGCTCAAAGAGACATCATATGCCAGGTCATTTGTCAATGTTTTAATATTGCTGCAGTGGTAGCCACTGCTGCCTTCAATTCAGACAGCCCGGACGGTTACATCACAGGCACAGACTCCATGGGTATTCCTGGGCTGGAACACCCAGGCAGAAAAATTAGCAGATGCTCAGCATCCACTGGCAGCCAAGCTGCTCTCCCGCCCTAGCAACTCTCACCTGCCAGCAGCCTTACTGATGAACTCCACTCCCTTCCCCTTCCACTGCCTCCTCTATATTGCAAACAACTATTGTGTGTCATGTAGGAGTCTCTGGGAGAAGTGAGAATGGGGCACACTAAGGAGATGAGGTGGAAAGAAGTGAGGAAGAAGTGGAGTAAGGGTGGGTTGAGCACCCCTTGACTAGAGGGGAAGTTGGTGCCCATGGGCTACACCATGTTATACAAGAGACAGAAAGAGAGCTATATTTGTCCCAGGACATTAGAAAGGCAAAGTGGGAGAGGCAATATCTTTTATCGGACCAACTCCTGTACATGAGAGAGACAGTGAGAAGCTTTTGAGCATACACAGGGCTTTTCTTCGGGTCTAAGAAACGTACTCAGAGGGTCACAGCTAAAACACAAGGTGGAACCAATTGTTTAGCATATATAGATAAGGCATTTCAAAGGACCATTCAAGGTGAAGTAGCCCATTTATTCTCCTCCAGCCATAATGAGAAAGGAAAGGGGGAAATATACACCTTAACACTGAAAGCCACCTTCACCAAACAAGGACACTCCAGAGAAGTAGACTGCATCACAGAATGGGCAACCCAAATGTCCTGAGAGAACCTGCTCCAATATTGGGGGAAAAAACCCTCTCTGACTGCATACCCCTAGTTGTCACCTACCGCTCCACTGAATATTTTACAAGGTGTCAAACTACAACCCATATTCAATGGGGACCCTGTCCTGAATAAAATCTTTCCTAAATTCCCCTCTTTTGCTCTTCAAATCATCCCCAATCTCTGCAAGCTTATCATCAGAAATAGTTCCCTATAAACCAAGGCACACCAACTCAAAGCAGCACCAGATATTGTCAGAACAAAAGATGCAAAAGCTACAGACATATCTCCCCAGCTACAAAGTTAAACACTCTCAATATACCTTGCAAGCTCCATAGGTCCTACATGGGATGTATCTCATCCACTGCAGCAAATGCTCCAATAAATTATTTAGGTGAAACAAGACACACTGGGGAAAGATAAATGAACACTTGTCATAAAGTCATCACAATAAATCTGACCTATCAGTCTTCACTGTCAAAGAAAACCTGCACAAAACTTTCAATAAAGAAGCTTCATAAGACTTTGCTAAAAATTATGGACCGAATAGAGAGAGTGGATGTACGTCTTCTAGCATCAATCTATAATCCACAACAAAATTACCCACCCAAGTGTCTTCCTCACCCTGCCTTTGCCCCCTATAACTGAAGGCTGATAATGGGCCACTTGCTCCCTTGAAATAGGCATTCATTATTTATGCTAAACAATCTGCAACACATTGTATTTCACTCTGACACATTTCCCAGACTTCAACCAGAGCTCTAAGATGGGAAGTTTGTCTTTCATCAAAAGAAGTTATTCCAATAAAAAATTACCTCACCCATCTTGTTTCTTTTATCCAGGGATGGGGAAACTAGGATCTGGGGGTCAGATGCATCCCCAGCTTGCCTGGATCTGGCCCCTGAGGCTTAGGGTTCCTCCCTCCCCGGTCCCCAAAATTGGGAAGCTTGCACCAGTGCTCCAGCCGTGCTGCCACACCGTAGGGCTGAAGCAAACAAAATCTACTAGCCTGGGCCCTCCAGGCTGTGGTGTGTGAAGGGAATGTGAGGAGTGTGTCTCTCCTTCTCAGTAGGGGGGCACAGTAAGGGTTTTGGATTTTGCGTGGGTTTGCTTCTCATTTGTATGCAGCCCTCAACTGATTTTTCTGTGGGTCAACAGTCCCTGACCCAAAAAAAGGTTCTCTGCTCCTGCATTTAGGTTGTTTTCTTTATTGTTATTCTCCACAATTTTTTTCCAGTAGCCAGAATTTATTCCCAGGAGACAATAAATCTTGACCATGAACCAATTCTGTAGTTTTGGGTAATGAGTAGTTAGATTCTTCCCAGAATTTCTGCCTTTTCAATGCTCAGATGCACTCATTCTACTTTGCCATTATATTGTATTGCTGAGGTACCATTTAAGTGGTCAAAACAAAATTATTCTGGAGATACTAAAGATTACTTTGATTTTTCAAACTGGACAAGCCCTGACCATCTGACAACCATCAGGTCATGTGAATTTGCTATTGAGCTAGTATTTTGTTTTTATTTTGCACATCTCCCCTATCTACAAGTTTCCTCTGATTCATTTTCTTCTTTTGATTTAAATTGATAATTTGATTTTTTTTCCCAACTGCTAAGAACCAGGAATAGCAAATCCTAAACTGTTGGTGCAGAAGCAAAAAGACCAACCACAATGCCCATCAGCAGGCTGAACAATGTAATGTAGAAATACAACCTTGCATGAAGAACTGGTGTGTTTTGGGGCTTTTCCCAATCATCTGCCCTTCATCTAATTGATCACTGTCTGAATGAAACATATGTCATTTTTGGGCCCAGTCTTGGAAGTCATCAATGCCTAGAACTATAGCCATAAGATAGCATAACCAAAAAGTCTCTACAGATCTCTTTCAAGTTGGAATAGAAAATATACTTAATAATGAGAAGGCCAATAGTATATGACTTGATAATTTCCAAGATCTCATTCTCTCACAATTCTAGTTCAATGTAATGAAAAGAAAAAAATAAAAAGTAAAAAAACCCTTACTATGTCAGTAATATAAAACTCATACCTGTAAACCACAATACAGGAAGATACTGGTAGACAAAGATACCAATTTAAACATTTTAAGAGGCAGAGGCATCGTTACAATAGTGCTGAATGGGACCGCATGCCATTAAAAGAAGCCAGTAGATGACATGCCTTTCAATTATTGGATGGGATGGAAATACTATAGTGATTTCTTTTAAATAGTGTAAAACAAATGGAATGCCTATCAAAAATATATGTAGGAAAATATTATTGCTCTCAATAGGTTGTAACAAAGGAGACAAAACCTACAAGGCTACATGAAAATAATGTAAGACTGGCACTGTGACCATATTTGCCAAAATCGAAGAGTCAAGTTAGGCATAAATCTCCTTGCACCAGTCTCATACAGATAGTTTGCAAAGTATCAAAGGTAAATGCTCACTTTCTAAGAATAAAAATTGGCTTTGAAATTGTTAGGTTTGTTTGAAAGACAGTTCTACTTTGCAGACACTTTGTTTGCCAATTTACAGCATGGAGACTCTCAGTCTGATAAGACCAACACAGTCTGCATTAATCCCTCAAATTAGGTACACTGCAAATGAGTGACACAGATATCAATGGTGTGATAATCCTGACATGTACAATGGCAAAAATACTCCAGGGAAATGTTGTATAAATGTTTGTTTGATTATCTTATAATAGCAATAATGACCTTGACATGGGCCATTGCCTTGTGTTTAATAAGCAGCTGGAGTGACTAGGCCTTGGACACACTACAGGCCATCACCTCCACCCTACTGATCATTAATCCTCCTTGGATACTTGGATTGTTATTTTTTAAATACTGAAATAAGTTTAACTAGGCCACGCTGAAGTAATTTTCAAATGGGTTCATATAATGCAAGCATTTGATGAGGAAACGAGAATGCTAAGAGGTGAAATGCCTTATCTGATGCTAATTCCTCACAGAAAAAAAAGATAAAATGTAAATTAAGTACTAATTGCATAGAGAAAGCAGAAAAAAAAAAGGAGTGTGAGTGGGGCAGTTCAGAGGGTCAGTGGAAGAGTGATTTCTGCAGGAATCCATGAGGTACTTGCAGGCAAACCCTGCAGACATGAAGTGGGAGCTGAGCAAGCGCTTCAAAAAGGTTTCTAGAATACAAAAAAGGAAAACAACAAGTTCAATGAGGCTATTTTTTAGTGCCAAGGGTGAGCAGTTTTCCCAACAGCATGGTTCCTAATTATGATTAGCTATTTGCAATTATGAGGGGAAAATAGTATGTGAAGTGACTGCATTTTCATCATGAGGAGAAGATGTTTTGTTGAATTTTCTTCCCAGAAAGCACTAGCCCTTTAACGAGTTTATCATATCTAGTAATCAAAAGTAGGGAGGGATGAGGTTTCACAATAGAATTGTCACAGAGTAGATCTTCTGACAATTTTAAACAGGAATATTGTTGATTTACACACACACACACACACACACACACACACATACAGGCTGCGTCTACACTGGCGCGCTTTTGCGCCAAAGCTATGCAAATGATGCTTAGCGTTAGAATATCGCCGAGCCTCATTTGCATAGCTAATGTTCCACCATTTTCGTGGAACAGGCTCTTGCGCAAGACGGGGCTGTCTAAACTGTCCCTTCTTGCTCAAGAAAAACCCTTTGCGCAAAGCCGATTATGCCGGCTATATCGGCATTATGCCGATTATTTTTGGGCATAATGGCTTTGCGCAAAAGGATTTTTCTTGCGCAAGACGGGCCAGTGTAGACAGCCCCGTCTTGCGCAGGAGCCTGTTCCACAAAAATGGCGGCTCATTAGCTATGCAAATGAGGCTCGGCGATATTCTAACGCTAAGCCTCATTTGCATAACTTTGGCGCAAAAGCGCGCCAGTGTAGACGTAGACACAGTGTAAATGGGCTCGTTCCTAAAGTTAAAGCTTGCAAATTTTACCTTAAGTAGTTTGTACAGGAGTCACTGTGGATGAAAAAATAATCCTTTGCTACTTGTAGAAACCATGCCAGTGTATAGAACAGGAAAGAGACCAACAAAATGTTTCCCGCCTCTTCCATTTTGAGGGGGAGAGGATGACTCTACAGTTTGCAGACACAAAGATGAAAGAAAGCCGCTGTCCTGCCAGAGAGAACAAAGAGCCTCAGTGAAAAGCCCAGTCATGGATGTCACAAGACCCTTGTGCTTCCCTTAGGAATTTTGGGGTTCTACAGGGTAGGAAGGGCTGTACTTCATGCAAGATGACATAGTGGAAACATGAGCCTCACAGGTGTTCTCCACAGTTAACTCCAGTCGCTCTCCATTTACATAGGAAGACATAATTTTGCCCTATATTTTCAAAACATTAAAAGAAATTAAAGTCTCTCTCTCTCTCTTTCAGAATACCTTCAAAGGCATGGAAGGTGTGGTACAGTAGAATAATCTGAAATAAAATATATTAGATTGATTCCCTAGTCTCTTTCACCTTTGTATACAACTTATTGCTAGGAAGTTCCCTAACTCCATCTTTTAAATCAACGGGCATTACAACAGTCATAAGATTACTTTCCAACATTTACTAGGCTATTGCATATTCAACTGCTACATCAGGTTATCATTCATAAAATGACTCACCAAATATGAGGTCATTCAGAACACTGTCAGCAGAAAGATAAAACTTTCGAAAATGAACTGTGTGAGAACCAGAAAATGATCAGACATAGTATTATTTAGGCTTTATCAGAAAGTGATTTCATACCATGGTTTTCCTTAAAATCAAAAGTATGAAGCCATGTTTGATATTTTATTTATTGGACATTACCATCATGGGAAACCAGATAAACAAAAGACGAGAGGTGACACAGACTCTCAGCCGATTGATTCTCTCTCCTTAGAGAACTGTAAGGGTAAGTCATTTGTCCAGAGAGAATCATCTTCACTTCCTGATTAAATGCAATCAGAGTGCTTTGGCTAGCAATCTGGTCTAATTTTAAAACTATCATATCAAGCAATAACTGCTAATGACTACCAATATTATACAGTACTGAAACGAAGGTCAAAAGCTGTGGCTTGAAAGCAAAATATGTTTCAAAGCTATGCAGATTGTTCAAGACAAACCCTTTGCTTGGACCGAAAAGGTCACTATGATAAATCCTCTGGAGGGGATTTGTTATCACCCCTATCATAAGTAAGATTAACAAAAATGCCACAAAGTAAAATGGTGTATTATTATCCTCTCCCATTTCAAAGAGCTTTAACTGTATTGTTCAGTGAAATGAACCTAGCAACATGTCAGATATGAGCTTCATTCTACCATAATAAAAGGATTTAGTAAGGAATGTGTCATTTACAGAAGAGCTTGATAGAAAGATCTGCATTTTTACCGTCCAATCTTATATGTGCAAGGAAAGGAAATTATTGAAGTAATATGACCCAAACTGGGTGGGTGAAAGAATAAGTCCACAGAACTCAAAAGATGGAAAAAGGTTAGACTAAATTAAATCGTGTGGCTCTCCGGTTCTGGCAGTTCAACTTTGCAGTATATTATAAACATATATGATCCTAACTTCTGTAGCTTCAGAATGAGATTCCAGACATCCCTTACTCCAGTGGTCATCAACCTTTTCTGGTCTGCAGTCCACAAAATTACTGAAAAAAGTCATCTTGTGACCACCATATCTCAAGTTGGGTCATGGGATAGTTTTTGACCATTTTGTGAGTTTCACGTAAAAAAAAATCTGGAGACTTTTGGTGTCAGGACCAATAGTCCTGGGTATATAGGGGCAGACCTGAATTTAGGCAATATGGATTCCTATGCATACCCCTTTGGAATCACAATGACCCCACCGCTCCTTTGAAGTGGAACCAGGTTTCAGAGTTAAGCTGAATAGATTAGGTCCTCTCCCTGGGGTCTATGATTTTACTCTGTGGGCAAACTGAACCATGCATCATTTGGTTCTTGTTTTCAAACTGGCCTTGAAATGAAACCTGAGATTCTGATGTCATGTGGCCCCAGACATGAATCTGTAATGCCTATTACACTTTATTACAGGTCTGGTGTAGGAGTCTTATGTGATAGGGTTTGGGGAGCTACTATTATTGGAGTGCAGGGGCTAGAAATGGACCTTCTGGGTAGGACTCATGTTTTCCACACTTCTGTGTTTCTCTCCCATTTCCTTCAAGATCCCCTCTGCATCTCACTTCTCCCGCTTTTTCCCAGGTCCTCTCCTCACTTCTCTCTGTCCTAGATGTTCTCTCCAGCATATCACCTGGAGGGTCCCCCTGCCCTTTCTTATGCCTACTGGACAGTGAGGAAACTAGCAATTGTCTTCTCTCTCCCTTTTGTCCTGGGAAACCATCATTATCTCCAGTCTTTGGAGTGCAGCCAGAAGGGAAGCTGAACTTTTGCTGTTGGCTCCTCCTGTTGGAAGCATCTGGAACTGCCTCCGTGTCTGCACTGCAGAACTTTTATCTATATTCAGCGTTTGATTCCAGAATCTACAAGATGAGAGGAAAGTGGAGGTTCTCTGCAGATAAAAGGCAAAGCACACTGTCTCTCACAAAAATACAAGGCCACAAGCAACCTTAAACTAAGTCTTTTGCCAATTAAGATGCTCAGAAAACGCATCCCTGCCCCCAAAGAGTAATCACTGATGCTTGGGAAGGATGCCCTCTTTTATTCATACATAACAGAGCTTTAATGCCTACTTTAATTTCATCTCTGAAGCCATAAGAGTGGAGCTGTACCTTCATAATGTGAAAAGCATTTCAAAATGCTCAGATAAAAGGCCCAATATAAAAGGAAGCTTTTTTATCTACATAGCAGACAGATATTGGCTCCAGTACAACATTCTGCTCTCCAGGGGTTCAATCATACAAGCTGCTGAGCACATTCAATCCCCATTATTTTTGGTTGAAGCTGAAAGGATTCGGCACCTTCCAGGATCAAACCAGAGGTGCACAGATAAGAGCCACAAGAAGGACCAAAACACTGCAGCCCTTTCCTAGGCAAAACTTCCTTTATAATTTGAGGAGCGTGTTTGGGAGCAGGGATAGTATGAAGAAGAGACTACATTAGTATTAAGAAAAAGCAAAATATGAAATGATGCTGGCCATAATGATGTAAATTAGTTAAGCCATTAAAATGTTTATTGCTATTTGAAGACTAGATTGCTGAAATTACGGTCTTCACATCAGATTACTAAATAATGCATCACATAGGCAAAGCACCATCAATATGACATGTATTGGTCATAAAACCTCACATAACAGAAATATGCACTTGTTAAATGACAAAAATCAAATAATTACATTGTAGCAGGGTGTAAAAATAAACAGAAATTCAGAGGTGCATGGGTGTAATCTGAAACGTGTTCAGTTTACCCACCACAAAAATAAAAGCCGTAAATTTCACACTGGGGATGGAAGGCTGAGGTTTGCGGTTATGTGAGAGATTGTTTTTTGTTTTGTTTTTTCATTCTTGAACCCACCGGGAACAGCACAATTTTGAATCCTTGGTATTTCCACCTCTAATTGCTAGAAGGGTTCATTATCAGCTGTCTAAAGTGCAATACATCAACCTTGCAAAGCTGGTATACAAAAGACTTTCACACATCTGATGGGCTGCTGTGCTAAATACATCTTAATTTGTGCTGCATCTGCTGTTTTCTAATTTGTTTGTCATGCTGTGAATGTTACAGACTTTGCTACAGCAGCTCCCTGATTTTTTTCTTTAAAAAATGCAGCAGTTATTCAGAAAAGAAATGGCTTAGTGCCATCATTGTTCCTCTGATACACTATGTATCAATTCTATTATATGCAGAATATAATTTTTATTTAAATATACACAATACAGGTGTATACAAACATTCACATATATATAAAATACATAGCTCATGAGCAAATTAAGTCTTGATTGAATCTTTTATATTACCAATATACCATACATATTTTCAAATTACAGTTTGACTTTTAAAAAAAGTCATCTAAACATCTGTATTCGATAATTCTCATATGCCTTGTGCTACTTATGTCATATTGACAATCCAAATATTATTTCACAATTCTTGAAAAGGAGAAGTGCCAAATACTTAATTCTTGCTGATACTTTTATATAGATAAAGGCCAGTGGCTTTTCTACTTCTTTGGATATATTTATGAATCCACCAAAATCCTAATGAAATGAGTTTGAGGTTCCCTATTTAGTCTCCGTTGTGCCACAAACCCATAATTAAACCAAAATATGTAACTCAGCACAATTCAGAATGGATCAAAGTCTCTGTGAAGGAGAAGCTACTGCTTGATCCAAGAGAGAAATTTAAGTTCCTGCTAGCCTCTCTCATAACAGTCTTTCCATGTATAGTGAGTGTTAAGGACACTGGTGAGACTTTTGATAAATTTGCACTGTAGCAGCCTGAGCTGTCAGACCATTAACCTTCATGATCACAAAAATGCGCTCCTTGAAATAGTAAAGAAGAAAAAACGGCAGGTGGTATTCCCTGTGTGTTCATGCAGCTTTATGGGGCACAAGGTTAGGGAAAGCATCCATCTGACAATTATATACATTATTTCCAAGTACATGGCTTTTTTGATGGACACTGATCACTAGGAACCCTTCCCCTCAGGGCTCTGTGGCCAACAATAAGCTTTCAAAGTAATGTAACGGTCTCAAAAATACTAGTCAATGCAAAACAGAATTCTGTTGTCAGATTCTTTTGTGTTATGTACACAAACCAATATGCCATCAGTAACCTAGGACATAAATGTTGTTACAAATAATGTCCCTTAGGGGTTTATATATATATTTAGCTGCCAATCTCTCTCATGTAGACTAGAAAATGGATCTCCTGTACAGTGGGTGAGATATATGAAGAAGATAACTCCCTGTGTTTGTGTACAGATAAGGCTGTACACAAGCAGTTGGAATGCAGATTTACTTCCCTTGTTTCTGCAGCCTGACTCCCTCAGCTCAGACAGGGAGAGCTATTTACATAATGCCAATCAGTCTCAGGTGTCAAGCTCTCATAAGAACATGCAGCAGCTAAGGCAGGCAGGCTTTATGACTGGTGAAGTCCTGGACAAATCAGAGCTATCATAAAGGAGTGTGTTTAATCAATAAGGCATATTGTTCAACTAGTGTTGGAAAAACCTCGTAAAGTAGCAGCATTTGTAAAGGTTAATCAATTCAGCTAATTGTAAATGCTCTCAGTTGTCAGTCCCTAAACAGTCCCTTCTCTTTGTAGCTAGTCATTCACTGTGGAATGCAGCAATACTAAGCAGGAAAGCTAAGGAAGGAACAGAAAGCGGTCAAATTTCTCATTACTCTCTTCATGTTGCTCTCCACCTGGGTCTGTAAACATCAATATTTTTACCACAGAGTGTCTTGCCTCCTTACACAAAAGGAAAAAGGACTAATTATCATGGTCCCAGCATTCAAAAAGGAAATAAGAATATTGATCTTCTTATTCAGTACCTTAAAAGCCATACGCATGAACATAGTGAGGCAAGTTGTAGCACTGATGCTTACTTCACACCAGTAATCAAAATTAAATCTTTCCCAATACATTGCATTTTCCCAAGGAGAGGACAATTGACCTACTTCTGAGGGTCCCTCAGAACCAAAAGGTGGTTCTCTAGCATTGTAACAAATTAGATCCAGCTATTAAACTTTGCCTAGTCCCAAAAGTCCCAGGGTATACATCTGGGATTTTAGATCATTCCATAAAAATACGCTGAGCAATTGTGGCATTCAGGATGTAGATACCCAAAACTTTTCAAAAAAAAAGAGTCAGCTAGGTCATATATAAAGATTTGAGTTCAGAGACCCACCTCTATTCACAAGCCCCAAATATATATGGGCCAGATCTTCAGATGACACAAATCTACACAGTTTCATCTACTTCAGATAAAGGACATGCAATAGACTAGATATTACTGAAGTCTTTTGATGGGATTTGGAAAGCAGGAACAAATAGGGTAAATGGTTTTTAATAATGAGTAATTCAATGAAAGTCTATGAAGTTACTCTGATTTAAACCTTTTATGACAGAAAAAGAGTTAATAAATACACCTGAATTAACATAACAGTAATTATTTTTATAAAATACTTGTAGTTTTGAAAAACAGTTTTCTGAGCATATATTGCCCCTTTATCATTGTGTATGCCTGGTCCTTGTTCTGAATCCTGGATTTTCATTGCCAGATATGCCCAGTATTGTTTCATCTGAGTTTGTGTATCAGTTGATAGGCATATTATTAGAGCTGGAAAACGTAATTTGTTTTCATCTCTTACTCTGTATCACCAATATCAACCATGATGAAGGATGTAATAGCTTATTCAGCATAATTTTAATGCCCTGGACTCCCACCAAAGTGAACTGGAATTGAGAGAGTCCAGCACCTGCTAGTATAAGCCCTTACTGAAACTGTTTTAATTTTCCAGGATGTATTACAAACATAGTGAACAATCCTGCTGTACTGTCTCAGATAAGGGGTCTTATTCGGGAGCAGTGTTCTCATTGAAATCAATTGGTTACATGCATGGTTACGTTTTTCATTGTTAAAAAATCTTATTTGTAGGTGTTTTAGAATTTTTGTTTCTATTGTGGTGCCTTTTTATTTACATAAAATGTGGGATGACATATTACTCTTAAGCATATCACTATTATTCAACTTCCAGGCTGAAATGTGTGCCAAGAAACTCAAAACAAGAGGCACAATACCAAATGATAATTTTGAAATCAAAGATACTTCTCTTTGCCAACCATAAAGTTTTTAGCAAGCTCTGTTAGAAGATTGTATATGTCTGATGTCAATAATTCTCCACATAGTGAATCATGATACAATGCTAAAATTGACTGGGAGGATGTGAACTTGAGCCTAAAATGAGTAATATCCAGTGTAGTGGGGTATGGACACGTATTAGTTTTCATTTTAGGAAGAATCCTTGCTTTTAATGAAAATATATTCTACCAAACTATATTAAGATTATGGTGAATGTGACAGCATACAGAAAATGACTGATAACTACAGTGTGTCAGACTGGTTATCAGCCTAGAATAAGTTGTGCACGCATTCTGTCAACTATGCTCTTCCTACAGATCCCTTTGATCGGTCACTGAAATGTTGCCAGAATTTTAAGGGAAGCTTCCTGGCCACATTTAAGTTGCTCATGTGCAGCGAGGATTTCTATTAACCTACTAGCAGTTTATTAATCTAGGATTTGAGAATATATTCCTCCTACTTCCTTTCTAGCCCCCACTTCCCGTCCCTCTCCCAATGAGTAACACCTTTCTTTTAAAAATGTTTAATTTTCTTTCCAGATGGTACATTTTTACACAAGTTTAATAATATCTTGAAGTTATACTGGAGTATTGCTCAACTCACTTGTAAATTAAAGTACTTATTAAAAAACTTTGAAGCACTTTAACAATTTTAAATTACTCTGCACATAGCAATTTAAAATTATTGGAGCAGTTTTATAAGCACTTGAATTTGGAGGTGATCAGAGACCTGAAAATGTGTAATATAGAGTAATTTAAAATTATTAGAGTACTTCACTTTTTTTTATAAGCTCTTCACTTTGGAAGTGATCAGGTTCTAACTTCTGAATTTGTGCAGTGTAATGTGAAGTGTTCCTCGTTTTCAAGGAGATGCAGTCTATTAAATCAAACTACTTCAATCATTTAAATTGCTGTATACCGAGCATGCTCAGAACCATAACTTCACTTTTTAAATTAAAAATATTTTTCACTTGAGATCTATAAAAGGGACTTGTGTGACAACAATAATTTTTTTTTTTAAGTTTGAAGCCAAAAATTGAAAGGGTAAAGTTTTCCCTATGTAAAAACAAAACTCACTGGAAGGGGGGGGGACTTCTCCCCTCCTGCCCTTTTTAATATACTTGCGGAATGAAACTGCAACTATACCTCTAAGATCACACTTCCCCACCTACATATACACACATATACTTTACTTGGTCTACAGTAATTACATAGCAGAAGTTCTATGGTGTCAAATGCAACCACAGTCTGAGAACTTGTTTAAAGCCTTCACAAAGTTCTTCACCCAAAAATAACAGTCAATACATTATAGCAGCCTTTTCTTTCAAACCTTTAATTTCATGAATAAAGATTTTCAAGCTCAAGCCCCAGGTACAAAAACAAAGAAAGCACAAATAGGACTGGGGTCAGAACAGGACAAAGTTAAGGTCACTTTGTTATGCAAATATGCTGTCTATCGAGGCTAATGAGTAGTGAGAGAAATTTGGTGACAATACTGCATACTTCACTTCATCTGGGATTTGCATAATTTTTTATGTTTGGGTTTGACAGAAAAATATTGTAAATATTTGGGACAACATTTCTCAACTTTAACTATTAACTAATGACCAATACAATATTTTGTTTGGGATTGTTATTTTAAATACAAAGCCACACAGCCCTGCTTTTAGTTATACACATAGACATACACACTGACTGGACAATGTCAGAAATTTGGATTTCCTTGCACAACTGAAAGTAAAGCTGAATATAGCATGAGCAATTTCCATAATGTGCAGCACCTTAGAGTTCAATGAAAGGCCAACAATGGTAAAAACGCAATGCTCTGTGGAAGATGAAGCATCAGACTGGTAATTTAAAAGTGTAGGTTTTTCCTGGCTTATGTCATACTGTCCCCTATTAAAATGTAAAAGTGAAAATGCTGAGGTTTATTGTTCTCATTATCAAACTAAATTTCAGGCGGGCAAGCAGGGATTAAACACTAATCTCAATATAGCAAAATGATTAATTGTAATATATCAATGGAAAGAAGTTACTAAAATGCTCTCTCTCTCTATGGCACAAATTCAGTATTTATAAAATTTATTTTAGAAGACTATTTAACTCACACTGTTTGAATGTCACGTCAACAAAAACATGAGATGTATGTGAAACTATTTTTGAAACAATCTAATTTGGTTATATAGTTACAAAGCAACACAGGTCAGGTAAGCTGAATTCTGACACCAGTCTGCCTGGCTTCTTTGGTTGGAGTATCCATTTCTCAACTGTCAGGAATACAGGAGTTGTTATACAGCGCTTCATCCAGTCCCATATCTTTCAGTGGTTAGACCTAAATTCTTTCCAGGAAGAAGCAATAAATTGCATAACAGACAACTTGGAAGTTTTTTTCTCATCTCTGTCTTATACCCAGAAGCCTGGGGGTTTTCGTACCTTCTTTAAAATATCTTATCTAATGCAATTAGATCTCATTCATCCAGTGACTGAAAGTTGAAGCTCTACAAACAGACTGGAAATGAGGCATAAATTTTAGACACTGAGGGGTAATTAATCATGGAACAATGTACCAAAGGTTTTAGTCACTGACAATTTTCAAATCTGTTCTGAAGGATCTGCTCTGAGTTATTTTGGGGGAAGTTCAATGCCTTTACTCATGCTAAGTTTTGTTCTAGTTATTTTTAAAAAACAAGAAAGTTTGTCCTAACTAATACACATGTAATTTTGCATTTGAACTGAAGTGGTTCCAGAAAGCAATTTTTTCTCCAGAAGATGCTGTATTTGTTTGTAAGCAAGGAGCAGGACCTATCTGTATATTGCACTGATTTATTAAAATGACTTCCTGGATCACTATGAAAACTGCCAGAGCTACTTGATCTTATTCTACTGAGGCTGCCTGCTAAAGAAAGTCTCCTGAGAACAAAGCAGCAGATGAAAGGAAAATGCTGTTGATAGAGGCAAATCTTCTTAGTTGGAGCTGTGCTAGCCACAGGAAAGTACATGCCTAATAGATAATTATAGGTACAACTTCCATCTACCTTTATTTAGATTAAGCTCTCAAGACTCCATTCCCTTCCTATGGGACAAAAACTATAAACTGTGCTTGCCTCAGCTACCAGGAATTCCCGCAGCACAGACTCACTACAATACCTTATGTTATGAGGATAGGTATTGCAAGTTCCACTCTTTCACAAAGTGGGTAACTGTATGTTGGATCTAGAGACCTGTAAGAGCCTCATCTATAAAAAGTGCTCATAGAATGTGGATCAACACATCTCCCAGGCACCTTTGCCATATCTCCAGCCTTGAACAGTATTTCCTAGCCCACAACAGAGCAGTCATGGACTGGTGTCCATTTGTTGGCTGCTCTGACTATTTTCCAACTGGATTATTCATTACCAGGGTCCCTGCACCCAGGATTACATTTGCACAGATAAATGATTGAGCCCTGTGTCATACTTATGTGCACAGTAAATGGACAGAAGCATGTCCACCGTGAGTCTGATGTATATCAAGGAGCTGTTCAAAACTGGTAGTTTTGGTTGATAGGTTCATATGAACCTTCTCTGTATGTGACAGTTTATACCCTCAGCTGCGGTTTGATCATCAAAGACAAAAAAAAACCACAACACAAATAACAGGACTGCTGTGTTTGAATCCTAAACCACAGAGATATGGTTTGTAAACTTTAGAACATCTTTCACCGAACCTAAGCTGATTTCAAAATGCGTTATCAAACACAAAACCAGGTGATTTTCATGTAGTTTCAGTTATTAGAACAAGCTCTGGTGACTAGGTCAGATTCAGTCCTGATGTAATCAGCAATCACCTTTTTGAATTATGGGCCTATATTGCTCATGATAAGACCATTCAAAACTTTCAGAATTGTGGAATTTTTGTATCAGCATTTCTACCAGCGTAATGCAAGATGCCTAAGAAATATTCCCCTATTCATGGAGATGAACCACAAAACTCCATTAATTTAGTGCCAGGTTTGAGACCATTCCCTCTGACCCAGAACTATGGAACAACTAAATCATTCCTCCTGAAAACCCAAATCTAGTTTTATAGGGATTGGCATGAATGGCAGAACAGAAATTGAGGAGTTTAGTCTAGTTTTCTGTTTCCTCGTGCAGTACAGATATAATCAAGTTCATAACTATGTGTGTCCACTCTCTAGTCTCAGCTCTTTGATTGAAGGAGCTTTTTTCTACCCCAGAAACTAATATTTAGCAGAACTAACAAGTTTCTGATTAGAAGATAAGTTAGCAAGAATGCCACTTTTTAAAAGTCTACCAAACCACACTTTTAAACCTCCTGCCATTGCAGTTTATCCAACAAATTCTGGTTCTTTCCTTTAGATTATTTACAGTAGGAAATGCTAGGGACACAGGCATGACCTGGATGAAATGGATTGGCAGCAGCCCATGAAGACCTGAGAAAAGTATCCAAACAAACCCAAGTCCTATAACATAACTTAAGATGATGTAAATTGAGACAAGTAAAAAAGTGGTCAGAATGAGATCACATTTCTCAGGCACCTTTTTTTCTTCTTCAGATGGCAGCTCCTCAATGGAATGATGTTCTAGATTTATGAAAGCGGAGGGGTGGGGGGAAATGGTTAGTAGATCAAAGATAGAACACAGAAATGAGTTCTGATTGGCCCAAAAAATAAAATTATCATCACTCTGGTCAATTAATATTGCAGAGGAATTAGAAATCTATTGACAGGCAACATGCTCACACTTCTATTCTCTCTCCCAATTAAGTCATTCTTGCCCTCCCCAATTTTTTTGTTATTGACTTTTCAACTTCTTGTAGGGTCAACTCTTCAACTAATGAAGGGTTCCACTTTAGATCACCAAACTCTTTTGCAAAACATTAACGCTTCTGCAAGTTGAATGGGTAAATTCTCTCAAATGTTGATGTGAGTATATTCCTCATTGCTCAAATCATTAGATGAAGTACAAAGTACAAATTCTGTCTTTGTGGGACACTCATGTGCTGTGTATAAATCAAATGGACTTGACAGAGTCATAAACATAGCAACCTTGAGCAGACTATGCTCCAGAGACAAAAACAAGAAAATGATGAAGTGAGATCAAACTCTCATGCTTGTGACTCTGTACTTTTTTCAAAGCAGTTAGGGTATATCTATACTGCAAAGTTAATTCGAAATAACAACCATTATTTTGAAATAACTTTAATAGCGTCTATACATGCAAACTGCTATTTCAAATTTAATTCGAAATAGCGGAGCCCTTAATTCAAATTTGGTAAACCCCATTCCACGAGGAGTAACGCCAAATTCAAAATAGCTATTTTGAATTAAGTGCTGTGTAGACACTTAATTCGAAATAGGGGGCCCCAACACTTCCCAGGGAGCCCTGGTGGCCACTCTGGGCACAACCAGGAAAACTTACTC
>JANRFK010004149.1:71537086-71550992 GCA_030068395.1 Apalone spinifera
CCTGACTCAGTGGCCCCAAAACATGAGCCAGCAAGCCTCTGGCAGCCAGCCCTCCAGCTCTCCCCAGGAGCAGTCTGCCACCTCGCAGGAGCCTGACAGTGGCTGGAGAAGGCGGGAGCCTTCCTGGTCCAGGGTGGATCATGGACCTTATTCAGGTTTGGGGGGATGCCCCCAATGTCCATGATCTCCGCACTAGACAGAGGAACGCGGCCATCGAAGGCCACATGCGAACTCAGGAGCAGGTTGGCATGAAACTCAAGTTGGTCTACCCTTGAGCATCCCCTCCCCATTCTTCCCCTTGCTTCCCCCTTCCAGCTCCCTCCTCCCAGGTTTCCTGCTCCCCTCTCCCACCCTCTCTATTCCCCTCTCCCATCTCCTTTTCCCAGTCTCCCCAGAGGTTCATCCCCCCCCAGTTTTGTTCAATAAATTCAGTTTCTATTTTTGAACACACGTGTCTTTTATTTGACATCAGGAAGGGGGGCTAGGGAGAGGTAAGTGGAAGGACATGAGGGAGAACTGGGGCATGAGCCCCTGGTGGGGAGGACTGGGCAGGCTTTGAGGGCTCCTTGGTGTGGACCCTCTCCCTCAGGGCCTCCTGGATCCTGACAGCCTCCCGATGGCAGCCTGCAGCAAGTGCAGCCAGGCTGATGGCAACGACCCCACAAGACACACTGGCATGCCATGGGGCAGCTCTGGGTCTATGTGGCCGAGTGCTGTGGTGTCCCGAGAGTGGGCACTCCAAGACAGGACTGCTTTGTTGTCCCTCATCGAGGTAGACAAGCAAGCGGGGAACCCTGAGAACTGTTTGTCCAGAGTGGGGATAGGGTCGCTTTAAGCACGGAGCTCAGTTAGCCTCAGGCAGCAGCCCCACACCAAGTCCTAACCGGATGCCCTGCCCGCACTGGTTCCAGCCAGCCTTAACTTTGGTTCAGGGTCCACTCAGTGTGGATGCGTGATTTCGAAATAGCAAAATGCTATTTTGAAATAGTTTTTGTGTATGGATGCGTTATTTCAAATTAGCTTAATTCGCATTAACTATTTCAAATTAAGTTAACTCAAATTAACACTGTAGTATAGACATACCCTTAGTGAGCATTTTTTTATTTTCATAACAGTTCTTATTCCTTTTTAAAGTTTATTCCCCATGATGTTATATAGAATGTTGTTTATGGAATACATGTTAACTTGTTGGCTACAGCAGTTGAGAAGCCGATTGTTATGGATAGGGATATTGATTTATTTTTTTCTAATAAAACATGTGTTTTTGATTCTGTGAATGATTTCCTCTGGTGGTAAGGTTGTACATAATCTGGAAACTTTTGAAATTTTAGAGCCAAACTTGGAAATAGTCTAGGAGAAGCTAATATGGTATAACCTATGCCTTCTTTGATTGTATCTGCCTTCCCCTCTAAGGTTACATCATGAAAGCCTCAGTGTCAGAGTTAGTTCCTGTCACTGGAGCTATTTATTTCTTAAGCACCAGCATTTCCAAAGATTTAAGTGAGCCTACACCCAAAATGAATACCTGATATTGTTAAATAGTGTATTTTTGGTGTCTTCATAAGATAATAATGCCCATACTATAATGGAATAGTAAAACAATAGACAAAAAGATAAATTCTAAAGCATTTTGGAAACTGCTATTCCTGGTTTAATGATGTTGAAAATCTGATTTATAATAAAATATATTTAATATTGAGAAATTTTTCCAAAAGAGCATTTCTGGATAGATGGTCCTAACAACCTACATGCATTTTATGAGTCCTGCAATTACTCAGCCTACAGTGCCAGATCACTCATAGCCCAGTCAGACACGTGTGAATCTTTAAGTTTATGATCTTGATACAAAGTTTTACATGTTTTCTAATTATGAATTATTTATTAGCGTATAAGTAAATATACCAAAGTACAGTGAGATCAAAATAGTACAGTGATTGTTTTGTAAAAGTGGATACAAATAATTGAGTAAATTGTAACCCACATGTTAACATTTGTCTGTGACTAATGGACTACACTTTAAATAACTAACAAAGTCCTTGGAATGGTCTTCTTATTTTTGCCTATGTGCACATTTCTGTAAGTGGTTTCAAATTCTGTTTTTAAAAGGACACTTTCAACTAGTTTTTAATATCATTTCATTCTAGTGATTGTCATAACATGTGTCAATTTGGAAATAAAGTATTTTTCTCTTATCCCTTGTCCTTTTCCATTTGGCATTTATTTTATCATCTGTTTTTAACACTGCAGAAGCTAAAACACAGTGTCCTTGTTTATGTGCCAGCATCCTTGATTATGTCAGCAGGAATATGAACAGCTCTGGGAATAGTGCTTGTTAGTTAACTATTGCTGAAGAAAATGCAAAGTGAACATAAGGCCATGAACAATTTTTTTTAAAAAATAGATCCTTGGATTATATGGGCTATTGTTTTCTGAATGTTTTCCCTCAGATCAAAGGTTAGATCTTTAACAAAATATCTATTGAAAATCCCTTTAACGTTTTCTTCCAGATTATGTCCATAGGCATGGGAACTAGATGTGCTCCATCCTGTGCTCCAGGAGAGTCTTCTGCTGCCAGCCTAAGTTGTTGAGGTATCCCAGAAAAACTCCACCACGTCCAGGAAACGTGTCTACTCCTCCACCTTTTTTTTTTTTTTTATACAGAAGAGCAGATATGCTCTTTTGGAAACCCTGTCTTCCTCCTCCCAAGAGGAAGAAGGGCTTTTCTGAAAGAGGAGGCTTTTCCAAAATTTGGCCCAGTGTAGATGGGCCAAATTGCAGCAAAGCCTCTTCCGAAAAAACGGAAAAAGGTATGCAAATTGCAGAGTGCAATTTGCATACCTTTTTCTGATAGATCATTGTAGTGTAGACATAGCTCCCGAGTGCCCACTCTCCATCAGTGTCAGGGCCGGGTCACTCTTAAAAATTTACCTCATATCCAGTCTGCATTTGTCTAGTTTCAACTTCCAGCCATTAGACTGGAATCTGTTAGACTGAGGATCCCAATATTTAATATTTTTCCTCAGAGATAGATCAAGTCATCCTGTAACTCTCTCTTTGTTAATCTAAACAAAACATGCTCCTTGAGTCTATCACTGTTGAAAATAACTTGATTTTTATTTTCAAGGAATAGTTTCAACCTTAAAGTGACAAATTAAAATGGTTCAAACTAGTTTTGAAATCTTTGCAACCCAGCTTGCCTAGATTTACAATCCACGCAACTCCATAAGTTTCACTCATTTACAAGCATTTTCAGCTATTTCCCCATGATGCTAGCAATAGTGAAAGTGCTGTAAACCAGGAACAGATGTGTCTGTACCATCATGCAATGTAAACCTACTCAGAGCTGGTAAAAGCATTGTTATGAGCTATACTAGTCTGCCACCATTACTAACCCGAATGCTGAAACAAAAGTGGAAAATTTTCAGAAATGCTCACTATAGAAAAAGTCTAGTCAAGCTGAGAAAAAGCATTCTCAGAATTGTTTATTTGTTTCGCCTTGTCCTTTTCCTACTCAGAAGGTTCATGAATAAGGGTTGATTTTGTTCATTACAGATTCTTTCTATTAAGTAAAGAATTAGCTGCCTTTACTGGTCATTAATGCACACATGGATGAAAGGTACCAATAGAGGGAGAAAGGAGTATGCTAAAAATGAGATGGTGTGGCTAGGGAGAGACACCAATGGACATCACTAACATGGGCACCACAAGCACAGCTTCATCCTCACTGCTGGACATCCTTTCTGCAAATAACAGAAACATTTTCTAAAGCTGTTCAGGAATTTGAGGTTTAGGATAGGGCCATATTCTCTAACAAATGAGACCTCAGAGATCTCCATCTTTGCCCAAACATCTGAGGAGCCCAGTAAAAAGAAATCAAAACATCCTCCCCCCCAAAGGTGTATCATTCAGCTGTGAAACAACTCATCTTAAAAGGAGTCAAACACCCACATTCATTTTATGTAGTTTTTCTTTGCTATTGATATTTTGGGGTACAGCAAGATATAAGGAGGCACGTGAAGCCAGAATGAAGTTATAACAAAAGCCTTCCTAAAAATAGCACAATTACCAACATTGTTGCTCATTTTAATCACAGCCAACTTGTGAGCAGCCACAGCGCAACCAACACAAGTGGAAACGATTCGGAGTGTGTTATTAGTTTTGTAAGAGGACAAGAGTCTAAGGTAGGCAAATCAAAACAATGACCCATTTGATGGTGGGTGGATGAAATGGTATTGCTAACCTGGGTCTTGAAATATTAATTTAAGAACAAACTATTGCATCCACAGCTGCAGGAGGGTTTTGTGGGGTTTTTTTGTTTGTTTTTTGTTTTTTGTCCTTACTGCGATGAGCATAATGGTGTGGGAAACACCTCCCACATTCATTTTTTGTCATTCTGCTAGTCTCCCACAGAACTGAATACAATGTTGTGCCCCAGATGGATTTCAGTTTAATTAGTTGGCATAGTACATTACAAATTCCCTGGGATTGTGTGTTCATGATGGGCATGATGTTTTTTTTCCTGAACTGACTCCCTGTCAACAGATTAAACATTAAGAGTCATGTTGGGAATTACATTCACTGAGAAAAAGAATTTTCACAACATAGGAGCCATTTAACAGGCTCTTGTATGTTCTGCAAAAGCTTACCTCTAAAACTGCTGCAGTAAATTAAAGCTTTTCTTTAATATTTAGAATTTATATTGAGGTAGCACACAGAGGCCCCACCCAAAAATGGAGTCCCATTATCTTAAATGTTATCTAAACAGAAAGACGTGGTCCCTGTCACAAAGTACCGGAAAAAAGAAACGTTTAATGATCAAGGCACTGAAAAGGGAATCAGATCTGGAGTTGTGTTGCAAGCAACACTGGATAACTTGCAACCCTCTCCATACATGAATCTATCCATTTTCACAATAAGGCTATTATAAAAACCTAGCAGGGTTTTGAGATACAGGGTTGTGCTATAGAAGTACAAAGCAATATTATTCACTTCTACTCCATTTTAATGGATAGTCAGCAGAAAACTCCTGTTGCAAACAGTTTAGGCATAATGGGGTAAAGTAAAGGAAAAGAAGGAAGTAAAGAGTCCTGCAATCCAAGTGTATTCCTGCAGGAATACATATTTGCAACCCAGGAGCTGGAATTAATGTCAATACATAAATGCAGTTATTTTCAGCATTGTTGGAATAGACTAGAATGAATTACATCAAAGCTTCTAACTGCAACTCTGGTTTAAAAAGAGATCCCCACAGTGCCTGGAAGCGAAAATGAGCCACTGAGAAGCAGTCTTTCATATTGTGTATGGAGACTAAGATTCTGATTAAAAAGTGGCTTATAGCAGCCTATACAGCACAAGAATCATTATTTACTTAGCATGCAAGATTCTGTCTATAAATAAATAGTTTCTAATGTTTAGCAGAGCTGGCTGCAATAAAAACTAATTTGAAGTTCTCTCTCAAATCTGAAACAATGTTTTTATGGTCAGAACACAATAGTTAATGAAATTGTTTTATTGTTTCTCAGACACACTTATGTTAATCTCTCAGGTCAGGAGAACCCTAACCTTCTCCACTCAGTGGGGATTTACCTTCTCCTTATCTGGGATATAAGCATGCCTCCTCTATAGGAGACAATGCCACAGGAAAGTCCATCAGTATCATAGAATCATAGAGCTGGAGTTCATCAAATCCAGTCCCCTGCCCAAAGCAGGACCAATCCCAACTAAATCAACCCAGCCAGGGCTTTGTCAAGCCGAGACTTAAAAACCTCTAGGGATGGAGATTCCATCACCTCCCTAGGTAACCCATTCCAGTACTTCACCACCCTCCTAGAGAAATAGTTTTTCCTAATATCCAACCTAGACTTTCCCCACTGTAACTTCAGACCATTGTTCCTTGTTCTACCAGCCGTCACTACTATGAACAGCCTCTCAGGGGCCCAGAACTGGACTCTTTGAAATCTCCCTTCAGGAAGTTGAAGGCTGCTTCAAATCCCCTCTCACTCTTCTCTTCCTCAGACTAAACAAACCCAAATCCCTCAGCCTCTTCTCATGCTCCAGCCCCCTAATCATTTTGGTTGCCCGCCGCTGGACCCTCTCCAATTCGTCCACATCCTTTCTATAGTGTGGGGCCCAGAACTGGACACTATATTCCAGATGTGGTTTCACCAGAGCTGAATAAAGGGGAACAATCACTTCTCTGGATCTGCTGGCAATGCTCCTCCTAATGCACCCTAATATGCCATTAGCCTTCTTGGCTATAAGGGAACACTGTTGCCTCATATCCAGTTTCTCATTAACTCTAATCCCCAGGTCCTTTTCTGCAGAATGGCTACTTAGCCATTCGTTCCCCAGCCTGTAACAATACTTAGGAGTCTTCCGTCCAAAAAACTTGTCGTCCAAGATCAATAAAAGTGGCCATGCCAGAGTTTAGTCTCACTTAAGTGCATTGGAGATCTTTTTGGAAGTCCTGAGAGCAGGAAACCAATTTAATGCTCTTTTGTCATGTAATTCCTTCACATTCAGTAATTTCAGTTCCTTGGAAGACTTAATTTCCTTTGGAAGTTTCATTTCTGGTCTGCAAGATCAGAGTCACGAATTAAAATACAGCTTCTGTGCTGTGCCTCTACTCAGTGCAATACAAGTGAGACATGCATGTTTCACGGTTCCCATCCAGAAGGAAGGCAGACTGACTTACACGTCTTCTGAATAAGGTAAACCAGCTTTTCCCAAAGTGTGGTCCGCAGCCCAATGCCAGTCCTTAGAAAAAAAATACTGGTCCTTAGAAAAATTATCGCGCACGATCCTATTAATTTGTGTGATGGGGTAGCAGCACCCTGCACTGCTGAGTGTGGTGGCGCAGCCCTCTTGGGAAAGAGCCTGCGCCTGCAGCATCTCTACTGGGCATGCTCCCAGGTGGTGGGACTAGATCCGGTGGGTGCTAGGACCCAGGGAGAAGGCCAGGAGTCATGCACACCGATACAGAACGGCCGGTGCCAGCCAAAAAATGGCCAGGATTGGGGCCGGGGGAGGAGGGGTGGAACAACCCGCCAGACAGGTAGGGCCAGCAACACAATTTATTTGCATATTCATCATTTGCTTAATGGCTATGCAAATAAATGTTACCGGTCCTCTAAAAGCTTGTGAATGGGTTTACTGGTCCCAGTATCAAAAAGATTGGGAACCACGAGATAAGGTTTCCTTCATTCATGTGTGGCAAAATCTTCCTTCAAATTCTGCCACTAGCCATTGTATAGAAAAGGACCCTGCTGACATGATAGTAAGTCCCGAGTCAGAATCCTTTCCCAGACAGCTGATGTATGAGGAGCCCACTAAATTTTCACAGCAGGCAGCAGCAAAGGCATCTACTCCAGCCATCAGTTTTCTCAGAAGCTAGTCCCTCTCTCCCACAACCCCGCTGCATTTACTGGCTAAAATCTCAGCAGCACTCAAGCTATAAGCACTCTGAGGATACATCTACACTGCATGGGTTTTCCGGGATCCTGGAGGTATCCCGGAAAAAAACTCTGCCATGTCCAAGGAACGCATTTGCTCTTCCACTTTTTTTTGCAGAAGAGCAAACGCGCTCTTTCGAGGAGCCCTGTATACCTCGTTCTATGAGGGATAAAGGCTCCGCTGAAAGAAGAGGCTTTTCCACCATTTGGCCCCAAAATGGCAGAAAAGCCTCTTCCAGAAAAGCCATCGGAAAAAGCTACGCAAATTGCGGAGTGCAATTTGCGTAGCTTTTTCTGAAAAAAAAAATCTATAGTGTAGGCCTAGCCTTATGGTCCAGGTAGTTTAAGTTTGAAGCACCACTTAAGCTACAGAAGGGGAGGGTGTGTGTCTGTACATGTAGGTGTCAGATAAAGAGCAACACAAGATCATCTATGATGTAATACTTTGGTGAAGGCAAATTAGTATCTCTGTCAAGAAAAAAAGCTTCAATTTTTTCATTAATGCAGCAAAGTAGTAATGTGAGTGAAGTTCCCCCAGAAATGTTACAGTGAATTTATGGGTCTTTTGTCAACACTTCAAAATTCTTCACATAGTAGCCAACGGGAAACCAACCCAAATCTAGGAATTCTGTGTGTTATATGTTCACACCAAGATATACCACCTAATAAGTAGGCTGATGCTTTTGTGCCAACTTCAGTTTCCAAATAGATTTATGTCTCACTATTTAGAGTGCATCATTGTCTGCTAATAGCAATCAAGCAGCCACCGTTAGCCAAGCACAATTTACCATGTCTGGCCAGGGGACTGTGACCATTTCTTTCAGATGGAGACCTGAACGAAACTGTCATAATCCCCTGGCCAGATATGGAAGATTATTCTTGGCTATGGATGCTGTTTGATTACCTATTAGCAGATGACAATCTAACCAGATCCCTAGATGTAAAACTCAGGTAACAGCTGATTAACACCACAGTGGCAAAGGCATGTAAGAGCTGGCAACATCTGCCAGCCTTCACAATGAAATATAATGGCTAGAGAAAACTATTCTTATCCAACGTAATCAGCCACGTTCCTAAGGGCACACTAAACTTGGGCAATGAGGCTCAACTGGAAAACAATAGATCAAGAAAGGAAGTTACACAAAGGGATACCCCTAATGCTCAGGAAAAAGCTTCAGAATACACTTTCAGGAGCGGACACAAAATTAACAGATTCTTTGCTAAATCACTCAAGGGCCCTACCAGTGGATTCACTATTTCAACCCTCATCATTATGGGATCTGAGTGAGGTATAAACAGATTAATAGATAGAGCAATCAGTAGAGCAATGGCCTGCTAGATGCTTTTCTGCATATATTTCTTTTACAAATGAGACTAGAAAGCACAAGAAGAAAATCTTTACACACTGGCCTCAAAGGCCATGGCTTTTATTGTACTGGAACTGCCAGCAAGATCACCATACACCCGCGAAAACATCCACTTTTTTCTGGGTAAAATAATGTTCCCAGAGTACTCTCTCTCTCTCTACATCTACATTGTTGAGAGGAGGATAAACTAGGTAGTCAGTGAAGCCTCAATCCTGTTCACCACTAGGAAAATTTCCACAGACTCAAGCTAGAGTATGTCCAAAACACACACACACACACACACACACACACACACACACACACACACACACACACCACTGAGCAGAAGAAAGGAATTAGTTCTCAAACTCCAAATATCCCACATATGCTAGCATCCTGTGTTCTTGGCCTCAAAATAAATACATTGATTGCTAAAAGTTTGTTTTAAATATAACTGGGATATGAAAAGAATGTTCATTTTACAACATTCTAATACATCACTACACAATTTCTGAAAATAGGTTACTGATGATCCCTCATAAGATCCAGGAGTTTGTGTCTTCAAATAGGGAAATACAGTGTTACAGTCCCTGAACTAAGTACATCTTTTGCCTCTGCAGGTTGTATCTATGCTTCTAAAATGTACGTAAGAATAGCCATACCGGTACATCAATCCTAGTGTCCTGTTTTCCAACAGTGGCCAGTCCAGGTGCTTCAGAAGGAATGAACCCAACAAGGAACTTCTAAAAGTGATCCAGCCTTTACTTCCATTCCCAGATTCTAGCAATCAGAGGCTAGGCATACCCACAGCACAGGGTTATATCTCTGCCTATCTTGGCTAATAGCCACTGGTGGACCCACCCTTCAACTGATCTTATTCTTTTTTGAATCTCATTAGAGTTTTGGCCTTCACAATATCTCTAGGCAACAGCTTCCACTGCCTGATGATGTGATGTATGAAGTATCACCTCTTTCTATTTGTTTTAAACTTGTTGCCTTAAATTTCTTGGGTAACCTCCTGGTTCTTGTGTTATGTGAAGGAGTAACTAGAAAATCCTTATTCACTTTCTCCACATCATTTAGAATTTGAGAGACCTCAGTGATCTCCCTTCTTACTTGTCTGTTTTCCAACCTGAATAGTCCCAATCTTTTTCCATCTCTCATCATGCAGAAGTTCTTCCATACCCTTTATCATTTTTGTTGTCCTCTGTACCTTTCCAATTCTAATACAGATTTAGAATTTTAGGAAAGCTGGGTGGTGCTAAAAACAGATCCCATTTTAGCTCCAAAAACATTTATCATCTTAATGGAGACAAAGAAGCAACTCTTGTCTAGTAATTTCAGCCAGCAAAGAAGAGACAGGAGCTTTGCCTTTCCTGATGTTGTCATTAACTCATGCTACCTTGGCAAGTCACAATCACGGAGTTTCTGCTGCCTCTAGTGAAAATGGGAATAATAATACCTGCCTCATACATGATGCGAGGATTAGCTAATCTTTGCTAAGCACTGAGATCTTCAGATGCCATAAGCATGAAATATTATCACTTATATGCTGTACAATAGGTCTCCCATATTGCTGACCCATTTTTAAGCACAACTAAAAGTGTATAGAATGACCTAAATATGAGATACTGTCAAAAGATATACCTCAAAAAAGCCAGATAATTTATCCTAAGCCTTTTTTGTTTGTTCTTAAAGCACACAGCAGTATGGGGGGGGAAGCTTCATAAGTATGTAACTTTCAGTGACTAAAAGCTTACATCTCAGATGCATTCAACGCTGGGAGTTGCAGCCAGCTATGGGATTAAATCTTATTCAGAGCAGTTACTGCTTCCTGGACAGAAAGTCTGGAGCAGCCAAGGAATGAATTTGCAAAAGTACAACCTGGTTAAAATGTTTATATGTTCAGGAAATGTTACATTGAAGAAATATACTATGGGTCTTGCAGATGCTTTCCTTGGCAGCAGATGCTGCATACTGTAATTTCTCAGTAGCAACAAGATTTTCAACTCAACTCCTGATCAAAAAAATTGTAAAACGATTTCGCATTAGGCTTTTTGTTCCTTGATTTTCACATACTACTGGTAAAGCTTTATGCTGTAGCACTTGCGGGACAGGAATTTTGGTCTTACCTTATTTTTTTCCAGAACAATTATGTGCAATATTCCAGTCTCATCTGCAATGATGCAAGATGGATTTTTTTTAAATCTGTTTGCATACAAATTTGCTGCTATGTGAGAAGACAGTTTCTATAGTATCTTTCCACCTCTCCCCCCACCAATTTTAAAAGATAAAAAGGGACAAGTCAATTTAGGCCCAGACTTTGGGTTTTGAAAGGACAAGATTATACTAATTTTAAACCATTTCTATGGCAAATTACTCCTGAAACATAATAGTGATGATTAAAACCATCCATATTTTGAAATTGTAGATGAAATTTGCTGTGTCTTTCATGATTTCCCTCCAAATAGTAATCCCTGTTTTTGACCACTTCTACTCTATACTAGATTTGAAATAGTGAACTACTGTCTTCTGTATAGTATTACTATTTGCTCAAGAATCCTATGTTTAAATTGGAAAATAACTCTTTCTAGTTAATAAACCTATTGGATTTATTTCCCCATCTTTTTGTTTGTTAAGAGTATAATACATACAATACATACAAAGTATAATACCATACAACATAATTATACAGTATCTTTCACATGAATGGAATCCTAATACAGGTCATATGTATAAACTATTATTATATATATTAGCATAGCCTCATACCCACTGTTTTCATGTTGGACATTTATTCCCCCCCCCCCCCATCTGTCTATCAGATATACTCACGTATCAAACAGTTGACCCTCATTTTTGTTTTGCCAGGATGTAAGAGGTGAGCTGAAACTTTGGTTTATATTAAATACTGTTTTACTGTTATTTCCCTCTCCAAACTCCTCTGCCCCAGTGGTCTATCTTGGCCACCTATTGTATCGTGTCTCACATCTAAGTTGTAAGTTCTCTGGGGCAGGGACTCTTCTTTGTTACTAATTTGTACAGTGCCTAGCACAATGAGATATTGATGCTCAACTAGAACACTAGAAATTAATCCATACATTTTAGACAAATACATACATACAAGTATAAGTTGTTGCTTCTCACTGAATGTTATTATGGCTGGAATTGTTACAAACTACTGCTGGATACTGCATATCTCTAGGATTTCAGTAGTCAAAGCAATATCCTCACTTTCGCTAACAGATTTTGTAAGCAACACTGCCTCTCAAGGTTTGTTGTATAGAAATTAAACAATGTTCACCTACTGATTTTTAAGATGGATTTTTTATTACTCCTGTTATTACAAACCTTTGTTAATATGCTGTCAGATAAGAAATCTACAATATCACCAATAAAACCTTTTAAGTGGTGAGCCTTCAGAATCATTCCTCATAATGGTTGAGCATTCACAGTCCTAAACCAATGAAATTCACAAGTGTGCAATTATTACAACATATATCCAAAGTACCTTAGGTCTTAGATGATTACAGAATAGTCTTAGGGTTTAAACATCCTGCTAACAGTGAGGCTTTAAGTTGAGTTGGATGGTGGACAAATTGTAGTCTAATGTATGTTGACAGTTTAATAATATGGGTTACTATCTGTAGTTTACTTTATGATGTAATACATCTTTATAGGAGTCCCTTGAGATTTCTACTGTGATTTTCAAGGCACAGAGAACTCAATAAACTAAAATACTCTGAGTAAGGTTTCTATTTCCTGTATACTTTGGAAATTTTCCTAAAAAATAAATAGGTGCTACAAATTTTAAAATGTTTTCCTGACATGTCTTTTGTGTTTTTCTGGTCAGGTAGTAGATTTTAAAAGTGCATTTCTTATTAAGTTATGCATTTTTAAAAGCTCCTTTCTTTCTATAATAAATGGTCTTACTTTTCAGATCTCTCGGGGTAAGTTTATTTTCTGAAAAATGATGTAATTTCCCTCCCTGCATATATTTATATCATGCAGTGTGCTTTCTGGTAAAGGTCATGCACATTTGGACTAATTATTCCCAATGTTTTGACAAGTATCTGCTTACTGTTAGCCAAGTATTCAGCAGTATAAATCCAAATAGCAAAATGAGATGTAAAGAATCAATTAATTCTTGGATTGCTTTCACTTCATTGTTGCAGGTGTTCAAAAAAAGAAAGTAACATGAATGTAAACATGTTTTTGATTAAAAGAATAGTAATTGAAAACAGTTTTGAAAGAAAATTTTTCATTGTAACATTAAAACTTGGAAGTGAGATTATAGCTGTGTTTTTAAATATATTGGATAGGCATTTATGTCTCTCAGTAGAATTTGGCAAACTATTCACAATATACATTTTATTTAATAAGTAACTTTCCAACCACAAGTTACCTATAAACAGATGTCAATTTCCAAAATGTATTTATTACTCAATTATTTCAGTAGATGGTCTGAATGAATTTATTTCAGCCTATTGCTCACTGCCTATTTGCAGAGATTATTGATTCAAGCATTTGCTCTCCATGCTGTGATTAGTTGCCTAGATAAGAAGGTGTTATTTTCATTCCCATATTGCATAACTACACAGAAAGTTTTTGAGGCAGCTGTACAAAGCACTTCTAGAGTGAATGACCCATATGAATTCTGCTGCCATAGTCTCATGAGTATTCACAATGCACCCCTCCCGCAAACATTTTGCAAACCAAAACTTGCTTGTTGGACTGTGTGTCGAAAATGTGTAAATGTGGTCACAAATATCATTGAAATAAATCTGCATAGTAACATACTTTAGGTATTCACAAATTTATAGTTCCCCAATGAAATAATCTAGTTATAAGCAGACTCATTATACCGCCCAACAAGGAGGATGTAGGATCTGGGGCAAGTCACCTTATGGGGCCCCCCCTTAATGTTTTTTATACTGGTGAAATCCGGTTAAAATGGACTTCAAGGGCAACTGCTGGCTGCAGGTTAAATATTGATAATGCTCAGCGGAGTAATTATAAAGTTATATTGTAGCTCTTTATAATAATTGTAATTAAAAAACACATAGGCTACGTCTACACAGGCACCCTTTTCCGGAAAAGGGATGCAAA
>JANRFK010004149.1:71551092-71561968 GCA_030068395.1 Apalone spinifera
TTTGCATCCCTTTTCCGGAAAAGGGTGCCTGTGTAGACGTAGCCATTATGTCTCTTTACTAGTATTACCCTTAGAGTTGGGCAACTTTTTTCCATTAAAAAGTCATTTTGATTAAAAATGAGGGCATTGGGAAAAAAAAAAATCAGTTTTCAAGAAATGCACAAATTGTAGTAAGACCGCTTTTGAAAAAAGGAATTGTTTTGGGGTTTCAGTTTTTCATTAAATTAATGGGAAATTTCAACACAAACATTTTTTTTAAAAGTGCCAAAATGTATTGGTATTTTTCCAAGAGCTCTAATTGATTTAGTATCTGCAGCTTTACAATGAAAAAAAATCAACTAAAAATTAAGTTTAATGGTAGTCTGTATTTATTAGATTTAAAGTGTACACTTGCTTCCATAAAAATCTCAGCAATAAAAAGGCCAACTTTCTCCAAAGTGGTGTACAAAAATGTCAGCAGACTAAATCAGAGGTAAGCACTCTGTGCCAGTAGCAGAGAGATTATTCCTAAAGTTTATTGTAGCCCTCAGAGGATTGTACAAAACATCATTAAAAAGGGAATTAAAACAGAGAGAAGATGATTGAACACTACAAGTGCCAATAGAGTATGATATGCTTTTATGTCACGGGTTTTTTCCTCTAAAAGTATTTAAAAAAATATGGCCCAATTTTTCTTCCATGCCAGTTTTTTATCATGTGGTAATCCAATTCCATGAAATTACATGTGATTTACACCACTGGAAGTGACAGGAAAATAAGGCTATGTTGTTGTTGTGTGGTATTTTTTTTAAATGTATTCTCCACTCTGTAATGACAGCTGAGAGTACTGGAAGAATTTCCAGGAATAGTGAATCAATGCCAAATGCCTCACCCTTTGCTCTTTAATCTGTCCTTTCCAGTACAAGCAATAAGACAACTTTGCTGACGAATTTGCTTTCTTGGGGAGAAATAAAGGCAGCCAGTCAGGAATTAATTCATTTGAAGTATTTATTTGGGCTCTAGAAGCTATTAGTGTCACTGAGATTGAGTCCCTGAACCTAGAATACCATTTTAGACAGCACATGGGACAAGTATAGAAAGCATATTACTTTCATAAGACTAACTTTCTGTTAGTTTCATTATAGGCTGGATCTCCTGAACTAAATGTAGAATCCCTGCCCCTATAATTCAACTTCTCAACAATAGCAGCATCCAATCAAATACATTTTTAAAAGAAGAGATATCTAACTCTATGCAACTGAATCACGAGAGCTGCAGTCAGTAGTGGAAGGGATGTGTCTAATGATATCATGGTACAAGCTACGCTCATTTGCATACAGTGTTTATGCACCAGATCTGTAAATGGTTAAATTATAATTATGCAAGCCATTGTAGAGCACCACAGATATAATTGGCATGGTTCCTGCAAGTTAAAAGTGCTAATCTCCAATACACATCAGCTCTATCTTGGCTTGTCTTGTTAGGTAAACAAAATGTGTCTTGACTGTCATTGCCATAAAATATTAATGCACTGGAAGTCTCTAAACCTTGCTAAGCATAAGGCCTATTATCACACTTAAGAGCAAAGCAATCTAATAAATCACTGGCTGTATAAAAACTAAGTCAGCTGGCAGAGACAGTAATCTCCCTAAGGGATAGTAAGAGCCTAATCTTCAACTACAGCAGCTGCAGTTCCAGAGAAATTATGTTTCTGCTGCTCAGTAGAAATACATTTGTGCTGAATTCTGTTATTTAAACTCTAATGGAATCATTAAGAGCATCCATACATTACAAGCAATTCAAAATTAACTAACAAAATCATCTCTGGCATAGCCTTTTTATATGCACAATATTTTTACATCCTTGAATTTTTAAGATCGTAAAGGCCAGAGTTGAGTCAAGTCAAGCTGGATGCTCCTAATACTCATACATAAATAATCTTGTGTGTTTACTGAGCACTGAGTTGATGTCCTTAATTGAAAACAACTTACTTGTTTGGCACTGTATGAGGTCCTTGAGGCTGTATTTAACCATAAACACAATATTGTCTTATACTTCATAACAGAACGGATAAAAATCACAATTATGTTATTTTTATGGTGTACTTAAGGAATATTCTGCCTGATTCAAAAGAAACAAATCACCAGAGAAACACAGACGAGCGCACACAAACACTAAAGACTCGAACACATTAAATATTTAGGAAGACTGGTTTGTATTTTGGATTATATTGATAAGAAATACTCTGGCATTATAAAACAGACCAGAATGAGGTCAGGATACTACAATCTACCTTTTTAGAGGAGACAAAAAGCCTGCCTATTAAAAAAAAAGTGTCAACAAATGGTCTGGTAGCACTTTATAGAATAACAAAACGTGTAGATGGTATCATGAGCTTTCTTAGGCACAGCCCACTTCTTCAGATGACTGGAGTTATAAAAATGTGTGTTTAAACAAGCTTTGCACTTTTTGTTATATTGAAATAAGCATTCGTTGGATTATAGTTGTACAATATCAATGGAATGAGAAAAGACCTCTCTTGAACACCGACATTTAAAGAAAAATTTCTAATCCCACATTTCTTGGGTGCCCAAAACACCCAAGAATCTTAGTGGGAATTACAATACAAAACTTACATTTATTCTGGACTCCTAACAAAAAGGAATCTGTATATGTAGATGAATTTTCTTCTTTGTCACAAAAAAATATTTTACATACCGTGTACTTTATTTTAACATGTGTAATATCATGCTGCAAGAACACACTGCAAGTTTAAAAATCTTATCCTTTATTTAATCTATTAAATATACAGATAGGTACATGGTCATTAGGGACTGGTAGGGCTTAACCTCATTAATAATGGCATTGTGTCACCCACTCTGCATGCACGGCCTTCGATGTATTAAAGTACTTCAGAGAACAGTAACATCTGCTGCCATCAAGTTTCACATTTGGCTGCCATTAACATCTCCTTGTGAGGGTAGGAACTGTTTCAGTAGGCAACACAGAACAGAATAAAGGGTTCTGTGGAGTCAGTCCATAGTCTCTCTCTCCGCTGCCTCTGCTCATGCTAACTTAAGCTTAGCAAAGGAGGAGGAATCATGAATGCCAGGTGGGAGGGTGATTTGTTCTCAGCCTGGGAGAGAGTTTTGATCATGGAAGGATATATGGAGGCTGGGCTGTTTATGAAGATTCAGAGCTGAAGGAGTAGCTCTGACCCAATGGAGAAATTAAGCAGAAAGAAGAACAGTTGCCAGTATGGGGAGGGACCGGTGTGGGAGGAGAAGATTTCTGAGCTAGTTGAAAAGACCAGGGAACATTAGCAGGTTCTGAAATAGGAGGGTGGGTTGTGTGGGCAGGATTGAGTGCAAGTGGGTAGGGAGTCCAATGATGAATGAGGAAATGGGTGGACTGGTAGTGTGGATGAAGAATTGCAGGAAGAAGTGGTGTGGTGGTAACACCAAAATTGGGGCTAAAGAACAGCAAAGAGCTGACAGAAGGATAAATGCTGATTTTACCACCTTGCCATTTACAGAACATTGTCCCCATGTTTCCTTCTGAAAGGGAAGTAGTGTGAGAAGGAAAAAGACACCCTATTTCTCCCCTTCTGTCATCTTGTATCCGCAGACAAAACACTTCCATGTCTCAGTTTGTCCACTTGCTGCCATAACATCTCCTGGTGCTTAGCAGAATCCCCAAACTGATTAGACATTACTTACACTAACTAGAATTAACAGCAAACTTAAAAAGTTTCCTGGGAGCAGCAGGAAAAAAATCTCTGGCAGAGCATATAGCTGCCCTGCCATTCCTCCAGCTGTGGGGGTGGGAGAGCCACAGTGTGCAAAGCCACTTCCACTTCTGCCTGCCAGGGTCCATACCACAGATGTTTCTGAATTAGGAATACCCGAAGGCCATAATGTACAACCCTTATTCATCCCCAGACCACAGTCCCTCTTCTGAATCAGGCAGAGCTCCTGTGGAAAAATCGTATGTAAACATGTAAGTTATAGTATATATGCATAAAGAACCAAATTAAAATTGCACATAAAAATTAGAAGATGCTGGGATGATTATTTTAGAGTGCTTGTCTGGGTAACCATAATAATGATGTTCTTTTGAATCAGGGTCGGGGAGATAAGGAAAGAGAGATTTCCTACTTTTTTTTAAAAAGCCACCTTAACTGCAGAAATTCCATCATATTGACATCCACATGAACAGGCTGGAGCTTTTAGATGCACTGCACACACCTTTGCCACTTGAGCTAACAGAGTAACTGATGGCAGTAATAGGTTGCCATCTGCTATGTGAACCAACACTGGAAAAAATGAGACTTCTGGCAGTACATTGCTACAGACATTTGCTGACAACACAGGAAATTTGAGACTCAAGTATCTAGGGTCCTATTTCAGATTCTGAAAAAGAGTGTTCTCTAGAGGTCACAGACCCTTTTGTCCCATTCCCCTCTCCCAAATCTGTCTCTGCCCCAGTCCTTTCTGCTTTCCATTACACACACAGTCCAATCCTCCTGCCTCCTCCCAATCCTCTCTCTAACAGAGTTGTCCCACATCAAACCAGTTTTTTCCCTTCTGCCACCCAATGTTACCCATTAGCACCATTTTAGCCCAATCTACTCCCTCCAATGAATTAACCACTTACTAATTTCTTGTCAGTCAGGAAAACTAGATGAACTTCAGGTTTGGTCATGTTTAAAAATGATCAGAATTGAAATTATTTGAATTTTAAAAAGTAAGGCATTTGAGACAGTAATGTCAAACTGAAAAACAAACTGATTTATTCTCTTTCAGACAATTAAGTGGAACAGACAAATTTGCTTCAGTGTTGCTAAATCTGCATTTTTGGCTGAAAAAATTTCAGCTGAAAAATTTTGCCCAGCTCTAATAATAATAATAATACTTGAAATGCTGTACCAAAATACCAAGTGTTGGCTGTTACAACGCAGCTAAGTTAGTATACATGCTCTAGCTAGAATGGTCAAAATGAGGAATGGTGCTATCAGCTCCCTTGTTTAGTGATACTTTACTTTAAGAATGTAAGAGAACAGACAAGGGCAGGATAATAAATGTGAGGCCACTGAAGTAGAAGAATTATTTAAAATCAGTGGATCCATGAATAGCCTTTATTGTTACAGCCCAGTTACTTCAAGTCTTCATATCTTTCCTGTCAAATAGGTACTATGATTTGGAAGGGTTATTCATTTATTCATATAGATTCCTAGATACCCAAGTGTCAAGCTGTTCTGTAGACTTCTGTTAAAGCATTACCTGGAAACACCTAGGGTTTCAGTGCTCTGATGACTGGACAGTTTTCCTTTTTTAAAAATCAAGCTTGACACACATCATGCTAGATTCTGACTTTGTTTAGACAAGTGTGAATCTGGAGAAAACCACGGAAATCACAGTGAAAGGAATCAGTATCTGGTCTATGAAGTTAAGTCACTTAACTACTGCTTAATTATGAAATAGTAAAATATTAGCATCTATCTTCCAAAGGAAACAAAGTCTAAAAGGAGAGATTATTAATGTTACATTCTACTAAAGTTGCGGTGTGTGTTAGACTACAATATGTTTGCTTATTTCACAAAGGACCTTGTCCTACTAATCAGTATTTTTCCCCATTGAAGGGGAGGAACAGTTCCCAGCTATATTCTGTTGCCAAGGCTGAGTGGGATGTAATCCTGCCACTTCAGATTCAGTCTGTTACAGTCTCAGTTTTTTGCAAAACATTAAATAAAATAGCCTCTTTTGAAATATTTAGATCTCTTATTTTGAGGAGTAGGTTTTAACATTGCACGGCTGCATACATTTTAAAGAATTATTTGCCAATGCTTGTCATATATATCAGAGTCAAGTAGAGTTTACTAAACTAAGATCTCGACATTCGATGTATGGCAAGCATCAAATGACTTGATGCTTACCATACAAACATGTTGGTCACACACACTGCCACCAACAGGCAGAAATTTTCTATCAATATGTGAATTGTGAAAGCATTCTTAGTGTTTTATAATCAGCATTAGTGAAGAACTGGGGCAAGAGGGAGGACTAAAAACAAATGATATTCTCACATGCCACCCCTGCACCAACCTCTATCTGTTTGAGACAGATGCCAAAATAAGCCACTCAAAGTAGTGTGTGATTGCCTCCCCCCCCATGCAACAACATCAACTAATTGCCGTTCAGTCTAAAGCTATACTCTGTTGTTTTGTTGGATCACACTTGTTGACAGGTGTCTCAATAGGATTTCCAAACTAGTGCAGATAAGCTTATAACCAAGAGGCTGGAGAGAATGGGATATATGTTGTTTGTGGTGTTGAATCTTGTCTCAATCCAGCTGTGGAAATGAGAATTGTTGAAACTTCAGTTGTCAGTTCTCAAGCCCCATGGCATCCCTCCAAAATCTTTCTAGGTTCAAGACAATTGTACTATTGGCATCTGATTTAAGTTAGATTTTTTGCAGAGATTTCTTCTGTGCCTAAAGCATATATACACACGCGCACACACCAGGATTTCAGGCACACAGATCTGAGAGATGTCAAGGTGTTGGTGTCATTGTCAAAGTACATTGTTTTCCAGAGTCTGGCAAAACTATCGAAGATGGATGAATTTCAATATATTTCCTGAGCTATAATTAGCATCACATGAAGGTTGGCCTGCTCTGCTTCTTCAGAAGACTATAGAGTCATCCATCCATTGTTTTAGATCTTTGATCTTGTCAGAGGCTTTACTATAGTGCTTCTGAAAAGCAGGTTATGCATTCCAGATGGCCTCAATGGGCTCTTCTTTTGAGGCCATGCAGCAGATGTCCAGGACCTTGCCAGTGGTGCTGAGCTGTCTCTCCACTCTTGGCACAGATGCAATGCTCTCATGTGGCTGCAGAAGATATAAAACATGTCAATCATTCTATCGACATCTTGGCCACATCACCAGCAGCCAATCTGAGCCTGTGAATTCAATAATGCTAAATAAAGAGCTTGGAAGTGTGATGGCAGCAGTAATTCCAGAATTTTTTCCTCCAGATTGACAGATACTCCATTAGATGGCAAGGAAACCAAGCAGCTTTACACTACTCAGCAAATTAAGAGCAACAATCTCCAGTGCTGTACCATCAGATGGATAAACTCAAGTGAGAAAGAGAATGGTCCTCATTCTAATGACACTTACTACTTCCTTAAGCCACAGTCTGCCTGAAATTGTGGCTTTAATCTCAGCAAGTGTTGCTCTCTTTTCCAGTATTTTCCTTTTTTTTTTTTAGAATGGTGTCTACACATAAAAGATGTGATTCAAGGACTCACTCTGTGTGGAGTCCAATCATTTTCTGCACATCATCTTCAATGGGTAAATCTGTAAAAAAGCCTGAGGCTTTTGATTTTGTACACCATATGGAATATTCACCAAGTACTGTCATACCCTGAGGCAGTGCATTTCCTACTTGTTTAGATACTTTCTTGATACATCATGTATTTTTTTCTTCATAGGAGTTCCTTATTGCTTTTGTGACTTATTTTGACCATATCCAGCGATTTCACAGTTCATACACTCTAACCTTATGTGCCTCCTAGTTTTTTCAGTCCAAAACCCTTTACCTTTAAACAAGCGGATCAATACTAACTTCCTTCTCTTTATGCTGAACCACAAGTAGTCAAAACTTCAGGCACAGCCCCTGAAGAATTGGGCTGTGCCCATGAAAGCTCAAGATACCATTTACATATTTTGTTAGTCTTTAAAGTGCTACCAGACTATTTGTTATTTTTAAAGTTTTTCCTGTTACAGACTAACTCGGCTACCCCTCTGAAGCTCACAAATAGTCAGATCATTTCAGCAGGCAATGGCTAAGGCTTAAGGTTTGAGCTGAATGAACAGATTTTTCAGACTGCTGGGAAAGAAAGGGGGTGGGAGGAGAGAAGAGACTGAAGTCAAAACATTTAATGCTCAAAATCTAAATATGTGTAAGAAAGTAAAAGGAAGCTTTGAAACAAAAAGTTGGTTTGGATTGAAATTAAAATGTTGACTTTTTAAACCAAAACAATTGTGCACAACACACGTGAATTTGCAGAATGTTTCACTGTCACCATCTTTGCAGTTTTCACCTCCAAGGAAGTTTCAGCCACAGCTTTCCCCCAGCTCCAGTCCAGGAGTTTGGGACAATACAGTCAGGAATTCTTGCAATATATTAGAATATACAGAAGCTGGTCTCTCAGTAAACAGGGATTTTAATATTTTTTAATGGACTCCAAGAAAAGGTCATTTCTTTTCTGCCTTCTGCTTTTGGTCTCATCAGAAGAGGCTTCCTTCACGCACTTCAGTAAAACTATGGCTTAGAGATTTCTCTTCTATGGACTGGTCAGAGTTTGGCATACTAAGGGCAAAGTAGCACTTCCAACAACCCCAGTGTGTATCTGTTCAGTGATATTTCATACTTCAGAGAAATGCTTTGCCAGTTCTGCTTCAATTTAAATGTTACAAAACAATCTAAGCAACAACCTGGTACCCCAAATTTAATGGTGTCCTAGGCAGCTGCATCCTAGGCATGCTATGCCCAGCACTGCCAGGATGGGACAGCAAGGCAATACCAGCGCTAGTGGTCAGTCCCAGTCCCCTCCTACCATGGGCGTCACCCAGACACTGCTCACCAGAGGCCCAAATCAGGGCCACATCTCTGGAGAGGTGGTTGCCCACACTGGCCCGGAAGGGCAAAGCTGGAAGCAGGCACAGAGATGGGAGTGAAGCCCTGGGATGGGATGCATCCAGGATCTGTGCACAGCCCAGAAGGCAGAGTCCCAGGCTCAAGGCCAGTACCCTGGGTGCAGGGATGGTGGCAGCTGGGAAACCATATAAAATATGGGAGTATATCTTCTTGACACAGTACCCCCCCCCCCCACTACGCCCCCTGGTTCCGGCATCTATGCCTCCCTGCCTTAATCCTGCCCTTGCCCCAACTAAGCAGCCCCCACCTTGGGCACCATAAATCTTAAGAAGGGCCTGTTTCAAGATGGAGCAGCATTCAACCCTCTCCAATGCCATACTACAAACATATAAACAGAGATTAAAGACTTGGATGTACCCTCACACCTGCAACCAATGCCTCCTCAGAGATGTAGACAGAGCTGGGTGTGGGAATTGAAACCCCCCAGTAGGTGACTCTGGAATCTTTTTATCCTTCCAGGTTCAGAGAGTCCCTTTCATTTTCTTCCCCAGCCAAGTGCATTTATGCAAGGCAGGGTAGAAATTTGTCATAGAATTTTAAAATCAATCCTCTTGAAGAAAAGCACCATAACTGAGATTTAAAGAACCTTGAAAGTTTCATGGTTTGTTTACATTATTAATGGTTGGTTTTATTGGACTATCATAAAAAACAACAAAAGGTCTGGTAGCACTTTCTACATGTTTTGTTAGTCTATATGGCATCGTGAGCTTTCGTGGGCACAGCCCGCTTCTTCAGATGTCCAGTCATCAGAAGAAGTGGGCTGTACCCACAAAAGCTCATGATATCATCTACATGTTTTGTTAGTCTATGAAGTGCTACTAGACCATTTATTGTTTTTTAAGTTTATCCTGTACAGACTAACTCGGCCACTCCTGAAGCTTCCAAAAAGATTAATGTTATCTTTGAGTGACTTGTATTAACTTTGAAAAGTGTTGAGGAAATCTGTTTCCCAAGGGAAACATATTTTTGGACAGAATATTCATTTTTCCTCCCTCCCATGAATTCTCAAGTTAGTAACAGAACACAGACGTTAGATGGAAAAGGCTTTTACACGCAATAGGTATTATAGGGTTGACCCCACAGTACATATTCCAGTGATTTGCCCAGTTTCGTTTAAGTAACTTAAAGGGGATTTCCTTCCACCACTTTTTTCAAAAGCTATGCTATAATGTAAGTGATATCTCAACAAGTGATTGATTGTGGGTAGACAGAGATAAAGTGAGATTTTTAATTCAGAAAAGATACTAGACAGACATCTGTAGGTAGGAAGATCTGTTTACACAGCTCTAATATGTGACTCCCATCCAGATGAAGAAATATTTTATAACTTCCCCCAAGACTTCTAATCCAGAGCAGACTAAAATTTGGGGAGGGGGGGCACATTTCCAATGGCAGTCAACCTGACAGTAATAAAGTTATGCTGATCTGTAACTGCTGAAGACATGGTCCAGAAACAATGACACCAGAAATAACTATTTTAGACATTAACTATAAAAGAAGGTATCAAATTTTCAGAACACTTACACCCAAGGCTGCGTCTAGACTGGCATGATTTTCCGCAAATGCTTTTAACGGAAAAGTTTTTCTGTTAAAAGCATTTGCGGAAAAGCGCATCTAGATTGGCACGGATGCTTTTGCGCAAAAGCATCTGTGGCCAATCTAGACACGCTTTTGTGCAAAAAAGCCCCGGTCGCCATTTTAGCCATTGGGGCTTTTTTGCGCAAAACAATTCTGGGTTGTCTACACTGGCCCTCTTGTGCAAAAGCATTTGCGCAAGAGGGTTTTTGCCCGAGCAGGAGCATCATTGTATTTGCGCAAGAAGCACTGATTTTGTACATTAAAGTCAGTGCTCTTGCGCAAATTCAAGCGGCCAGTGTAGACAGCTGGCAAGTTTTTGCGCAAAAGCAACTGCAAATGGTTGTAAGTCATTTTTTATAAGCAAGCAATTATTCTTCAGCGGGGATTAAAAAAACAAAAACAAACACAAAAACAAAACACACCTAACTTGATTCACAAACACTAGAATGAAAACAAGAAAACTTAGGGTATGTCTACACTAGCTCATTAGTTCGAGCTAGGAAGGCAAATGAGGGCAACCGGAGTTGCAAATGAAACCCGAGATTTAAATATCCCGGGCTTCATTTGCACGTTCCCGGGCGCCGCCATTTTTAAA
>JANRFK010004149.1:71562068-71572562 GCA_030068395.1 Apalone spinifera
CTCATTTGCCTACCTAGCTCGAACTAACGAGCTAGTGTAGACATACCCTTAAAGTTCTGCTATGGCCTCTTTTTTTCCAGGTAAAGTTTGTTGAATTTTGTCAAGAAAAATAAAAGGCTGTCAAAAGAGCATTGTCAGGGTAATTTACAGTGTCCCAGATAATGCCAGTTAAGAGCATTTTGGATGAAGAGGTTTTTAGCCACTCTTTCTCCTCTGTGGATAGTTAAAAAAAATAGCATGACAGCTAAGTCTGAAACACTTCACATGCTGACTTACAGGTTCCTAATTCAAATGGTCTCCTCCCAGCCCTGATGACCTTTCCAGATTTTAAGTTTTGTATTGACAAAACAGTTCTGTTCTGCATGATCAAAATATTTATATTCTGCAATTGGAGTGAAGAGTTCAGTAGTTTATAGGCAATTATTGAAGGGGAAATTTCTGATCACTAAGGAGAAACCTACATTTCTGTTCTTCATGTTCAAATATTTAAGTGAGCACTTGTGAGAACCACCTTATCTCAGTGAGATTGGAAACGGTTGATTAAGTGAATCCCTGTCATCACAAAGCAATACAGAAAGCTGAGAATTAGGGGATGGCCTTTCAGTGTAGTTCATTATATTAAAAGCTGCATGATGGCATTTGTGTATATTTCAGATAGTTTGTTAGCAGCAAAAGCACCCTTTCAGGTCCTCCTTTCCTTGGACTACCTAAGCAGTGATATAGTTTCAGGTGCAACTTAGATCAGCCATTTGTTTGCTTTAAATAACCTCCATATGCTTATGGAAGCAGGATGGATGTTTTGGTAGCAGGAGATTGCTGGAGCTCAGCACTTAGGCTATTCCCTCTGTCCCAGACTAGCAAGGGCAATTCAGAAAAGTCCATCTCTCACACATCTCCTGCTAAAGTCCAGTGATTTGAATCAAGAACCATTTACAGGTTTTGCTGATAACACTCAGATAAAGACTTGTGTGGTAGGCACTAATAGCCAGATATTTAGCTACATTCTGAAATTTGAAATATTTCATAGTTTACTCAAGTTTATAAAAAAGAATTTATGGATATAAGCATCCGTACACACTATAATTCAGAGAACTGATTTCAAGAGGAGATCAATAGGTCATTCTTCACTATTAGTCCAGTCTCTGACAACATAACTTAGATGGAGTTGATCAAAAACAACAGAATGACCATTTTTCCTATTTTTATTTTATGATAGACTAAAAATATAAAAGTTAAGGTTTGGAAGAGTCCGTCAAATCTTCAGTCTGTTTAAATATCCTTATGCTCCTGGTATTATAGAAAAAGCTCACATGCATATGGGTTTAATTTTGCAACACTTTGCAGCAGCTCAGATTTCCATTTAATATGGTATCATAGCAATGTAGGGCTAGAAGGGACCTCCAGGGGTCATAAGTCCAGCCCCATGCAAAGCAAATTTCCATTTACAAAGTACATTAAAGTTGAAATTAAGCAGATCGAGGTTTTTTCTTTTAATATAGTTCTATATGTGTGTAGAAGACTGAGCTATTTTGACTATTCCTGAAAATAGCAGTAGGCCTTTAAAGTTTAATGTAGAAAAAGAAGAAATAGTATTTTTATGATGTAATAGCCTAAGATAAACTGTACCAATGAAATGATGACTTATGCTAGTTCACTTGTATGCTGCATTATTTTTTATATTGCCAAAATTTCTCTCCACACATTTACATAAACTAAATAAAATATGAAAATGAGTGTGTAGTTGTTAGAGCCAGGAACAGGGAGTCAAGACAAGAGGTTTATTCCCAAATTTGCTACTCAGTTTTGTGACTACTTAAATTTGGTATTTGTCTCCCAATTTGTAAGACAGCCATAATATTGTTTACACAACTTTGTAGAGAAGTGTGAGATCATTGGGAAAAGCTGCATATAAGTTCATATTACTCATATTTAGAAAGACTAACCACATAGAAATAATGTCTACTCTTTGTGCGTATTTTGTCTTAGCCCACAATTGTGAGCATAATGAAAACTTTGGTAAAGGTGACCCATAACAGAAAAAAAAAATCACGTGTTCTTTACTTCATGATTTCCTCTAATGGCAATTAACAAGAGGCATCCCCATTAATTACTGCTAATTATAAATGTTCATTCCTTACATATTCAAACTTCTACCAATAGAAATAAAACTCTGACAAATAGCTCAATGCTTAGAAGGGGGCTCATCTTAAAGGCATTGAGTGTGGATAACATTCCTGCAGCTCTTTCCTCTACTCTAGACAATGTTGGCAGAGTAGTAAAAGGTTGGTTGGTTGCCTTTTTTTTTTTTTTTTTTTTTTAAGTAGAAAAAAGAAAAGGAAAAGAGAAAGACTGAGAAAGTACTTGGAAGTATGATCTCTCTGAATTAGTGACTTGTCCTTACAAAGAGTACTCAAGTAAACTCCTCACTGGCTTGATAATAGCCAAGCAACTTTTTAAGTTTCCATTACTGCTCTTCTGTAAAAAGTAATTTAGTGTCTATTACATCTCACGATGTGTTCCTGGCCTATTTTTGTCTGAGAATTAACTTGATGTTATTCCACTCTTTAATGTTATAAAAATAAACGCTTCTCTGTGAAACTTGGCAGGTGGCAATGGTTTACCTCAGACTCCAAGTCATGTATTTGCTCTTTAAAATGACATTAATGAACTTACAAAATCTTTGTTTAAATGGTAAGCTCTAATTTACCATCCAAACAATAAACCAGATGACCCTATGTAAACAAGTTAAATTCTTCAGTTCAGTCACAGCAACACTAGTACTGACTACGATCAAAATATGCTGCTATTAAGCAGATTACAACCACTCCCTATTTAACATGATCCCAGCAGTGCTTCTATAGCACTTGGTGCACAGGTTTGAAGTATCAAAGGGGTAGCCGTGTTAGTCTGAATCTGCAAAAGTGTCGAGGAGTCCTGTGGCATCTTATAGACTAACCGAAGTGTTGGAGCATAAGCTTTCGTGGGCACAGACCCACTTCATGCACAGACATGCATCTGACGAAGTGGGTCTTTGCCCACGAAAGCTTATGCTCCAACACTTCAGTTAGTCTATAAAGTGCCACAGGACTCCTCACAGGTTTGAAGCATCATCATATTACAACTGCCTTTTTTTTTTTTAAACAGTGGTGGCAATTTGGCCATATTTATTGATTTTAAAGCCCTTCATGGTATAAGCGCCATGGCTGTCTCAAACAAAACATTCTTCTTGGTCATTGTCATATCTGAGCTTTGATGCCACCCATGGTTTTGTGTTTCCCACAATTACAATCACTTGCCAATTTCAGGAAATTGGAGGTAACAAAGGATTCAAAATTTGCTCCCTTTGACATTTGTTTTAGAGGCCATTTGAAAGTACTTAGCACCAAATTTCCTAGCTTTAGGCCAGACAGTACTATTATGATCTAGTCTATTGCTTGTGAGGCAAGTGGTCAGAGTTTTATGCAACAATTCCTGCCTGAAGTCCTACTGTCTATGGTTGAATTAGATTGGAAGCCTCTCTGAGAGTGCCAAACTATATATGAAGGTTCAAAGAAGGAGATTTTACCATGTGCCACAGTAATTTATACTCATGGCTGGTTACCCTGTCAAATATTTTGTAGGTACTATAGGAAAAAAATAGTATAGAAGCCCCATTAATAGAGAAACAAACCATACCCTGCAGACTATTAAAAAACTTTTTTTTTTAAACAGCACTTTTGATCCATAATTTATCATCTTTCCCCCCCTTCTATTTCTAATTTTAAATGTGGCTTTTTTTTTAAATTGGATACTAGTCAGTTTTCATAACCTATTAGTCCTGCATTACTTGGCATTTCATTGGGATCAGAAGCACCCATCAGGTTTTCCTATAACAGTTTACTTGACTTGTCAGTGCCTCTCTGTTATTGAAATTGTCCACCAAGGCCTACTGTTTTGCCCCTGTCGTCACCATATGTATGCGCCAGATGGATAGATTCTGTCTGGGCTCACCTCCAGACAGAATCTTAGCTGCTCTCTGGAGCCGCTCACAAGAGTATAAATGCAACTACAGAGTTATTACTCAACCTTGGTCGCCAATTATGTCATCTCCAGTTCATAATCAGCCTGGACTAACCCACGTACATTAGAAGTCTTCCAAAATGAGGTGTCCTTATTTTTGACCAAGCTGAGAGATTGTTTTCAGATCTATAGTGCTCTGATCCTCCATGTGCCATGCTATAGACTAGACAGCACATATGCTTACTACATTACATAAATCAGTTTTACAGTCAGCCATGAAACTGGATCCGTCTGTGAAAAATGGCACACTTGAAAAGGAGAAAAGTAAACAATATTCCGGGGCTAGCAAAGATCCCAAAGCAACCATATTGAAAGAAAAGCATCTTAGTATATACTAGGGGGCTTCCCCCTGCTTGCTACACTCACCAAACCCCCACTCTCTGGCCGCAAAAAAACCCACACCCTGCTCATAATGCTTGCCAACCCCTGTCTAGAGCCGGATGAGGTCATTCTATCATGTGACAAGAAAAACTATAGCTATAGATAAGAGTTACAGGCTGAACCTTTCTAAATTGGGACACGCTGGTCTGTCAACATCTGTGAGAGTCCCAGCAGAGGGCTGCCTGCTGGAGAGTCTACGAGCTCAACACATGGCAGCAAGGCTGGACCTAGGCTGCCCAGCCTGGCAGAGAAGGGGTGGGGCATCAGCAGGGCTGGGGGAGGCTGGTGATGGGAGGAGCCAGCAGGAGGCCACAGATGGGCCAGGGTAGGGGAAGCCAGGAGCAGGGGCCAGTGGCATCCCGTCAATACAGGCGAACTAGGTAGTCACCTACAGCACCAAGATAAATAGCCATTGAGGGCTTTGGAGGAGGGGGCACCAATCATGCACCGGTCACGCGTTTCGCCTAGGGTGCCAGTTGCTAGGGCCGCTGCTGGCAGGGGCCAGATATAACCTACCCGGTCTGGCAAAAATCTCTCATCTGGGACTTGTCAGGTCCTGAAGATCCAGCCTGTACTAATAGTTTATCATCCCACTGGCCCCTATAATATCAGAAAAATGTATTCTACTATGAAGACGTTCTCTAGACTGTCCACTAGTGTAATATTAATCTTAACTTGGCTAAAATATGGCAACTCTCCTGGGCAAAAATCATATACCTTTTATCTGTTCTTTACCTGGTGCACATTCATTTTCCTTCCTTACTTCCCTCCCTCTTCTGCCAACAAGCTCTGGTGTAAAAGAAGACTTTGAAATGTGATTAGAGGATGCGATCTCAGACTGACACATTTTGGCATATGTTTTTTCTAAAAGTTTCTGACATACATTTCAGTGAGACATTTCTGAAGGTAGCTTTGTCTTCTTCCAAAGGCACAAAAACATTTGCTGTGGTTAAATGCACAATCTTAAAAGTAATTTTGCGAAGTTTTGCCCCTGAAACAAATACTTAATCTCTCTCATTATACCAGAAAAAACACACTTTAGGGGCATATTAAAAAGATCATTAGAAGGAAGAATTCTCTGGGTGGTTGCATTTTACAGAAATATATATTACTAATACAAATAAATGCAATGATATATTACTTGTATAAGTAAAAGTGTTTAGTATTTTAATATTTCTAAAACTTGCAGTTTAATCTCCATTTTACACAGCTTTGGCATCAGTGTACATTAACATTTCATTACGAAGAAAAGTGCTGCCACTTAGATTGCTGTTTCTTCTGCTCACCATTACAGTACTGAATATGTAGTTAACCTCCTGTTGTGAAGAATTCTGGGTATAAAAGAGAGAAGGGATATTGTTTTTTCCCTTGGTTATGAAGGGTATGTCTACACAGCAGCATTATTTTGGAATAACGCATGTTATTCTGAAATAACATAGCGTGCATCTACACAGCAAGCCATTATTTCAAAATAATATCAAGCTGGAGGACTTTACACCAACTCACGGTAACCCTCATTTCACAAGGAGTAAGAAGTCAAAGGAAGAGTATTCTTCCTTTGACTTCCTGCTGTGTAGACAGCACCAAAAGCCAAATTAAGCTATTTCAACTTAAGCTATGCAATTGATGTAGCTGAAGTGTGTAGCTTAATTTGACTGACATACCGAAAAAGTCATTACCTCTTCATTTTGATACATTACTTACAAGTCCTTCCTCTTGTACCCCATTTTAAGCAAGGTGGTCTCTCTCCAAGTTAAGCAACAGGAATAGTGTAACTTACTCAAAGGAGCAAGAGATTTCCCATAATTCAAAGGGAAACCCTGCCTGACCTATTACTTTGCTATAGTAAAGTTATTGTCGGATATACTTGACAAAAGCAGCATGTTCTTATGTTATCTTCTGTGTAATCTTATATTAATGTCAAGTTGTTACTGCAGTCTGTGAAACGTACATCCCCTATCCCTTTGTATATTCTGTGTGCCCATACCTGCACTTTCCTTGATATGCTCCACATATAACCTTACTTGACAATTGGAATGACATTTGAATGTATTTACAGAAGAGAATTTTTAATTCAGTTACCCCCGGATCAGAGCAAAGGCATGCAAGGAGAAAAAGCATTACCAATCTGAAACCGAAAATACTCAAAAAAGCATCACTGTCTGCTGCACTTACCATACACAGAAATTTCCAAGAGCTAGAAAGGACTTAACATATTAATACTTATTCCTAGTTTACATAGCTCAGACACTCTGGCACAGATCTACTTACACTTCTTCCTTCTCCATCTGTACTTAATTAATGCTCTTTGTAGTAATGATACCATTCAACAACCAGTTTTCCTTCTGCTTTGCAGAGGAATATGGTATGATCATATATTACTTGTATTATGCATAGCACCTTCGGTCTCTATTGTGCCAGGTGTTATACAAACAAGGGAGTTTACAAGCTTAATAGATGTTTTCCTACACAAACCAAAAGGTGGGAGAAAGGGAGCATCATTATTTCTCTTTTGCAGAGGAAGAAAGTTTTCAAGGGACCCCCAGAGAGTTAGGTGCTCAATTTTTAGTGATATACAAGGGTAGTTGAACACTTAGCTCCCATGGGTTCCTTTTCTACATTTCAGCTATTGGGAATGTTCACCATCACACAGGAATTTTATAGTGGACCTAGGAATTCCCTGAGTTCCAATCTTTTACCAATATTCACAAAGGCAGCCTTCCCAGCTTTCACAAAGAAATGTCCTTTGGCCTCAAGTTACCAAGTGTAAGTATTTGAAGGTGACTCATCAAGGTTTGCCTAAAGTTTTTTTAGCAGGATAAACTGCCCCAGTAGTCAAACAATTCCTATGCATGGTGATTATTTCCCAATTAAATTTCTTGAGGATTGTGGGGAAGGATGGCTCTTTTTTAAAAACAAAATCAAATTGCTTAAATACAGGGAACTGAGGACATAAGAGTGCTATGGGAAACGATCACCTCTCCCTTCAAACCCCACTAAGAATAAGATATTGGAGTGACTTTAGAAGCACTATTGTTAAAAAAGTTGCATGATCTGTGAATAATTCATAGCCAGGCAAGCTATTGAAGATGTTATGTTTAATATTTTTGTTTGTCACCAGTCTGCATGGCTCTCTTGAGTATTATCTAAAATTGTAGGAAATTGCATCCCTAAGACTAGTAAGCAATTTGCAGTTGCAGAAGGAATGCTTAACAGCACTGGTAGGAACTGCCATTAGGTCTTTCTGACATTTTTCTCTACTTGATTAGTTCCATTAGCTGGCTATTTTCTCTCTTCCCTAGGAGTTGCCTCTTTGTTCTTCTTTGTGTTTGTTTTACAGCAGGGACAAATGTCTCTGCCCACAAGTCGAGTTAAGCACTCTCAGAACAACTGAATCATTTAACTGTGCTTGGCTTCATGTGTTTGTCAGCTGCAGATGACATTTAGCACAGGCTTTATCTCAGTTGTGATAATTACTGCACTGACATGAGCTTCTCTACACTGCACAGATTGTTTTCAAGAGATGTAGCTAAGCAATTCTGCCTTCTCTCGAAGTTTAGCTGGCTTTCAAAGTATGACAATACATTTGATCACACAGTATATATATATATATATATATATATATACACACACACACACACACACACACACACACACACACACAGTTTTTACACATACGCAAAAATAGGTCTGTGCCATTTATGGCAATATCGTTCTTTGTTGGTTCTGACTATTCAATTACCTCATGAAATGATGGTATGGAATCTCTCAGTTGTGTACTACTACGGCATTACATGCTGGCTGTGCATCTTATTATACATGAAGGTTATTGTTATTGTAATGTATCTCAGTGGCATACCAAATGTTACTTTAATGATGTAATTAATATGCTTGGATTTACCATCTGATGTTCTAAGGCACCACTTGCGTTAGCATGTGATACCACCAATTTCAAAGACACTTGGAAACAGCAGCTTTTTGTTAAGGGAGTTGGCAGAGAAAGAAAAGGATTAATAAAAGTCACATTCCCTAACAACCACTTTGAAAACATTTGTGTCAGATGTGTTCAGCAGACATGACAACTTGGAATGATGATGCCTCTGAAGTTTGTATAATTTGTGTTATTTATATTTAGTCATTCTTCATTCACAACTACAAAAACCAACAGTGAAGTCCCTTAGATAAGATTGGTTTTAGTGCTGAGAGATCAGTCTAAGCTTTGGAGTGTGTAATCAACTGAACACCTTTTGGGATAGTCTACTTGCTCCATTAAAAAACATCAGCAGCAGCCAATTTGATAAATAATTCATGGAGACAAGTTAATGTTCTCACCTTTTAAAACCAGATCTCTCCTCAATAGAAGATATTAATTAACAATGGAGCATATCCTGTGGTCCTTTACTCTGCATTTATGCAAGAAAAAAATCCTTGACAGAAATGGAAGTTGTACTTGATTAAAAACAATAGAGACCCTAGCTGAAGATAAAGTGGAGCTCAAAAGTTCTACTTCTAGGAGCTATATACACACATACATAACATCTTAGAAGAGGGGAGACCCTGAATTATATTTTGATGTCACCAAATTGACAGAGTCTTTATAAACTGACCATTTATAATCCAATACAGTTTTCATTTAAATCAATAGCAGTATTGTCATTGGCTGAAATAGGATCAGGTCCATACAGAGAGATTAAAAAGACAAAATTTCAAAGTTTTCTGATAATATGGCAAGAGAACTCAAGAGCTGAAGTGTTTATCCTGACCTCTCTGTAATTGTGGGTTCAACATCACACGAGTGCTGTTTTCTCAGGGTTGTTATTTTTTGTTTATTCCTTATGCTAGAAATACCCAGCCCAGAGGAAGAGCTCTGAGACAGACTTTTAAGGTGACCAATCACCAACAGAAATGGATCCAATAAAAGATCTCTCTCCCATCTTGAAACATTATGGACTGGTTAGTCTCAGAGGGCTAACCATGTTAGTCTATATCTGCAAAAATGAGGAGTCCCGTGGCATGTTAGACTAGAGGCATGTCCGCATGACAGAAGATTGAAGCTGCCACTGTCAATCTTCCAAGGTTCGAATTAGCGGCCCTAGTGAAGACACACTAATTTGAACTCAGAGGGGCACGCCAGTCGATGCCGGTAGTCCTGCTTCAACAAGGAGCAAGGGAATTCAGAGGGAGAGTGCGCTCCCTTTGACTTCCTGCAGTGTGGACAGTGCCAAAATTCAAGTTGAGGTACTTGGACATCAGCTATGCAATTAACATAGCTGAAGTTGCATATCTTAATTCAACCTTATCCCATAGGGTAGACATACCCTAACAGATTTATTAGGGCATAAGCTTAAGGTCTAACCATATAACCCCAGAGAGTTGCCAGAAGCTGGGACTAAAAAACTGGGACTGATCACTTGATAAATTGCCCTATTCTGTCCATTCTTTCTAAAGCAGTTCGCTTCAGACAGTGGCTGAGAACAGGATACTGAGGTAGATGAACCATTTGTCTGACCTGGTAGGACCCTTCTTAGAGCATGGAAATATTTCTGCATGTGGAAAGATGCCATCTTCCATGCTGAGACCTTGGAAAGCTAGAACACATGCAAAATAAAGTTTTTGATTCAGTGGCTTTTTAAAGGAAATCAATGTCTGGCATTTAAATAGGAAATGAAGAGATGGATATGTAACTATGTAAAAGGGAGGTAGGTTATTTTACTTACCAGTTCTGTGCTACAGAAGTCCTCTCTCAAACTTAAAATATTTGCACAGGCCATTAATTCTTATCCTTGCATAAGCCCACAGCTGGATTTTCTATAGGAATCTTTCCAAATAGTACAAGAGGAAAATGCCATATTCACTGTTCCTTTTCTTAGGAATCCAGTAATAGTCTTTACCATAAGACAGTAATGTACACAATTAAGGATTTCAATTTTTTTTTATGAGTAACACTACAAAGATAAGCCATTACAACATAGCAGTTACAATGTGCCCTCACTAGGCTAACGTCAATATAGATTTTTTTATTTGCCTTTTAAATTAATAAAACAAGGCTTAACC
>JANRFK010004149.1:71572572-71607146 GCA_030068395.1 Apalone spinifera
CCCACACACACACAGAAAAAATATCCAGAAATTAGGACTTCAAAGAATCTGATCTTCTGTTTTCGTGTTGGCTCATTCTGGGTAGCAGACTGATGAAGTATTTAGTTGCTCTTAATTCTGCACCCACGCTACTAAGAATCCACTCAAGAACACTTAATTACTGTAGTTGTTAAGTTCAACAATATAGTGCACTTCATGAAAATGTTTGGCCTCCAGCCTGCAATTCCTCTACATGGTGTCCTCTTTTCCCGGGCTCAGGGTTTTGTGCAAGAAGGAGCAGTGTAGAATGTTCCTTCTTGCACAAAATGGCAGCTCATTAAGTATGCAAATGAGGCACAGCAATATTCATTGCCACGCCTCTTTTGCATATGTTCTTGTGCAAGAAAGCACAATGTAGACGTAGCCTAAGAGAAACTGTTTCAGAGAATATCCCTCACCATTGTTCTTATTTTAGCTAAAATGCTTCAAGACAGAAGAATTTTTTCTCTGGTCTGAGTCCACAGCTCTTTATGTCTTTAGAATACTTTGTTTTCAGATTACTTTGTGTGTTTCCTCTTCAGTTTAGGTGGGGCAATTTTAAAGCCAGCTGAAGACAAAAGACTGATTTCTTTCCATTCCATTTCTTAAATAGACTTTCCACAGGATGGGAATCCTTTGTTTAATCTCCCCATCCCCATGGAAAAATACCAGATGATAATTATTTGAAAACATCCACTCAACATGCAGCAGCAATCAAAAAGAAAACAAACGTTAGGAATCATTAAAAAGGCATAGACAATAAGACAAAGTATCTTATTGCCTGTAAATCTATAGCATGCTCACCTCTTGAATATTACTTTTGAGTTCCATTGCCATGTATCTTCTGTGGCCAAAGACTAAATGGCATTAACTATAGGCTAGAATGTATTGTTGGAACTTTTCATTAAATGAAAAAATTTAAAAGACAACAAATAGTCTGGTAGCATTTTAAAGACAAACAAAACATGTAGATGGTAACATGAGCCTTCGTGGGAACAGCCCACTTCTTCAGATGACCGGAGTGTTCGAAGTCCAGAACCAAGAATAAATAAGGGGGGGGGGGGGGCGGGAACATTGGGAATATACATTTCAGGGGTAGCTGAACCAGTCTGTAACAGGAAAAACTTAAAAAACAACAAATCTATTAGCACCTTAAAGACTAGTTAAAAGAGGCTCATAAGAACCATTAGTTTGCACTAGGAAAGAAAGAGTACTAACACCAGATTAGTACTCTTTGTTAGTACCAGTTAGTACTCTTCCTTTCCTAATGCAAATTAATGGTTCTTATCAGACTCTTTTAACTATTTAATCTTTAAGGTACTAATAGATTTGTTGTTTTTTAAAGTTTTTCCTGTTACAGACTGGCTTCGCTACCCCTCTGAAACATTAAATGGAAGTTTATGTAAACTGACTATGTATTTTTAGGGTGATTTTTCCCCTACCTCTTTTAAAGGGTTGATTTGGACCAACATTATAGAACTCACTGATGTTTGCATGTTAGACAGACAAAGTTCCCCCTAGTCCCCCTGTCTGAGGCGGTGGTTGAACTATGGTCCCTCTCACTACTAGACAGTCTCTTCATGTTAATGCTAAGCTATGGTGCAGCACTGTGAAGAAGGCTGCTGCATATGTTCTGCAGTGAAAAAAAAGACTTCAATTTAAGTCCTGTCATTATGGTACTCTTTCCTGGGGCTAAACACTGAGCTGTATAAGCAGCTGCTGAGCTCTTGATGGTATGATCTGACTTTAATGGGAGTTCCAGGTGTTCAGTTCCTCTTGAGATTGTTGCCTGACTAAATTCTCTTTATAAAGATGGGGACAGGAAGAAATTGAATATACCAATAGGCTAGTTATATCAGACTTACTATTGCTACTTAAATTCTGCAGATACTTTACCTAAAGCATTCCTTGCTACTACATCTGAGCATCTCAAGCCATTCACAGTACGAATGTGTCAACTGGCACCAATCCACAGGCAAAAGAACAACCAGAGAAAATAGTTGAAAGGATTGTTTCTGGGGGGAGGGAGGGAGGGAGAGGGGAGGAGAGAGAGTGTGTGTCTTTTAAAAACACAGTGGTCTACAAATCATATCAGTTTTTTTTAATCAAAGGTTTAAAAACATTTTCTGTTAAAGCAGATTCTGTGGGGTTGTGGGGGGGGGGGGTTGTTTTTTTGGGAGGGGAGAAAGACAGCCTGCATAATGAGTAGATTTAAAAAAAAAAAATCAGTACTGTTTCTTATAAGGAGATTTGTCACCAGAAGTATGGTCCCAGGTGTCATGGGGGACCTCCCATACTTTATGAAAATTGGCTTATGAATATGCATAACTCAAAGATGCTGTGGGCAAAATGCATCCTGTGACATCATTTTTAAAGTTACAATCTGCTGAATGTGTAGAATCTATTTTTGAGCAGGTTTTATTCTTGTATGTGAAGTTAGAAATATGAAATGTGTGTTTATAATTTTAAAATGTTCTAATGAAGGCCATTACTGATACTCCAGAAACAGAATAACTGAGTACTCAAGGTAACAATCTGTGGGTGGTTTTGTTTTTCCTGTAAGCTCAAACTGTGGTTGATCCTAGAAAGGTCTATGACCATGACACCCAGTGCTGGAATCCATCTTGAAACTTTCATGAGTGGTAACAGCTAGTTTAGATCCCACCTTTTAATATGTATAAAGGACACTCTCACAATTCAAGGAATCACTATTTGAAGTTCCATGTATTCCCAGAATCTCTTATCCCAATCTGTGCAGGTAGAGGAGAGGGAAAGATTTCCAGGAGCTCCAGGGAACTCACCATACCTGTTGGCCCCCAGGGTCAATTCCCCATGGCTGCCAAATCCATCACTCCCAGCATTCGCAAATTTTGCCATTCACAGTGGATCTAATAACAGTCATATGAATGGTCCTATACCCTAAAGGACCTGAGCAACACAGAGTAGCAGGTCATGTTTTGTAGACCTTTAAACCTTTAAAGACCAACACCATTTTTGTTGCTCTTCTGACTTTCTTCAATTTGTCCACCTCTTTCCTGAAATGTGGCCCAGAATAAGAGACAATACTCCAGCTCAGAGTTGAAGGGAAGAATTACTTCTCGTATCTTGCTTACAACACACTTGTTACTACATCCCAGAATAATGTTTGCTTTTTTTGCAATAGTGTCTCACTGACTCATTTAATCTGTGGTCCACTATGACCCCTAGATCACTTTCTGCAGTTTTCCTGCCTAGTCATTTACCATTTTGTACATATGCAATTCATTATCCCTTCCTAAGTGGAATACTTTGCATTTGACTTTATTGAATTTCATCCTGTTTACCTCAGATCATTTTGAATTATAATCCTATCCTCGAAAGCACTTGCAACCCTTTTCAGCTTGGTATTATCTGCAAACTCTGTATTCCAGAATGCATTTCATCAGGCCCTAGTGACTTGAAGACACCTAATTTGCCTAAGTAATTTTTAACTTGTTTTCCCATTTAAATTTCTGAACCTACCCCATTTTTACTAGCATTCTCCTTGGTAAAAGCCAAAATAATGTCATTATATACCTATCCCGTTTCCACATTCTCAGTTATTGTTTTTCCCCCTCTTTCTTTGCTTGGTCTTCCTCTTGCTTCTAATATATTTGTAGAATTTTTGTGTTACTCTTTATGTCTCTAGCTGCTATGAGCTTGTTTTATGCCTTGGCCTTTCTAATTTTGTTCATGCATATTTGTTTATATACATCCCTTCTAATTTGACCTATTTTCCACTTTTGAAGGCTCATTTTTTATTTGTAGATCATTCAAGATCTCCTGGTTAAGCTAGTGTAGTCTCTTGCCATACTTCCAATGCAGTGGAATAGTTTGCTCTTGTGGCTTTAATAATGCCTCTATTACCAAGAGGTCCTTGAATATTCACCTATCCTGTGCTCACTTAGAACTAAATCAATAATTGTATCTTCTCTTACAGATGCCAGGAATAGTCACTCCAAGAAGCAGTCATTTAAGGTGTCAAGAAACTGCAGGCCTAAACTACATCCCTCTTTCGAAAGAGGGATGTAAATTAGACAGGTTGAAATTGCAAATGAAGCTGGGATTTGAATTTCTTGTGCTTCATTTGCATAATGGCAGCCACACATTCTTTCAAAAACAGGTGTTTCAAAAGTGAAAACGCTGTCTAGATGCAGTTTTCAGAAAAAAAAACCTCTCTCGAAAGATTACGTACGTACTCCACACACAAAAAAAAAAAAAAAAAAAAAGAGCAGGATCTTTTGAAAGGGTTTAGACAAAGCCTGTATCCCATCCTATGGTTATCTGTATCTAGTCAATATGGGGATGGTTGAAATCCCCCTTTCAGGTTTTTTTAATTTTTACAGCTTTTGGGCATGTCTATACTGCAGGGCAAAAGTTGAATTAAGATATGCAATTTTAGCTACATCAATTGTGTAGCTGAACTCGAAATAGCTTAATTCAGCTTTTGGCACTGTCTACACAGCAGGAAATTGAAGGAAGAACACACTTCCTTTGACTTCCCTTACTCCTTGTGAAATGAGGGTTTCAGAAATTGGAGCAAGAAGTCTGCCCAAATTATTTCAAAATAGTGGATTGCTGTGTAGATGCACACTTTGTAATTCCGAAATATTTGGCAGTTATTCCAAAATAATAATGCTATGTAGATGTATCCTCTCTGATCTCCCTGAGCATTTCATGGTCACTGTCAGCAGCCTGGTCAGGTGGTCATTAATATATTCGTACTGCAATATTATTGTTAGATCATGGAACTCATGGAGATTCTATGGTAAAGTTTGCTTCATTTAAGATTTTTACCTCATTTGATCCTGCACTCTCTTTCACATATAATGCTACTCTCCTCTCCCCCACCAGCATGACCTGTTCTCTCCTTCAGATATATTGTGTGTTCTGGTATTACTGTGTCCCATTGATTATCCTCATTCCATCAAGTTTCCATGATAGCTAATATCCTCATTTAATATGAGGCACTCTAATTCATCCATCTTACTTAGATTTCTAACATTTGTATATAAGTGTAACATCAACAGGTAGAACCAAACCTGGGGCTTGTGGAGCTTAGTGCATGAGCCTCTACTCCTAGACTTCCATCTCTTACCTACCAGACTAAAATTGGCCTCCAGGACCTCTTCTCTTCTGCCCTGTGTCATAGGTACCTACATGTACCAGGACTTCCAGCTCTTCTCCAGCACTACAGGTAAGTCTACCTAGATGTCTCAAGAGCTCTGCAATCTTTGCTCTGAGAGGTGGGTGGGTGTTTCTTTTCATCAAGTCATCCTGCAGTTCACCCACTCATTGCAAACCAAGCTATGTTTCCAGTGATTGAATCCCCCATAACTATTACCTGTCTCTTTCTAATAAGTAAAGTTCCCTCCCCTGGAGAAGTATCCTCAGCTTCACATACACATTCTTAATCTTGATTCCCTGCCTCTGTTTGTTACCCCTTCCTATCAGACTCCATTGCTGCATGTATTATATAGACCAAAATTAAAGGAATCTAAGGAATAGCATGAAAAATAAAATAAAAGCAGTCAAATAAAAAGTGGGGGGAAGCTGCTTGATAAGACTAAGCACTGATTAATGACAATTTTGCCCCCCAAAAATATATTGAAAACAAACAAAAAAAAGAACTTTGTGCTTTATCATCATCATCTCCTCCTCCTCCTTCTGAAAGGAAGCTTTGGTTAGAGAGCTAGCAATTATTTGTACATTTACAATTTGGAGATATACAGATTTAGGACCGAATCCTATTCACACAAGGTGTTCCATTGAATTATTGGGATTAGTAGCACAAGCCAGGAAAGCATGCGTTAGCCCATTCTTAACATCATGCAAACATATTAAATACTATAGTTTAGTGTTATAGCAGCACACCACCGGTGCTGAAAACTGAAGAAAAAAAAAAAAAGACAGACAACCAACAAGCATGTGCAGCCCTGTCCTAAGTGTCTTGTCTACAGAGGTTAGTGACATGTAAAAAAAGAATTAGCATTTACTTTTGTTATTGTAGAAAATCAGAAATTAAAAAAAAGCCTGCAAGACAATATATTGGTATGGGGCCATTAAAGGAATTACATTGCCCATTGAATACCATTTAGCTTAGAATCAGTGCTAGTACTATTAATTTCTACCTTCTTAATGCACACTTTAGCTAGCACACGACCCATACTGTGTAACAGCAGTTACACCCCAGGGACTAGAGATTAACAGCATGTGCTACGAGTGGTTTATTTTACAATTGCTGTGAAATAGAAGCGGATGGAAATGAGCCACTGGTGAATTACTTTGCCAGCAATATCAACAATATTTGTATCACTGTGGAAAAGCTTTTTTTTTTTTTAAACCAAGAAAGAAAAAGTGAGATTGTTTTCTTTATTGTTAACAGAAGGATATACTTAAGGGGGAAACATGGGAGATTGGAAAGATAGGAGAAAAAGATGTTACTAAATCCTGCAGTTCATTGTTTTTTGCAGCTTATCTGAATAAATGTTACCAGCTAAATCTCTAGGTCACACTTAATTAAAAACACAATTTGGGCAGAAAAAGCAATGCACTCAAATAGAATGAAAGTTATTTCCCGGATAAACTACAGTCCATCAGCTCTTTCAGAGTCCTGAAGAGGGGGAAAAGGATCTCAAAGCAGATGTGTATAAGTGGGTGCGTATATATTTTCAAAATGTTTGCTCTGAAGGAAAGGAAAGAAATCCTGCCTTTCCTCATTGTTCTTCTACAGAAGACAATTTGAACTGCCAAAGACCTAATTAATGTTTGTCTTAAATTAAAATGAAAGATTCCTGTATGATCTACCACACTTCTGATGAATACATAAACGATATTTAACATTGGCAATTCTAACTCAATCAGCTGTTTAGTGATAGCCCATTTTAAGGTTATTTACTCCCCAATGTCAAAGGTTTCCCCCTCCCTCTCCCACAAGAAGTATACATTACTGAAGTGGTAAACAGCCTCGATTATTGTTCTTATAATGCTAAGATGTACTGAATTCCCACCTTACTTTCCACTTCTTCTTAGGAGTGATGGAGAGAAAATCTTTGGTATTATTGTACAAGCCGGAAGTAGATACACACAAGTTACACCCACACTTCCTGTCTATAATTGATTTTTTTAAAGGGTTCCTTTTTCTGCAGTAATTTTCACTCTTTTCTACTCTAGCCTATGTTTACCTGCAAGCAATTCCATGTTTGTCTTTGATCTTAGGGTCTCGGTGCAAATCTGAATTTGTTTGTTTTCTGGCTGCTAGTCCTTAAATTACCATAGTAATTACTAAAGGAGACAGCAGACTGCTTCTCCCTATCCTTTAGTGGCCCCAAAGGCCAGGCATAGCTAATTTCAGGCTATCTGCTAATGGTATGATTTATACAGAATATTCAGAATTACATACCTATTTATAATTATAGCACAGCTGAGAGAAAAGATGCTATAAGAGACATTTGAGAGGTTGGTGACAAGGAAAAGGACAATATTAGAGCCTTGTCACAAATGCTGCAAACCGTGGTGAGAAGATGAAGCTCAGCTGGTTTCTCACTCAGGTGTAGCTCCCTTTCTATTCGTTAGCATTTATATGCCTGGGATTTGGGTGTAACAACTGTAAAATGAATATGTGATTCTAGTATTGCCTCATTGGGACCTTCTGCTGCTCCCATCCAAGTCAACAGCCAACCTCTCACTGACATCAATAGAAGCAGGAATTCTCTCCCCCCCCCCTCCCCATATGTTAAGAGACCCTGAAATTGATAAAAGTAGACACCTCATTTGGGAGAATTTACAACATTTTCCACATACTGGAATAGTGCTTTAGCCTTCAGAGGAGAGGTTTTATGCAATGAGTTCCCATTTGACTGCCTCTGCTCATCTGAAAGAAATTTCTCTAGAAGACTAGTGGGGATGATCGCGTGCCCTGTCCAATATTTCCAAGTAGATCTGATTAAGGATACATGGTCATACACTGACTTCTTATACAGTCATTGTATTAACAATTGCTTTGAAACATTCTGAGCTATCCAGAATATAAAAGGCATAGTACAGCACATCATCAGGGACAGCTGCTTGTGTTAGTAAGACTTCTGGTTAATGAATTGAACAAAGTAGTACCTAGCAGAACTCATTAGCGATTAGTTTCATTCAGGTACACAAGCTAGGTTTAGGCCAGCCCCTGCATTTAATATTTTTATTTGTGTAAATTTATTTTAAAAAAATCATTTATATTGCCTCAAGATTATGAAGAAAGCAGTTGGCTGCACTTCTTCATTCATTTAAAACTAGCTAAAATGCTTAAAGTTCTCAGATGGAGAAGATGCTTTCCTGGAACTGTATTATCTTCATGTTTTTAAGAAGGTGTGATGGGGTAAGCCACAGAAGTCCCCTTGGGGTTGTCCCCAGGTGTGATGATTACACCATTGATGCCCACCTTCATGCTCTCTGACACGACTCCACCTCCCTATCCTCCTAGACCGGATCCTCTGGTCTACACCAGACAAGGCACAGAGATGGGGTTATCACCCACATTCCAAGCAACACAGACACCGAACCAGCCCCCAAAAAGAGACCAAAACCCTGAATAAATCCATCTTACCCTGTGTCAATGTTTTAACATAGTGAAAACTCACAAGGTCCACCCACTTTATCAATGAAAGATATGCACAATTATTGCTCCTCCCCCAGATAATTACTAGTTTAATAATCAACAAAAGCATTTTAAGTATAAAAGTAGAATTTAAGCGATTGCAAGTGAAGACAGTGAGATCAGAGTAAAGGACTAAATTAAAATGAACAAAAAATGCTCAACTAGTTGTAATCCATGGGAGGAGTGTCTAGACTTCAGGGTTTTGTCAACAAAAGTGGACTTGTCTCGACAAAACTATACCAGAAAAAAAACTATACCAGGAAAAAAAAAGAACTTGGTGTCTAAGTACACAAGTGATACAGATTTTGCTATATCATTCTCTTCTGCTTGTATACATCTGAATGTCATTATTCAGTTTCCAAAAGATGCTGTGCAGAAATAGAGAAGCACACAAGTGCTCAGCTCACATTAATTCTGTTATCTACAGATATTGGTAGATTTAAGTGCTCTCAGTCACAGTACTTTGATTACGTATGCCAAATCTATATGGTTTCATGAAAAAGGGAGTCTGGTTATTTATGTCCATTGCAAGCAGATAGAGTCAGTTTTCCTAAATAGTAGCGTTTAAAAAACCCCACAATCACTGCAGAACTGTGTGTGTGTCTGAAAACCGAGGCAGACTGAAGTCAGAGCAAAAACTAAATCTCATTTTGTTATCAAGCATAAGAGATCCCACAATGTGGACAGCTGAAAAGTATTCTGTTATCTCATATTATCTTGAAATTAATCCATTATAACCTCTTTGCAATATAAAATACGCAGTAAAGGAGGGAGGCTCTTCTGTGTAAAGTACATGCTGATGAAGAGGCACTTAACTTTTAGTTATGTTGAAGGAATACTTCATGAATCCTGACATGAGTATTACTACCAAGTTAAAACACAAAACCTTATGTCATTACAGTGGTATGGCTGAGATTTCACTGGCTAAGTAGTAGTCAGGAAATTCAGAGTTAAGGTTAGAGATAAGCTACAAGCTCCTAAAAACAAAAGCTTGGAATTAAAAGTATCATATCCCATAAACATGGAAAATAGTATATTCTGATAAGAAACAGCCAGCTTCAAAAACCAGGTGTTCTACAGATGTCTCTTCATTTTTCAGGTCTTCTATTCAAGCACTATTCATTAGCAAATTCACGCTTTGTAAGTGACTTTTGTGCACAGCTAATTTGATGCTTGCAGTGTGGAAAATATCCAGCTAACACTGCTAGAAATTCAAATAGCCACAGGCAGCAGTAACTCATGCCCAATCACACATCCATCAGTCAACATACAGTTCAACAGTGATCTGATAGAGAAGTCTCAGGAGGTAGCCATGTTAGTCTGTAACTTTAAAAACAACAGGTAGTATATAAAATCATGAGCCATTGAGTCCTTGGCCTGTTTGCCAATTAACTTGTGTTTTGTGGGGGAAGAAGGGAACATTTAAGAAAAGGCAGTTGTACACACAAGCTGATTAAATAACTGATAAAAAAATTAAAAATTTCAATAATCTTCATCACTGACGTGTGTGCACGTGCACACGCAAAAATACCCTTTTCAGGATTTGCACATCTTTGGCTGTAGCTACCTATTCCACTGATTGAAATATGAAGGAAGCATTGAAATGCCTGAGGAAGTCAGCAGCTACTAGTAAGATTCTTAAAAGTTAAACTTCTTGTACAAGCAAATTGGCCAAAGCTCAGTCATTTAAGCACTTCCTGGTTAAAGCTTTAGATACATATATCTTGAAGAGTTCACTAACTTACCACTTCAGTTTACCTCTACACAAAGATTTCTATGAATCCTAAAAAGTCACAACTACAGGACTGTCCATCTGCACATCAACTTTTTTTCCAGGAAGTCCTGCATATAAGTGTCCCTCCCCCCCAGGGACTTAAATGGTGCATGTGTCTCATGTTGGTCTTTCTGCATTGGGGTAAGTCCCCACCCTGGGGCTGCGTCTAGACTGGCCAGTTTTTGTGGAAAATTATCTGCTTTTCCGCAAAAACTTGCCAGCTGTCTACACTGGCCGCTTGAATTTCCGCAAAAGCACTGACGATCTGATGTAAGATTGTCAGTGCTTTTGTGGAAAAACTATGCTGCTCCCGTTCGGGCAAAAGTCCCTTTTGCACAAAACTTTTGCGCAAAAGGGCCAGTGTAGACAGTAGAGATTTCTTTTCCGCAAAAAAGCCCCAATCGCGAAAAAGCGTGTCTAGATTGGTCACGGACGCTTTTCCGCAAAAAGTGCTTTTGCGGAAAAGTGTCCGTGCCAATCTAGACTCTCTTTTTCCGAAAATGCTTTTAACGGAAAACTTTTCCGTTAAAAGCATTTTCGGAAAATCATGCCAGTCTAGATGTAGCCTGGGTGTTTTAAGATTTATACACAAACTCCTAAAAGCTTTGTCCTGAGCATAACATATTTTCTAAGCAGAAGTTTTCCTGTGCCTAGCCAGTTTTAAGTGTGTGTGCTCAGATTTCTATTTTAAACAAACAAAAACTCAGGAAGTTGCAAGGTTTAAAGTTTCTGCAGTGAATACAGTAAAAGATTCACACATAGCAAGAACTTTACAGCTAAAATGATTACATGCAATTTGAAACATGGTAACGGTCTGTCAAAATAGTTTACATAAATATTCTATTGACGTTCATCCAGTCAATTAACAGAAACATTGACAGGTGAAAATTAATCATTCATTCCACAAAAAATGCTAGCTCTGAATCCAGTGACAGACTAATGCCGTTTTTAAATACTGATATACCTCACCAACAATTAAAAGAATTTACATTGCCCATGATAAGTAAGTTATACTCATGTGCATAGCGAAAGTTCGGTGTACCTTGTAGTTTAGAAATAGAGTAATTTTAAGGAGTATAGTGATTTTTATATGGAAAGATGAGTGCTAACAAAGGTACAAACTATACACATAGTGGAATGCTTATGTAAATGATTCTTACTAATCATTACCATCATTTTTAAGCAGTATAACCTCAACTTCATCCCCATTCCCTCACATCTTCTTTAAAAGTAGTAGTTTTGAACTTTCCTACCAACATAAGGCTCTTCTGAGCTAGTCTAAGATGTCAAACACACTCTTGCCTATCTTTTTCCACACCTCCCTTTTGTTTCTCTTGGTACTTTACATCATGTTCCAATCTCTTCAGTTGCAGCTTTGCTCCTATGAATAAACACACTTTCAGTCTGTCAATCTATGTATTTTCTTAACTTATGCACACGAACACTAATCTAATTTAGGCTAAAAGTGATTGAGTGAAATTTTTTAAATTTTTAAGTCCATTGATTTTCAATTAGAATTGGGCTCCTAAGTCAATTAGGAGAATTTTACCATCGGACTTAGTGTCCAAAAAACACCCAATTTCAGGCATCTTCTAAGGGCCTGATTTTCAGAAAGTGTTGAGCAGCCACACTACGAAACAAAGGCACTTTGGAGAGGTCCTAGGTTTGGCACCCAGAAGCTGAAATGGCCAAAAATTACTAGCCGCTTTTGAAAAGTTAGGCTTATATTTTCTAATTTTCAAATGGACAAGAAATAAGAATTTCTGGCTAGAGCACTGGTGAACTGAAACAATCTTGAGTTTGAGCAATACATTCTTCTCTAATGAACCTGGATTATGCTGTCCCAACTCTCCTCCCACATAACCCACCCACACGTACTCACAAAATATTTGTTTTGTCAGATGAACATCCAAACTAGTTTTACTACAGCATGGAGCTAAACTTGACTTTTCATACCTAAATAGGACTTCCCAGATCAACAGAGCATTAGAGCAAGATAGACTAGAATTTACCTCAATACATCAGATTTTTCCTTGTATATCACACCTAAACCAGGTTTCTGATAATCCAGAACCAATAAAGGAGATTAATGATGCAGGGTATATGTTAGAGAGATCTGGGTGAAGGCAATCCTCTGCTTGTCACAGCAAGAGGACTTGTTAAACTTTATTATAATAACCTAAAAATTAGCATCATTAATCTTATTTTATAGCTCACAAGTTGAAGAGGAAAACAGTCAATCATGCACTTTGAAGAAAAATTATTAATTTAATTATAAATCACTTTCTGGACAAAAGTCTCAGAACAGATACAATACATTGCTTTCTTTACAAATAAGTTGTAATATTTTAAAGTTACTTCAAGTAATCTTCATTTTAACCAACAATTCACTTTTTTCAACTGAAGCAATATTTTCTGTAGTAAGTTTTCAAAGCGTAAACCTTCAGCAATTACAAAGTAATGGACTTCTTTTCAGAGAATGTTAATGATAATTTATGCACTTACTTTGAAGAGTGCTGGCCATTCACACTGCTGTTACACAGTTTTGATCACCGAAAAGGGGACAACAGTTCCTGTTACCTCTTGCTCTCAGTCTGTATGCATCACCTAAACTAAAGGGAACTGATAGGTTCATGCCAGAAAGTATTTATTCATGCTCACTGAGTTTGACAAACCTCAGACTTCCCTTTGTCACAGAGGTCTTTACATGGCTTTGTAAGGGCTAGAAGCAGCTTGGTATCCAATGTAACTAATCAGATTTCTACAATGCCTATCCCTCATACAGCACCAACAGAAACCACCAGAAGGATACTACATGACAATATCAACTTATCAAAGTTGGTCCAGTAAAGATATTACTTCACTCACCTTGTTCTCTAATATCCTGGGATCAACACAGCTAAAACATTGCAAATATCAATATATTTGTTTGAGACAGTCATTTGATCTTCTCTTTCCAGAAGGCCAGATTTTTTTCCCCTCCCATTCTCCATGGCTTTTCTTCCTCCTCTTGCTCTTATGCCCTTCTCCCTCATGATCTCCATGGGAATGTATAGTTACCACAGACAAAAAGAATTGGCCTTGCATCTATATCTGATTAAACACAATCACCTGAAGGCATAGCCTGTCTAGTCAGGGTCTAAGATCCACACCAAGAAAGACTAAAGAATGTCCCACTCCTCAGTTATCTAAACTCCAGCTTCATTGGCTGTAGCATTTCTGTGGAGCACAGCTGTGTTCATGTGTCATGTGCTTTGAGCCTCTATTTCACATATTTAAAATGAAATTAATACTGCCTTTCTTCTAACCTCTTTTTTCCCCCTAATATAGTTACACTTCAAACTCCTTGGCACAAGGACTGTCTCCAGCAATGACCCATAGCAAATAAAGACCCAGTTTACATTGGGGCTCTTATCAATAGTACAACACAGATAAATAATAGTAGGTTAAGACTAGAGATATGAGCTTAGCCCAGAGTATAATAGGGAGCCAGAGAAGTTCCTGACCAGTTAATCTAAAGATTGAACCCTTTCACATGTGCAGTAATATTTCCTCAAGCAGAATCAGTGTTATCCTGTGGCAAAGTGAAACTTCTCTCACATTTTTTTCTTCCATTAAAAACACAGTTGAATCTAATATGATTGATTAGGATAGCAAGAAATATTGTCTGCTCTGGTTCTCTTTTGTGTGTTCCCTCAATAAAAATCAAGGGAAAAACATTTGTTTCCAATTTATGGTGTAAGAAAGCCATTAAGATGATCCAAAAGGAGTGCCTGCAGCAGTGCCAGCCTGTACTTTGATCTTGAGGGTTGATGGTCTGGGACAGAAGACTTACAGGTGTGAAGGAAATCAGTAGGTGCTTTAGGAAATGGTGATGGTGATGCAGTGGAGGATGGTCTTTCTCCTATCCATATTAAATCAATACCTCAGCATTATACCAGTATCTCAGCAAGCAGTTAGGGAACACTGTGCAGATGCAAGCGTGATTTTACTGAAGTGGTGTAAAATATCATATCCTGACTTCACAAAATATCCCATTGCAGTGTTGGCAGGGGAGGATGGCTTAGCTTCAATGTGCTGGTCAATTTTCCTCTTGGGTCCTTGCAGTGTATTAAACTATAGGCCTTGGAATTCGAGTTGAATTCATGATTCTTCACTTTTTATATAAAAACTGCTTTGTGTTATATTATTGTTTACAGTTTAAGTCTTGCATTGTTTCATCCCACATATCCCTGCATTTCACTAGGAGGAGCAGAGGTTGTACATAGGAATTATATACATCTTCTGGGTGTTAGTAACATATGAAGCTTAGGCCTTGTCTACACTACAATCCCCTCACCTCTTCAATTATCACTGATGTGAGACTGACAGCCTTCTGTTCTGGGAGACATCCCTGGAGGTTGAGTGGAAGGCTGCCCTTGACTTCAGAGCCTCCTCTCCCAATGCAGGGGAGGGGAGGCTCTGAAGTGTGGGGTACATCCACACTGCAGGGCAGAAGTTGAATTAAGCTATGCAACTTCAGCTATGTCAATTACATAGCTGAAGTCAAAATAGTTTAATTTGGCTTTAGGCGTTGTCTGCACAGCAGGAAGTTGAAGGAAGAACACTCTTCGTTTGACTTCCCTTACTCATTGTGAAATGAGGGTTACAGAAGTCCAAGTAAGAAGTCTTCCAGTTCAACATTATTTCAAAATAATGGCTTTCTGTGTATATGCACTCTGTTATTTCGGAATAACATCTCCATCACTGAAGATATTTGAAAGCGGGTTAGACAAACACCTGTCAGGGATGATATAGACAGTGCTTGGTCCTGCTGTGAGGGCAGGGAACTGAACTCAATGACCTCTCAAGGTCCCTTCCAATTCTATCACTTATTCTGAAATAACAGTGCTGTGTAGACATAGGCTTGCTGAGGAGGGCATGTGGTTCAGCATGGGCTGGAGGGGTGCTCTGTGCTATCTGCCTCTTATATGACTACCAGGCATGTCAGCAGCTCTGTTTGCTGCCCTATAAGCCCAAGTTGTCCTCCTGTGGCTGAGGTTCACATTCGCTGCATGCTCGCCTCTCCTCATGCACTGTTGACATCTCCTCAGCATCATTCTCCTCCATGCATTTAATTGTGCATTGTCCACTGCCTTTGCCCATTGAACATGTCAACCCGATTGGCCATCACAGACCTGAAGGCAAAAATGTAAACATTGAAGGAGCCAGAATAGTAGGCAACAGGCCCATTATTGCACCTGCTATAATGAAAAAAAGTGAAGGGCAAACTGTACAGGAGATACATTGGGGAGTGTAGAACCTAATCTCTTAGCATAAAAGAACATCTGTCTAAGACATTAGGCATGTTGTGTTCAAGGAAAGTTATGCTTTTAAGGAGGGGGTCCGGGTATGGCGGCCAGGCATGGCAGGGACTCATGTGTTTGGCATTTCCTGTTAACCAGGAGTGAGCAACTTTCCTTTCCACAGAAGCCTGCACGGGGAGGAAGTCCAGACATGGTGGGAGGGCAGGGGCTCATACCATGCTTTGTTGGGGGATGAGCCAATGGCCATTTACTGCCTTAGTGGTATCAGTTACATTGCTTCTCCTGCTTCATCCAGCTTGCCATGCACAATATCAGTCTTCTCTGACTCACACAGAATAAGGAGCAGAAGTTGACTGAAAGTGGCCAGAGGCATGGACCTTATGATGCAATGAGGCCAGATCACTTATTGCTGACGTAGCATGGAAATGTGTCCTATCCATGGAGGATGGAATAAGGCAGGCCTCCCCAGAAACATTGTGAGAAGGATGAAAGACTATCTCTTGTGAGAGTTTTATGGAGATGTGCAGGGAGGATTTATTTGCTTTCAAATGTATTTTTATTTGGTGCCTGTGTTTAACCTTTTAGTCACCAAGTGTTGACCAACACTCCTATCCATCACAACTCATCAGGGAAACAGAAATAAAAGCCTTTGTTTGAAGGTTTTTTATAAGAGCTATTACAAGGCTTTTTGCAGTACTTTAAAACAACCTCACTTTAAGCTACTTTCATCTTTGATTTTTTTTTTTTTGTTTAAGTTACTTTGACGTGTAGAACAGCAGCCAAACATATAGACTTTCAATTGTTAGTTATTTATGAGACCTGGATGAGGAAACAAAAACCAACACATATTGAATATGGAGGGATCTTAGACTGTTACAGTTTTAGCCTCCAGAGTTTTTTCAGTGGCTCATTAGAGATTCAAGCCAACAACTCCCTTTCTTCACTTCCCCAAGCACCCCTCTTACATTTTCAAAAAATACAAGAAAAAAGGAGCTGCATTGTTTTTGTCAGTTCATTGATCAATTTAATTCTCACATCTTAGGGAAAATGCAGCCACACTGTTTGGTGAAGATCATGACAGAGATTAAGCAATGGGAGTATTTCATATGGCATGAATAGGAACTTTATGTAATAACAAATAACACAAGTCATCTTGTAGGCCTGAAATGTAAACATTATATGGCGCTTATTAAATGTATTCTAATATATTGGAGCACAATGACAGATGATGCTAATGTACAACCAGGAGCATAAAAGTAATTTTATTCTTCAAGCAGAACATTCTTACTTATGGGAAAGTTTCAAGCATGTTTCTAACATGTCCATTACGTAAACATTATGAAGTTTCTCAAAGATTATACTTGACTCCTATAGACTGCCAGTGATTTTGCAATATTACTCACTTTCATTGGAGTGCTATTGATCTAGATTAACTGTTTACTCTTTCATGTGTGCCTATGTGGGAAGTGAAGTTATAACCTTTTGTTCAATTCCAAGAGTTACTTCATTACCTGAAGCCTTCCCAGCTGCTGAAACAAAAAAGTTTTCAGATCACAAGAATACAGCTTCATTTAGCTATTTCACAAGGATTCATACGCTGTAGAATGCTGGGATAGTTTTCTGCTGAAGTGAGAAACAAGAGTTGCTACTTGCAATTTAAGAGCCTGGTACCCACCACTTACTTGCCCTCCTGTTCAAGTTCATCTGCAGTCTTTAAAGAGACCCACTCCTGGTATCAGGTAGTACTCTCAGGGTCTCCTCCTGGCCTGGATGCAATGGTTTTGCCCTTTCTGGTCTGTTCTGGCCCCAGGTCTCTGGCTGGGTTGATAAGTAATTCTATTCCCTTCTGATCATTTTGCTATTCAACTAAGCTTTCCCAGTGTCCTGGGAAGGAAGGGCAGGGGGACACACCCATGCCCACCCATTACTCCAAGTCCCAGCACAGGGACCCTAAGAATATCACCCATATACCGTCTTGTCCCTTTATCTCATCTGCTTTCAATTCCGTGGGCCACTTTCCCATAGCCCTAGCCTTAAATGGTGCTTCATCCTTAGCACACCTGTGTTCAAGTCCAACAGCCAGTCAGGAGCATTTACATTCCCCAGTCTTCGCCAGCACTTAGCTGTCCATGGTGCACCATGGAGCCATGAGAATGAACTGCCTCTGGTCTTCAAGTCACCTCCTTTTAATATGGCCTTCCTAGGCACAGATTTTCTGTTCCCTGCAGTTTCCTTAGGCCACTAGAAGGACCTAGCTCCGCTGCTCCTTAGCTAGCATGTGGCAGAACCATGAGGACTCCAGCAGAGGGCCTCTGGTCCACCTCATCACATGCACATGATTCTAGAAGATGTGAAATCAAATCAATATTTTCATTATAACTGGTTCTGGAATACAGCTGTACTTGAGTTTTACCTAGAAAGTATACTAACCTAATTTAACAGACATAAACTACAGTGCAATTAATTGTGAAGGCTGAAACTTTATTTTAAACTATTACCCGAGTGGTAACCTTGGTTGAACCATCCTGCCAGGTAGCTTGAAGGGCATACCTCAATAGGCAGAGGAAGTTACTCATCTTGTACAATAACGACGGTTCTTTGAGGCGTGTCCCCCCGTGGATGCTCCACTCTAGGTGTCGGGTTCGTCCTGGCACCACAGGTCGGAGACTCATCAGCCGTGGTTCAGCTGCACCGTGCATGCGCGGCAGCATCGCGTTCCCTTTGCGCCGTTTGGGAGTCTGCACATGGTCCAGCTCCCGCCAGTTCCTCCTAATCGGGTTTTTCCTGAAAGACAAAGAAGAGACTCTGAAGCGGGGAGGAGGGCAGGTCGTGGAGCACCCACGGGGGACACACGCCTCGAAGAACTATCATTACCGCACAAGGTGAGTAACTTCCTCTTCAGGTAGTGTCCCTGTGGGTACTCCACTCTAGGCAAGTACAGAGCAGTAGCCTGGTCTGCAGCGGTGGGATCAGAATTATGATCTCTTTGCCATGGAGAGCACTGTGGAGGCCAGTGCTAAGTCATGAACAAGAGCGTCCGTAGCATAATGTTTCGCAAATGTTATGTCCTAGGACCAGGTTGCCACACAGCGGATATCCTATAATGGGACTCCTTTGAGGAAGGCCAGCGATGTGGCCGTCGCTCTAGTGGAGTGAGCCTTCATTGAGGTTGGTATGAGCTTATTGCTTAATGAGTAGCATCGTGCAATGCATTTCACAATTAGTTTAGAAATACTCTGCAACATTAAGGGTTGGCCTTTAGTTAGTTCGTCCATGCATAGCAATAGACATGACCGTCAGAAGGGGCGTGTTCTCTCAAGGTAGAACGCCAACACTCTACGCACATCCAAGGTATGTAGTCAGGCTTCATGGCGAAAGCATGTGGTTTGGGATAAAAGGTTGGGAGTATAATGGGCTTGTTGACATGGAATTCCGAGTTCACTTTTGGTAAGAAGTTGGGGCGGGATCATAGTATTACTCCATGGTTGGTAAACAGAGCAGCCGAGAGAGCAGCCAACTCACCCACCTGATGTGCTGACATGATAGCTAGCAAGATGACGACTTTCATCGTGAGTGTAGCCATGTCACAGGTGGCTAGGGATTCGAATGGTGGGTACATGAGTGTCCAAGACTAGCTCCAAGTCCCATAGCACCGGAGGTTTTCTGCACAGAGGGCATAGGTTCACGAGACCTTTTAAAAGTCATTTGGTCATGGGGTGAACAAATACTGAGTAACCCTCTATCGGTTATCTGAAGGCAGAGATTGCTGAAAGATGAACTCTGATGGTCGGTAACACCAGGCCCGAGTGCTGAAGTTGTAGTACGTAGTCCAGGATACGATGGATAGGGATGGAAAGTGCATCGATGTTATTGGCAGTGCACCAGGTGTGGAATCGACGCCACTTAAAGGTAAGTTGTTCGTGTGGAATTGTGTCTACTGTGCATTAGCATGTGCTTCACCTCTTGAAAACAGATTACTTCTGCTCAGTGGAACCAGCTAGGAGCCACGCTGTGAGGTGTAGCTGATTGATTTGAGGGTGCATCATTGCCAGCCCTCGTTGCATCGGGTCGTTCTGGCAAGTGGTATGGAGGTCGTAGGGACATTTGCATGAGAAGGAGAAGCCATGTGTGCCTAGGCCAAAACAGGGCTATAATTATGACTGTGGCTCTGTCCATGGCTATTTTCTCCAGTACTTTCGGAAGAAGTAGAATTAGCGGAAAGGCATAGAGAAGGTGGCAACTCCACTCCAGCAGGAATGCATCCCCGAGGGACTTCGGTCCCAGACCTGCTCTGGAGCAGTATTTCAGGCACTTCTCACTGAGATGTGTCGTAAATAGATCTATAATGGGAGTACCCCCATCGTTGGAAGAGAAAGTGTGTTACATCTCGGTTGAGTTCCCACTCATGCTGAAGAAAGTAGAGCCTGCTGAGGGTGTCGGCAATGGTATTGTCCTTACCCGGTAGGTATGTACCAATGATGTTGATGCTGTGCTGAATGCACCAGTTCCATAGCTGTGTGGCTTCTGCGCAGAGGGATTTGGATCTGGCTCCAGCCTGACGGTTGATATAGTAAACTGTGGTCATGTTGTCAGTAAGGACTTGAATAGTATGACCACGAATTGTGGGTAGCAATATTTTGCATGCATTGAATACTGCCCTGAGCTCTAGAAGATTGATATGTTGAAGAGCTTCCCCTGCAGTCCATTGACCTTGAGCATGATCTCCCGCACAGTGGGCTCCCCAACCTAGAAGAGACACGTCCATTGTAATCTGCATCATGGATTGTGGCCGGTGGTAGGGAACGCCTGAGAGCATGTTGGTAGAAGAGGCCCACCATGTTAGGGAGTGTCGCACTAATCAGGGGTGCCACCTCTAGCCTGTGAATATCCTGGTTGCCTGGGTGGCAGATTGATGCTATCCAATGTTGGAGAGATCTGACATGCAGCCTCGTGTGTTGCACCATGTAAGTCATGGCCGCCATATGCCCCATGAGTTGCAAGCAGGTAAGTCTGGGGACTTTAGGGCTGATGGAAAGAGTGTGCACAAGGCTTTGTATTTTGTGGAATCTGTCCAGAGGAAGATAGGCCCTGGCTGTTATAGAATCTAATCATGCCCCAATGAACTCAAGAGACGGTGAAGGAGGATTTTGGGACATTGAGGGGACGTAGAACAAGAGTGGTCTAACAAATAGTAGTGTCAATGGTGGTAGTCACAATGTCGATAGCATCAGTCATAGTAATACCTCCTTGGGGAATATTCAGGCGAGTACCTTCTTTGAGCCACTTGATATCTGGAACACTATGATCATGTGGGTGATCTAGGTGAGTGAGATCTACGACTCATGTACAATGGGGAGTGAGTGCCTGCATTATCGCTGTGATGATGGTGAATATTGTGGTGAGTGCCTGTGTTGCTGGCTAATTAATGGCTCTCATGCTGTGATGGCACCGAGAAACCGTAGCCTGGCAAATGAGGCTATGGAGAGAAGACAGCTGGTTCCGGGTTAGGAGAGGGCGTAATTATCCTCCTAGACTTATGCTTGGCTTTCCCCAGTGTGGGAGAAGGTAGTCTATGGTGCTCTGGTACGTCTTGTACCGGTGCCGAAGATGTAGGTGGAAGCGTCACTGTTGTTTGCGGTGCCAGTGCATCAAGTGAGCTTGGTGCTATTGAGATCAGTGCCGAGCTTTATGATGATGAGGCACTCTTTGAGGGTTCTGCAGGTGGTGCTGGAGCGCTCGATACCGCCGGACTCCATGTTGGTCTTATTGCTGGTGTCAGCACTGGTGCCGTGTTCAGTTCCGACGCCTGTTATCAGGGCTGGCTTTAGGAAGTACTCAAATTTTGGCTGAGCAAAAACACACAACTCACAACCCCTTTAAATTCCCAGCTACAGGGAGAGTCCCGCCTTCCAGCCAAACCCACAGGCCAACTCCCCCTCCCGCAGCACACAGAAACCACCACGCTCCTCCTCCGGGGCCAACGCCCCCTCCCGCAGTGCGCCCAGCACGCCAGCCCACTTCTGCGTTTAGGGCGCGGGGCCCTTTTAGGCATGAGGCCTGATTGGGGGAATTGGACAAATCATCCAAAGCCGGCCCTGCCTGTTGTGATGCCAGTGCTGCCCTGATTGGTGCCGCTGGCTTTTGCTTTGTCAGAGCTGGTGCCAAGTCAGATGTTGGAACTTCGGCTGGTGCCGGTATCGATTCCCTACCTAGGGTCGTACTTGGCTCTGATATGCTGCAGCTCTCCTATGCCTTTGAGCATGGCAGTCAACGGCCGATCCGGATGTCCCTGCCTTATCACCCACACTTCTCCGAGCCAAGGGTGAGTGTCGGGGAGATGACTTTTTGCCTGTTGGTGTTCCTGGGGATGCCAGAGATCTGGGCGGCTCACTCTCAGTGGGCTGCAAGGCCTTACTGAATAAGAGCATTTGAAATTGCCTCTTGTGATCACGCCTCTTCCAAGCCATCAGCTTGGAACAGTGAGGGCATTTCTGAGGAATATGACCCTCGCTCAAGTACTTAATGCAGGTTGAGTGCCCATCCAATGCCAACACTGCGTCTCAGTATGTCGCTCATTTTTTTAAACTGGGGGACCGTGGCATTTCGAGTGATTTAAAGTAAGAACCGAAACTTTGAAGATAAAATTACCACACACACACACACACACACACACACACACACACACACACACACACACACACACACACACACACACACAGAGTAATGAAGGATATACTTTTTTTTTTAAATGAAGAACTATGAGAATAAAACTATATAAACTGCTGACAAACTATAACAACTAACAACTAACTATTTATTTTACAGATTTTTTTCAGTCAGACTGAGAAGGGGTTCGCTCTGCCTGCAATTGTGAACGGTTAGGATAAACTGGCAGGAAACAAACCGCTCGCAGACTCGAAGGGCGTGCAACACTGTCGCACATGCGCAGTCCAGCTGAACCACGGCTGGCAAGTCTCCGACCTGTGGCACCGGGACAAGCCGGACACCTAGAATGGAGCACCCACAGGGACATTACTCAAAGAACCACCAATGTTCTTGTGTACTATAAATTTAATGGAGAGTGTAAAGGCCATACCCCCATGTAGTCAGGCCTGACAAGGAGTGCCACTCCTAACCCATTCCCTTCCCTATCTCCATTGTGGAAGAGGAGATCATGGCAGTCACATACTGGGAGAATCAGTTATTTACCCTCTTCGCGTGCATAATTTTTCCTTAGAAAGCTACACAGCTCTCAGTCAGATCCTAAGTATCCAGCTCTCTCACCAACTGCAATGGAGCTACTGTAGCAGTGACAATTGCCATCTCAATCCTCCAAGACCAGACCTCCAGAGCACCACAAGGAAAGTAAACAACGACACTGCAATTTGGCAGTTTTGCCTGAGTGCTACCTTCCAGACCACATTTACTTTTCAGGCCAAACAGCCCAAACCATTTAAAATATGTTTTTAAAATGGACAGAAAATAATGCAAGCCTGAGGTGTTACAACTAATAATTTTTTTCCAAATTAAAACAGGATTCTCCATGAGCACATTGATGGCAAAACATCTGACAAGGCAAAATAGTAAACGAGGCTGGTTGAAAAAGAAAAAGACCCAGACTTTTTATTCAGATTCTGAAAGGCCTTATGGCCACATAGTAAGAAGCCTTATTATTCCTGCTGTTCTCTAACAGACCCAGGTGACAGGAAATCAAAATGTCAGTGAATAGAATAACGGGAGGAGGTGAACCCAGATACACTTCTAAAAAGGTGTCAGGACAGAGATTGTAATATCTAATGTTGGTTTGCATTATTTGGGATAGTAATTACACAGAAAATGAGTGATAAACACATGATAATGAGACATGGAAACACAAAGCATGCCCCTCCATAATGCAATCAGAAGGAGGAGAGTTTGAAGCTGGCACTTTGAAAAGCAGTTATCAAAAATGTCAGGACTTAAACACAATGAAAAGGATTGATGTGTTGTATATACTGTAATGTTGATGTTATTTACAGTAGATTCCCTGTTGACAGCAAGGCAGCATGGTGACAAAACAATAAAACAGTCATTAAGTCATGTATTTGGGTGACAACATTTTAAAATGTTCCAGATATTTCACTTATTTTTAGTGTCCCTGAATGCTATGGCAAAACCCACACTTCTGGGGGGGGTTTTTTGGGGGTTTTTTTTGTTTGTTTGTTTTTTAAAGAAAAAGTACAATGGATGTGATCAATTGTAAGTAAAAAGGCTGACAGTATTTACTGCTTAAAACATAGGAAAAGCTAATTTAAATAAGCTACAGCAACAAATTTATAGGCCACTTTTCCCATTGACTTGAATGGCAAAACTCTAGCTGACTCCGTGGAGGCAGTTTAGGGTCCCTTTATGCTGGAAAAAAATATTAAACTTGAATGCTATATACATTTCTGACTGTTGAGCATCAGAGTCGTACATCCTGGAAAGCTGAAAGTAGTATTTAAACAGTGCTTTCTAACGTAAAATGTAATCTAGAAGATTTACATGGCATTGCTCAGGTCCTTAACTCAATTATTGTTTTTTGCAAAATAAAAGTGAAAATGTTCATGCTTCATTTATCATTGCATTTGGGGGAGGGGGCTGCAGATGATGGGCTCAGTATACAGGCTGCCCCAATGAGAGAGGACTATCCCAGCCTTCTCTCACTGCAGCAGCTCAGGGTCAAGTGAGAAGCACCTTTCCATGGCCACGGCAGCTCTAGCAGGTGCAGTTGGGGGAGGGGTACATCTGCTGGCTGGGACAGGTCCAGGTTTAAATGCCCCCTGTGCTCCCCAGCCAGAGTGAGGGATGCAACAAACTGTATTTCCCCCTTACTCCCTGCCAAACAGAAGCAGCCAGCAACATCCCTGTACAAATGGGGGGGGGGGGGGGGGGGGGGAAGAAGAGGGAGAGTTCAGCTTGTCCTCGCTAAAGGGCAGCTGCAGGGTGGGAGGCCTGGGGTTGGGGGCATCTCCTTCACTTGCTTGGAGATTATCTGTCTTCTGTATGGTTTAATGAGAAGCAATCCTATTGCCTGGCACAACCAAATCCTTACATTGCTTTAAGTTATAAGAGGAGGCTGTGTACAGAGTTCTTACCATTTAGGAGGAGTTCTTGAACAAAAACTCTCAAATGGTACGTCTACACTAGCCCTCTAGTTCAAACTAGGGAGGCTAATGAGGGCGACCGAAGTTGCTAATGAAGCGTGGGATTTAAAGATCCCATGCTTGATTAGCATAATCCCGGCCGGTCGCCATTTTGGAAACTGACTAGCCTGAAGTAACTGCCCACATCTACACGCAGCAGAGAAGTAGGATTCCAAGATAATTCCAACTATCATTAGCAGCTTCGGTCGCCCTCATTAGCCTCCCTAGTTCGAACTAGAGGGCTAGTGTAGATGTACAGAAATAGATTAGTAGATTAGATAGAGCCTCAGTCCACAGAATGATGCTGACTATGGCTATATAGAGAACTTATCTATATGAACATTTAGCACCTGGAACATGGAGGTGTGAATCTACACGTTATTAGCCTGCCAAATACTGTGTGAACAGTGCTAACATGTATTATCAATAAGTGCATTTTGATCTAGTACTTTTCAATGACTAGATCAAAGCACATTAGGATCAAAAAAAATTAATGACATGCACTACCAGTTAAATATGGAGTACACACAGCTTGTGGTGAATTAAAATTGTTCCTATGCTGGTATAATGAAGGCTATCTATATGATCTGGATAACTTTTTATGTAGGAAAAGGAGCTGCTTGTGTGTCATTTAGGCATTTCAGGGGCAATTATTCAGACCTAGGTATTTTTCCAATTTAAATGAAGGCATTGTTTAACCCATCCTGAAGTGCCTAACAGATTGGCTTTTAATTTTCAAAATTGGATACTCGCTTTTTTTTCTTTCCAGTTTTGTCCATTGTAATGGCCGCATGCCAATGCAGACTCAAGGCCATTTAACCCCTAACCCCGCCCTCTAGCTCTGATGCATGTTTTAAGTGGCTGCATCCATGAAGTTAGTAATCTGTGGGACTCCTCCTTCCCCTTAAGTCTCTTGCACTACTACATATGGCGATAATCTACCCTTTTCAATATACAACCCACCTTATGTAGTTATTTTGCCCACAAAATTCTCTTGCATAGCCCCAAAAAAGACAGCTTAAGTGATCCGAAGTATCTTTCACTAGCCCTCTCCTCTACAAGCAGCATTAATGTCACACTGGGGATGAGAGCCCAACAAGTATTCCAAATGCAATTTTCCAGGGAGGGTGGGGTAGACCAGAAGAAGTTAAAACCATGCACCAGAAAATAAAATTTTTGCAAAATTATGCCTGCAATGACAAAAGGCATGCCAGATTAGAGTAAATTTAGAAGTTGGAGGTTTGTGAAAAATATGCCCCTTTCATGAATACTTTAATATCTAAGCACAGTCTAAATTATCCATTTAACCTAGTAAGGAGACAAAACTTTTTTTCTGTTTGGGGAGGAGGGTAGATATATCTGGTTAGTGAAAACAGGATGAGTCTGGAGCTAAATGTTATCATTTCCTCTAGCATTACCCTTCTCCATCTACAACAATTGAATCCCTTACACATCTTACGGTTATCAATTGCTATATTTAAAAAACACTGAATAGTTTCTAGAAAACAAGACAGGAGTGTGAGATGGTTCTGCGTAGGACTTGCCCTTCATGCAACTCTGAGTGCTTTAAATACTAAATGGCTGTGACTCAATCCTGGAACCAATAACTACCCTACAAGCATATAGGTCATGCCACGGTTACTTTCTGGAGGATGACCCCAACAGCTTCCCCCAAACCATCTGCCCTACAGTGTCCAGCCCTCTCCTAGAAGGCTCACAAAAGATGTGTGTTGTTCTTTTAAAGAGACAATATACTATAACTACACCCTTCCCTTCAATCCGTGCACTGAATTGGTCTATAATAAATGTTTTCACTTTTTATTAAACAAAAACATGGGTTTAAGTCATACAAATATATAAAGAATAAGGCGTTCCAAGCAAACCAAAGTAAAAGATGTGCTTCCAAAACAGACAACAATTGAAAATCTTTGCCTCAAGAAATTCTCCGTTAGAGAAGAAACGGTTGACGCAGGGGTGGAGGGGTAAATGGACTATTTTATTGCTGATGCACATTTACCTTGGACCCCCAATACAATGTTCCAAGTAGCCATGATTTGGCACAGTAACCTCCTTTATCCGTTCTAGTATGTTAATTCACAAATCTATCACTACTTTTCCTAAATCCTCATTTAGTGAAGTTAACGCCGATACAATTAATATTAATAAACAGATGATGAATACAATTATACCCGCTCCTGTTTGTTGTTTGATGGGTTTTAGTTGCCGGTTTTCAGTTAAATCAGCATTACATACCGTCTTAATCAGCATCTGGGGAGGGGGGGGGGGGGAGGAGGAAGGGGAGAAGAGCCCTGACCCTGAAAGTGTTTTTACAGAGTAAGACAACAAAACACACACACTGTTCGGTGCAATCATCTTTCTAGGCTGCAAGGACAAAGGGGGAAACATGTTTAAAGGGCAATGCCTGCTGTGATTTGACCCCTTAACCACTAATGTATAGCTATCCCTATAATTTGTATGTATTCCAACTCTCCCCATAGTCTGCTTCTAAAGACTGAAACTGCTTTGGTTAAAGAAACCCACAGAATGAGGGACACAAGAGCTCTGTGCTCTTGACCTCACCCAGTGAGAGTCATCTCTCCCCTTTTTTTCCCCCTAGCTGCTTAACACTTTGAAATGTGTTCTTTGAAAAGAACGCCCAGATAAAGTTCCTTTTCCCTACTGGGTACAGATACCAAGCTATTTAGTGTGGACTTCATATGGTCTTCTCCTTTGCTGGTAAATTTTTACAATGCAAATTATCTCTTCATGCAATCTCTGATACAAACCAATGGCCTCTTGATTTTGGCCACACCTGGTATGAGATGTTGGTCTCTTTTCTTTGTCAGGTGATAACCTGTTTAAAATCTGTGACCTAAAAAGTGTTTAAACTAGGCAAGTGAGGGCAAGATAAAACCCATGAGTTTTCATAATTCCTCAGAGTTGATGCATATATCCACAATTATATTAATCCACAGTATGTGACTGGCTTTCATTAAAGACCATTCTCAACACACTTTTACAATAGAGTAACAATAAGTGAACTATCAAGAGATTCAATTGCTCATAATTAGAGGTTCAGATCACCACTCACTACGTTGATGGCTTAGATTACCTTCATTTTCTCTGCCTGATGACCAGGCTGGTCAGACAAGCAAATGCATATTCATGTGTGAAAGTCAAAATGTGTCTGTGTTGCTTGTCAAATTCATTTTAAGAACAAATTCTAACACATATTTAGAACTTTGTAAGCACCTGAGCGTGGATCATGCAACAATATGCATCAGTGAATTACTAGTTTTGCCAACGCCGCCTTTTGGATAGGCTATGACAGTATGTTAGATGTACCAAGTATGTCAGACCTGACAAGAGTTGCTAACAGAGTAGTGAACCCCCAAGAAGCTTGTGTCACAATGAATGAATGAGGGGACCAAACACGCAGCTCAACAGCAAGAACATAGGTTATGATTGTTACTGTGCGTCATTTTGCAGCAAAACGAGTCAAGAAAGCAGCAGCAGCTGCCGCCAAGCCTCTCTCAGAAACAATGTAACCCATGTTAGCAAATACCTGTCAGTCAAAAAAGCAAATCAAGACACTTTGCAAGTTGTGAAATTTCACATGAGACAGCTTCTTACTTATTCCAGATGTCAACATATACCGATTCCAATATGCAGGACAAAGTGAGAGCTATCAGCCAAGGCAGGCTGCCAAGACACAAGGACTTGATTGAGAGAAGAAAAGAGGATTCTGTGAATCAGTGGCACTCAGCAACCTTCTAATGATGCTTAACAGCTTTCAGGACTGGGTACTGGTCAAGCAGATTTTCAATTTTATAAAAATTATATACATGTTTCTCCATTAAGTCAGTGTGATATATGATGGAGTTTGCTGCTTGACAGCCCTTCCTGCATTAATGTTCTTTACTTATTGGGACCCTGCCATATCACATGATTTACTATATGGTTGGTGAATATATGCATCTATCTAAATTGCATATCATGTTCCAAGTTGTCTAAGTAATCTACTGCCAGTTTTCTCAAAGTGATTTTTTCTGAATAGAAATAAATTTAAGTTAGCTCAACAATTTCAATCTTTTTCTTTTGTATCCCAGAGCATCTTTATAAACAGAGCAGGAGTGTTGCTGTTCCCAGCCATGGCTTTGTTCCTCCAATCACCCCAGCCTAGCCATTTCTCCTCCTTGTAATGTCCCTACCACTCAACCAGTCGGCATCTAGGTCAGACTGATTTTGATTACGTTTTCTTGGGCACACTGTTCCAGTGTCCCCTATATGAATCTTTTTTTAATTGAAGCAGTTCTTGTACCCGAATTCACAAACTACTCTCTGAACTTCAGAGAATAGAAGGTGCAAAGAGAAATTAAGACAAATGAACTCAAGTCTACTACCTATTCAAGTCTACTTTTGCTATGCCGGTTTCAATTAATACTGTTACTTCCAGACCAGAATGATACTGTTAGCACATTGGTTTAAGTTATTTTTATACCAATGTGGAAAAATTCTATCAGTTCACAATTTTGTAAATATCTATACAGCCCTTGTAGCTTACATAACATCCTCTTGTCAGCACAGATCAAATTTCAGAGGTACACACAAGATTATTCTTCTGCTATTTCTTTCCCACTGCTGTATTTCAACATTCCATCTCTTGTCACTTCCTTCCCTTCTCCCCCATCCGAGTTGCAATCTGGTGTCTTCTTGGCTTTAATGAGAGTTCTAGTCAACTAGACCAATTTTCCAAAATAGCAAAAAGTATCATTAATTCAAATCTCTGCCATTTGTACCATATCTGTAAAAACTAAGGATTTTTAATTCTAGATCATTCAGATTGTCTAATTTTTTAACATCTAGTTTAGGAATGGAGATTCCATCCCTCCCTTCTTGTATACCAAAATTTGACTTGAACCAGGTGCTTGTCGTCTTACTAATTACTTTGTCACAACAGGAGTTTTCATATACATTTTATAAATGCCATCGTGCTTTCCAAGTTATTTTATAAATTTTCATAAAACTTCCATCCCAAACCCAATCAAATGCCTTTATTAAATCAATAAAAGTCAGCAACATTTTTAGTTCCCTCCTTTCCCCTGAGCTCCCACCATCAGATGTCAGTGTATGAATATCAGGCTGATGCAACTTGAACCTGATCTTAGGTCACACACTATTCCTCCATACATCTAAAACTTATCTTAAACCTGTTGACAATTACTTTCATAAGGATTGTGCCTTGCACAAATAGTTATTCAGTTGGCAGGATCTCCTTTTTCCAGGATTGGCACAATTACTGCCTTCAGCCAGTCATCTGGTACCTCTTCATGCTCCTGATCTCCTTGCATAATTTTTCTTAATGCTTCAATAGCACTTCTCACCAGCTTTTAGTAGCTTGGCTCTTATATTGTATGTTCCTGCAGCTTTCCCTCTTTAAACAGCTTCACTGCTCTATTTCTCCTTTGATGGTGGTTTAGTGCTGATACTATTCTGCCTTGCAAGCAGTCCTGTTCAAATAGTATGACTGGAATGCTTATATCCAAAGAATTCAGCACTCAAAATCCTCCTTTCAGGATTCTTTATTATCTCACTTTTTGCAGTTGTCTGTTCACCAGTAGGCTTTTTTAAACCACATGCATCATTGACCTGCTTATATTTGCATACAGCTTAACTTTTACATATCACTTTCGTCTTTTATTTTCCTGACGCCACATAGTTGTTGACAGAGACCATTATTTCAGATTCGGATAGAGCAAATTTAACTGAGATTCCAGGGGCTACACTACAGACAAAACAAAATAAAAATTTGAAAACCTAATCCCCATCACTACTTTAAACCTTTGGTACTGCAAGAGTTTGGGGGATGCACAGGAACAATGTTTTGTCACACCCTAACTCAAAGATTGTGTCATAGTACCACACAACTGTAGTGCTTTCCATAGCCTAACAATACAAAATATGCTGCTATGTCTAGACTACATCAGTCTTTTGCAAGAGGGATGTAAATTAGGCAGATTGAAAGCAAATGAAGCACAGATTTAAATATCCCACGCTTCATTTGTATATTTGCGTCCGATCGCTGTTTCAAAAAAGGGTATTTCAAAAGTGAAACTGCAGTCTAGTCCTGATAAAATGAGTACAGAATCTTTCAAAAAAGGGTTTTCCCCCTGAAGAAGCTTCAGTCTAGACATGGTTCTTAAGGAAAAACCCTTTTTTGAACGATTCTGTACTCATTTTATCAGGACTAGACTGAAGTTTCACTTTTGAAATACTTTTTTTCAAAACAGCGATTGGACGCAAATATACAAATGAAGCGTGGGATATTGAAATCTGCGCTTCATTTGCACTTTCAATTTGCCTAATTTACATCCCTCTTGCAAAAGACTGATGTAGTCTAGACGAGCCCTTAGTTTTCTAAATGCACAAATTATTGAAATTCTACTAAAATTAAATTTCAAAAAACCTCTCCATTTATATTAAAGAGATCAAAATGTACTGTTGAAAATAGCATTAAGATCAAAACTAAAAATGAAAAATAAGGACCATATTTTGTGCTCATCTATACTATTCCGAGTTCATCGTTATCATGTAAACACTTTTGTTTGACCACCTGGTGAATTCCATTGCTCATGTCTGTGAGAAACCAAAGTATCACCATTCACCAGATTGTGCTTCTCAGAGCAAATTCTTAACCTTTCCCCTTTATCCAAATACTATGTGGTAAAATGCTATTCATTAATTTAACATATCCACTCCCAACATTTGCATTAATATCTCATGTACAATGCTAGCCAACGGTCCTCTTCTTCCTCTGCTTTTACTAGTGTGGAAGAACAATTCACTCATGTGCATAGCGTATTGTAGGTAGTAATAAACTTTGCTATTACAGTCCACTTGGACATGGGTTTCCACCTACTCATAGAAGTAACTGTTCTCTTGTCCTCTGCAATAGCAATCCCATTTCTATGTTTACACTTTGGACTGTGAACAAGTGAATTGCCAATTCCCCTACATCCAGCCGTTGTCAGTTAAGGGAACTTGTAACTATTTTAACTCCTTTTCAACTAGCTCAATCTGGCCTGTACCGAATGAATTACTACTATCTAGCTCACAATATATGTCATATGTTTAGCAGTTACCAGAAATCCATGCCCATTTCAATTTATTAGGCCTGATCAACCTGGGTCAAAGTTAGTGTAAAGAAAAAGTCAGTCTGACTTGCTGTACTATTTCTATAACAAGTAAGTGTGGATGTACTAGACAGACACTTAAGCCAATTCACCTTATTCAGACCAAGGGACTGATGTCAACTTACAATCCTACCAGGAACAAGTGTCAGCAGTTTCACCTTAGTCCAATTGCCATATGACCTTAGAAAGCCCAGGTTTGAAATCAATTTTCTTTTTACATACTGTTGATTTATGGCCTTGCTAACAGTTTTGGTTTAATTTCTTAATTATGCAGTTTTCAAGCACAGTATTGAGTTGCAGTTGAAATGTGAAAGCCTAGAGAAAGAAGATTGATTAGATTCACCCCCTAACCAAGCATCTGCACATGGTATCCATACTTTAAGACGTTATTTCTACCATTAGTTAGATCATGTCTCCCAACAAATTCCTCCAAGACTAAATCTGGTCTTAGAGGAATTATGTATTTAAATTATCACAGCAAGAAACCTCATTCATGGGTCCATAGCCCCTATGCTAGATGCTTTACCAACAGAGCAAAAACATGGTACATCCCACATGTTCCAGTACATCTTGACCACTGTTACCTGGGCACCAATTAGTTGAACTAAAATCTGAATTACACAAAAAGTTGCTTTCAAATGAGTCAGGAGGTGCATTAGGAATAAACACAAACAGATCATGTGTTGGAAGAGACCTGCATTCATATGGGGGGGGGGGGAAGCAGATTGGCTCAAAATTATGAAGGCAACCAGTTAGTCTCAGTCTGAGCATGCTCATGATGGCCAATATCAATACATGAAAACATGCTGGTGGAAGATAGACATGACAAGCCCTCAATAAGAAATTAATTCAACAGAAGGCACAACTGATAGCACAAGCCAGGTTCACTGTGAAAAATAATTGGTAAAATCCTGGACTCGTTGAAGCAAGTGTCAGAATTTCCATGGACTTCAGTGGTGCCAGGATTTCACCCATGATATTTAAAAAAACACCCACAACCCCAACACGTGGGGGAAAAGGGATGAGAGCATGTGAATGACAAATTTCCTCTGGTCACTAATCTGGTATTTTGAGAAGGAATTTGCCATGCAAATTGCTGCCATTTATACTAGTTAGAGAAACCAAGTATATTCATGCTTCTCAACATGTCAGAGAACTAAAAGCAGGGACTGAGTCACTCGTAAGATTATTTCATAGAAAAGTTTCTCTTCTTTAGATTGGAAGTCTCACAGATAGAAGTGCTGCAGAGGCTCCTGCAGATGCATTCAACAGAGCAGACTGCAGAGCAGACTACCACCAATTTTGTTTTCAGTTATTTTGCTGAAGAAAGCACTGTCTGCCTTTGAGAGTTTTATGACAAGTCAAGTCTGTTGACAATATTTATATTTGTCTTTCCTTAAAACAAGTCTGCCTACACAAATCCTTGGTAGGAAACACTGGAAAGTGGACACAGACATACACAGCTGTGCAACTCACTGCTATTAAGATTCCTTACCACTCTCACCCCCAATTACTGTATTTAACAGTCTTCACTATTAAGTTTCAGAACAAATCATTACAGCTGGCAAGGGTTTTGGGTTTTTAAACCTTTAAAACAAGAGACTTACTGGAAAATTATAGAAAAGGGCATACATCTGCATTCTGACCTGAAATTCCCCTGCTATTCCCATTTCAGGTCTCTCCATTGAGATGATTTTTTTGTAGTTAGTTGGTAACCTATAAAGTTTTGGAGATTAAGCACACGTTTATGCTTCTTACCCACAGAACCCACGCTTGTCCCCCAAGCAAGTTTAATGTTGAACTCCCAATCCATCTTGACCCACTGGATTCCTTTAAACCAATGCCTGACTGTGGTAATACTTTTTTTGGCTGCACTGATCAGCCTCATGCTTTGAGCAGAAGGTGCAGAGAGGCCTCTCACTTGGGGGTGAAATTTACTCATTCAGATAGACATCACCAACTGCTACACTGATGCCCTCTTTGGATGACTGAGGTAGAACCTTAGAACCTTTTATTTGCTGACACACAATTTACTCTTACGTTGGAAACCTTTTACTAGCTATAAGATCAATTTCTAAAAGAAGTGCAGTACTGCTGACAAGGAGTGTTTCTTCAAAAATCTAACTGCTTACACATTCAGATAAGCAGCAGTAACAAGCCAGTCTATAAAAACTCCCAATAAGTGTACAGTTTTCACTACTATTCTGTCCTATCTTTACCTCTTATTCCAGGGGAAATCCAATACATCGCTCAGATTTGCTGTTGAGCTGCTCTTTAGAGCAGTGTTTCCCAAATGGGGTTCTGCAAAGTGACAGTAAGGGTTCCATGAGAAAGTTCCATTACAATAATGTTTTATTAATATTTAAGCATTTATTAATTTTTTTGAAAACAATTTTCATTTGCGTTTGCCACGATAAGTGTCCCTGTGTAATGCCAGCTTAGCCAGAGTGGGGACGA
>JANRFK010004149.1:71607246-71634226 GCA_030068395.1 Apalone spinifera
CCACGATAAGTGTCCCTGTGTAATGCCAGCTTAGCCAGAGTGGGGACGATGATGTCACTACTCAGCACTGCACGCACAGTCTGTCAGTGGTGCAATCGCCTTTTATACACCACTGTAAATCCCCGTACTCGCTCTCAGGGAACGTGGATCACATGGGTGACTGAATATGTATATACTAGTGTTATGTTGGACAAAGTCGAAGCTTTAGCTGTCAAACCAGTTGCTTGTATGGGAGTATGCAGGCAGTGCTCTCAAATACTTTACCACAGTATGGTCACATGATTTCTTGTATTTAACCATGACAAATAAATTGACTATGTTAGATTAATTTATATATCATGAGTTTGTTTAGTATTTGTTTATTATCCTTACTTATTTGTGGTCTACTTTTTCAGCTCCATAAATAAGACTTATTAGGGGTTCTGCAAAATTCTTTAGAGTTTAAAAGGGTTCTGTGGCCAAATAAAATTGGGAAACACTGCTCTAGAGTATAATCATACTCTGAGTTTAGTTAGTAATGCATCCAAGACTGCATATTGAATCATTGTCAGGAGTTCTTAGATCACTGAGGACTCCTTTACACACTAATTTGGCTAGCAATTTTAAAACATCTCCTAATAGATATACTAAGCAGTAGTCTAGAACAAGACTCAAAAAAGGCTGTTCTGGTTCTGAGTGGATTAAAAAAATGTTTTGAAAGAATAAGTTTAGAGGGAAGAGCTCCATAAAAGCAGAGGATAACGTTAGAGGTAAGAAGGGGTCAGTACGGTCTCATTTGCCAAGTATTTTCATTGCCTGGGTGTCAATGGACTATTAAGCTTCACAAGACAACTGGAGGATTCAAAATGCTATGGGTAAGAATTGAATGGCTTCTGGGCTTCTCTACTAGGACAGGATTTTTCTATTTGCACATAATGAGATCTGGATGAATAAAAAGAATCTGTAACAGCACATTTATTTGATCACAAGTACATGTTTTCTTCTTTTGTCAAATTGATCTGTCAGTAAGTTAGAAAATCAGACGTGTACAATAAATTTAAACATTTAAAAAGCAAACACATACATGAACATAAAGCTGTGCAAAGTCTAAGTCAAGAATAAAATGTCAACCTGTACATTTCAAGTTCATACACCTTAATTTATGAAGATAGCCAAGCATTATGCAATTCCACCACAAGTGTGTCATTTTGCCCATAAGAATCAGGCCAATGTAGTCTCCCATCAGTCTTTGTTCTGTTTATCAGTCAGTAACATGCTTGTTTTTCTACCTTATCAGACAACTATGACATGCTTAGAACAAAATGGTGTCTACTGTCTGAGATATCAGTTTAACTTAAAACAAAAACAAACAAACAAAAAAAACCTTGTATTCTGCTTTCAGAACTGTACCAAAACTTTTTTTTTTTTTAATAAAGTGATCATGGACCAAATTTCACACAACCATATAGCCTCTGACACCTAGGATCTTTCATGGTAGGAAACCCATTATTTCAAAACCTTGCAATCATTACACCATTCAGCTCTTAAGTCCAGTGAGAGGGATAGAAATAGTTTATCTGCTATTTTCAGATACTCATAAATTAAAGCTAACAATGTCTTGCAATCCGTGCCACATTTGAAATGGGACCCACAAGGAACTTTTCATGTTGGCAAAAGACAAAAGTGAAGTGCTTTAAGAATGAACCGGTGAAAGCAAATGAAGGTTTTGCACACAGTAGAAAAAGGCACATATGCTTTATTGCTACAAAAAGAATTATAATATGCTATTATTTGAATCCAAGGTAAAAATAAAGATTGGATAATATACAAGAAGAAAACTCCTGTAAATACGCATACAAGTCCATTTCTATAATTATGTCCTAAGATAGACAAGGTGGGTCAGGTGTGCTTTCTTATTGGACCAGGGTTTTTTTGGTTTTTTTTTTTTTTTAATATAATACACACACGTTTAAAGATTATAGATCTTTGTTTCAGGTCTGGGAAACTTTGTCACAGCTAAAAGGTAAAACATTAACTACAAGCGTATCTGTTTTGTACAAAAAGGGATCATTCAAGGCAAAAGTCTCAGAGGGGTAGCTGTGTTAATCTGTAACTTTAAAAAAAAAAAACCTTAAAGGAGTGCTCCTGTAACACCTTAAAGACTAAACCATAAATTTATACAGGATTATGAGCTTTCATGGGCACAAACCACTTGTCTCATCTTAAGTGGGTTGTGCCCATAATACTATGTATATATATTTGTTAGTCTTTAAAGTTCTACAGGACCACTCATTTTTTAGGCTTCATTCAAGGCAAAGGGCATCAACAATTCATTTTTGTAATAAACCATAAATTGAGTGTCCTATTCAGTCCATGTATTTTAGTGACTGGCAAAGTTATGAGTTTTAGGTTCTAGGCTCAATGTTTCCTTAGAGGATCAGAACTCAGAGGTCAAATAGAGTGATCACTTTATAAAAAAGCATGCACTCACAGGTGACAGGGTGGCTGGGTCTTGGATCATCTTTCTGTAAGGGTACTTTTGAGAGTACAGACTTGTTTCACCCACATAGTTATTAGGACAGATGCTGCACTGGATGTTGGGATAGATGTGTAGCGCCCATGGCTCTTGAAAGGAGTGTTGATCATTGGAACAACGGAGATAAGTCTGCTAGTTTTGCATCTGTTGTTCCAGCAGGGTCTGATGCTCTGAATTGATGTGTCCTGGTCTGAGGAGAATTCTGTGGGGAGTTAGAAGCAAACTCAGAGACACCAGACCCTTCCAAAGTATCAGATGCAAAAAAAGAGCTATCAGTAAATAGGTCCCTGTAAGTAAAATGGCTATGACTCAAATCAGTCACCGGATAAAACTGAATTCTTAACATCCGCAGAGAACAAAGATTATTTTGACAATATAAGTCAATAAGCACTCCACAGCAGTTATTGAGGTCTTTCATCAAGGTTTAGAAATCTCTGGGGGGAAAAATTTCATGCACAGTTTTTTTTCCCTGATTATATATTTGATGATAGTTCTGGAAGAGTCCCATTTTGAGTGAACAATAATTTTTCCCTAAAAAGCATTCTAGAAATAGTGGAGTGGTTTGTTTACAGTATTTAATGTTTGTTGATTCTGCATTCAACCAAGAATGATTTTGAAGGAAGGTGAGCTCCCACAATAATTTAATATATTTTTGTGCGTGTGATGGATATATTAACAGATAACATTTTTAAAAATTAGGAATTTGTTTCTTCTGTTAAGAAGAAGCTTCACTATGCAGTGTTTTATGGTTTTGATCCATACATTTGAGGTTTACTTCACCTGAAGTTCCTATTAGTCATGAGAAAGCCTCATAAGATTTAGAGCCAGGTAAGGTATCCAACAAACTAGGTCAGGTGTCTAAACTTACCTTCAGGGCATCCCTTAACCTGCCTTCCACCAGGGCAGCCTGGGTATTGGTTATTCCATTCTATCCCACCCACTGGAAGGTACTTGAACCCACCCCCGTGCCCTCCCCAGCCAAATGCCCTGTCCCCTAGGCCACACCAGAACCCAAGCCAACTCTCCTTCTCTGCCTCCTTCACAAAACTCTTTCAATTACCAGCTTTGTTTTTTCCTATTATTCATGCATCAAACATCACCTCTCTCTAACATCAGTTTTTAATCTTACAAACAGTATGTTTTCTGCAAAGTCGTGCATTTAGGGATATAAATGACAGGGAACCACCATATTGTATGCAAGATTGAATGGAACCTTGATAATACTAGTGGAGAGGGAATCAGTTTTAATTATTCACCTATTCAATCAGAAGCAGCAGCTGCTTGGCTACTCCCCCAACAGCCTGGACTGGAGTGTGTTGCATGGTGATTGACGCCTTTATGGTCACTTTAACAAACATTCTGAATGTGCAAAGATCACTCAAGCCAGCATTTTGGGTCAGACTACTACACCTGCTTTGAGTGCCTCTGTAAATTAGTGATACGGGCCATGTAAATGATGCGTAATAAAATGACCAGATTTAGAGAATTGTTAAGTGCTATAAGCCATAGCTAGATCATATGCAAGTCTCTCTGGGAGGAGAAGTACAAAGCCAAGTTGTCATTACTGACTCATCTGCCTTAAAAAAGTACCTTACTAGACCTTTATTAATTTTTGTTGCTCTTCTCTGGAATTTTTTTCCCCCCAGTGTGTTCACATCTTTCCTGAAGTGTGGCACCCAGAACTGATAATAATACTCCAAGTGAGGTGTAGTTGGTGCAGGGTAGAGCAGAGGAATTACTTGTAGTCTTGTTTACAACCCTCTTGCTACTTCAAATTGTCACCATTTCTTGCAAAAGAGAAATTTCAAGTTTCAAATCACCTCTATTGATAGCTGACCACAAAGTTCTTTCAAGTGTCAAAATCCAAATGTGAGCCTATCCTCTCTTCTGGGGTGTGTTCTATGAAGAACTCTTCTCTGGGAAGTTAGAATAGTTTTCTTCAGATATGGGTACCTATTGCACAGGTTCTTCTTAGATTTGTATGATAGGAGGAGGCTAGTGGAATCAGCCAATTTGTTACTGGAGCACCTGGCTCATTGTAATCCTCCCTCTTCCTGATGGATACATACTACAGATTGTGAGGTTCATTTGGCATAAGGGACAACATTTAATTCCAAACTGGAACATCCAAGACTCTAGATGGATTTGTATTGCTGCCCAAATTATTATCCATCGGCCCATATCAGTACCTAGGGAGAAACTACTGCTGTCTGTAGACAACCTATACCTTCAAGGGGGGACGGGGAGGAGGTAGATCAGTGAAAAGGCCTTTGATGGCTTGAAATTTTAGAGCTGCTTCTTGTAAAGGCGGCCAGCAGTTAATTAACGAATACCATAAAGCAGCAAACTCATCCAGAGGCAGAGCTAACTCACAATACTTGCTGTCCAGACTACAGCTGTGTTGCTATGGAAGCTGAAACTTGCTGTCAAGAAATTGTTGCAATCCTGATTGTGCGTATCAGCAAAGGAGACATGCTGTTACATAGTTTAAGAGGTCTTTAGAGTGCCAACAAAAGAATAAAAAGATAATTTATCAAGAAAATATTTCACTGTTGTAGCAGGTCTGCAAAGTAAATGACAATACCACTTAAAATATTTTCAATACATATTGGGACAGATATTGTAATTGTGAGCATTATCTTTGGGGGGGAGGGGACCCATATTTTATTAAGTTTATGAATGGTTGGTTTCATTGAAGACTGAGGAATACATGTCACAGCGTGCAGGAGGATCACCACAGCTCCTACTGGAATTGAGAGGTTTAGGCTAGTCACTCAAAATGTACACAACTTCAAAGGGATCTCCCTCTTAGGATGGCTTATATTTACTGGCTCAAACTAAGTTTTCCAGATATCAACAGATCAAAAGGACTCTTGGTATAAAAAAAACTAAGTTTAAATGGATACAGGCCCCTTTTTAAAAATCAGAAAACTGATAGGATCTTTTTTCTGAGGGGAGAACCTTCACCCCCCACCAAAAAAAGGGGGGGTTTAAAGGACACAGACATATAAGACTGATGTGATCCCCTTGGTAAGCATTTGGTAGGATTATGCTGCCTCAGTAACATGTTCATTCTTAGGGCAAGAGTATTTTGCTTGGTGAAGGCTCATGAGTAACTGGAGAAAGATTAACTGTGGGTGCTGGACATTGTTCAGACCTGTTAGGGAAATCACAGTGAAGTGCAAACCTGGTCTGAAGGGAGAAAGATGTTGGTCTCTGCCCGAGAGAGTTAAGAGTTCAGAATCCTGAATTTCTAAAGTTGATACTCTCCAGGAGGGGCAGGAGTTGGTGATGTCTGGTGGGTTCTGATGTTTTCTATAGATCTCTCTTCGCCCTCTGAACATTGGCATCTGTTTTGTAGTTCTCTCCAGGGGAACTGATATTTCTATCAATTATATACAGCATAAGAAACATTGATTGGGATGAAGTCACAATGGCCTCGTGCCAGAAACAGAGCTCCAAGTAATTTACAGAACTTGCTTCATTTTGGAGGTTAACTAAAAATCAACTGAGAGATTTGTCTTTTTCCCCCCCCTCACATCCCAAAGTACATTGTGATTAGATAGTAAGGCACTCATTTGCAATCTTAATTTGGTGATAATATAAAATAAGGAATGGGAGAGAATCATCCTTTTAGAAGAATACACATGCTTCTAGTTTGAATTAAAAATGAAAACTTAATCTGTAATAAAATGTGGCTACTGCAAACAGCTGCACCCACTAACTGTTTTTATCAGCTACTAAAAAGCTCAGAACACATGCTTAAAGAATTTTGTATGTGCTAGACTAGAAATACAGCATACTGCTATACTGCAGGTGAGGAGGTCTTTACATTTGTTTTGGTAAAAAACAAAACAAAACAATGCTGTTATGTTAAAAGAAAGGTGGAATCTTCTCAACAGCTGAATCTGAAAAGCTGTTAATCAGTTGTCACTGAATCAAATATATTCAAAAAGTATTATATATAATCATTAATTGGGTTTGAATTAGCCAAGTGTGCTTTTGCTAGGGCAACAGCATTCCCTTTACCGATCATTCCTGTGTTTATAAAAAGAGCTAAAAAAAATTAACATTTACTGTTTCTGTCAAACTGAAATGTATTTCGATAGGTCTCAAAACATCTAAAGGTTTCTTGCATCCTGAGATCATCTGGCTATTATGTTTTCATGTGTTGTCTCTTCATGATCTATAAAACAGACATAGGATAAGTGATTGCAGATTCTTTGTAAAATGACAAAAATCTGAGAATTTATTACCATTTTGCCATTTGTGTGAAATACGTACCACTTCAAATTGCCTACAGGGATTGCTATTTTAAGTTGCACATGACTAATTACAATAAAAATGTACATTTTGGAATAAAAAGTCTAAAAATACAAGACTAGACTATTTATATTAACTAACAAACTTTTGTGATGTAATTTCTCCTGTATCAAGAGATTTTATATCAGCAACACCCAGATCAGAAAGAAATAAGGAAGATGTGGGAGGGACAGGGTGAGGTTCACACAGATGACTTTCACACAGATCATTCTAGGTAAAACAATTGAGACAAACCAATGGAAATAATTTCATCAGTGTTTACAGGTAATAAATAAAATAAAACACTGGAGCTGGTCAATAATTTTTAATGAGACTTTTTTTAATGAGAAAAATGCACATTTGTTGAAACCTAAACTCCTTGGAACTTATCCTTTTTGACAAAGGATTCTAGGATTGCTTCCCAAAGAGCTATAAGAATTTCTGTGGAAAAACAGAAGGGGAAAAAGCCACAAAGATACCATGATCTCATCAACATATTATTCAGTGGCTCAGAGAACTTTAGCTTTTAGAACCCTTCACAGTGGACAAATTGAAGTATTCAAATATGTCATGTTTTCATAAATAAGGGTGTTGTTATTGCTCATGTGACTGAGCATAAGGCTAAGATTTAAGAGGTAGTAGTTTTCTTCCAGATATTGCTACTGACTTGGAGGTTGGAAAAGTAGGCTATGCCTTAGTTAGCCCATTTGCCTATCTTTGCAAAATGTTTTGAGAGGTAACAGACAAGAATTGCTATATTAATGCGTGCTACTGCTACAAAAGTTCTAGTTACACACTAGATATTGAAATCCAAGACAGGGCCCATTTATGAGAATATTCATCAATTGTTACCAATGTGAGTCAAAATTTTAGGATTGAAACTTAATATGGAATTTTAAATTAAGAAAAAAGTAAGTTCTAGAAGCCAACAACAGTGTTGGCTTCATGTCATAGCCATTATGTTTGATTTATATCGAATAGTTTTCTGCCAGTCTTATTCATGTCAACATACCTGGAAGTAGTAAAGTACTACTCAGTGTAAGGGCAGCAAAACTGATAACATTAAATTAACTGACTTCAAGAGGTTGTTTTGTCTAATCCTTGTATATGAAGCGTCAGTTTATGACTAAAAGTATACACTTCAAAGACTACAAGCCAGGAATCAGATCAATTCATATACCTCAATTGACTAAGATATATCCTTTTTTCACCTATGACCTTTAGTTTTGCATGCATACAATTTTTAAGCAAGTATTATCACACTTCAAAAATGAATTCAGAAGGAAAAGGTACTTGGGTGTGGATAGCTTGGTTAGCCAACTTGTGTTAAGTAGTACACTTAATTTTTTTGAGAGTACTCGGATGTGCCTTCTCGTCTACAAAAATATGCAGAGTGACTGAAGTTTTTATCCTGATTAGCTACAAGTAGCACAAATAATTGTTTCTCATAAAGTTACTCTGAGTAGGCACAATATAATGTTTTACATAATTTAGCTAAAATATCAACTGCAAGTCTTCAAGACATGATTAGGTAAGAAATTCATGCAGAATATTCTGTACCAAAGTTATCTACTGATTTGTATTGGTCTACACTGCATGAATATTAACCAGCTGGTCCTTTTCCAGCATAAACTGTCTAGTTCACTAAACCTAAGAGAAAAAATTAAATTAGTCATTATGGTATACATTTTCAACACAGTGGGTGATGAATAAGAAGTCCAATTACTGAGAATGAGTTGTAGAGTAGGTCTAATTCCCAAAGAAACATAACATTTATCATAGACACTTTAAAAATTAATGTATTTCTTATTGGTACAGCCTGCTTGTGTTACCTTCTAACATGCATAATGAGCGCTCATTCTTGAAGAGAAAAGGTGCTCTTCTATAGAAAGCCACCTGGTTCAGCATATTTATTAGAAACACACCAGACTGACTGTACTATGACCTTTAAAATAAACTATTACACAACATTATTTCCCATAAGAAGTTGCAGCTTTTTGCTGTGCACTAAATATAGTAGCTAGCCTTTTTTATCTAGCTTCCAAAGTACAGATGACCCCCAACTTATGACCACCCGACCTGCAATCCCCAGCATTTATAGCCGCCTTGCTCCAGGAGCCGCAGGGCCACCTACCACCCAGCCCAGCCCCCGGCTAGCTCTGGGCGCCGTTCGCACCGCTCTACGGGGCCACCTACCATCTGGCACAGCCCACAGTTCACCCCACTGGCTCCAGGAGACTACAACTCCCAGGAGGCAAAGAGGGCCAGGAATGGAACTCCCATTCATAACATTGCCCCTATGGGCAATAAGGGTTTGACTTACGACTACCCAACTTACAACAGTTCTCCAGGACCCAATTAGGTCATAAGTGTGGGAATCACCATATACCTTGAATTTAGATTTGGTGAAGCAACTTATTGTACAGTCAAAAATCCCATGTTATTGGAAAATGTATTTACAGATTAACTGCTAAACAGCACCAGTACAATGTTTAATATTTTGCTCAGTAAGCCTTTGTAGCTTAATAATTCTAACTACATGAACATATTAAAGCTAATCCATATGTGCACATCATTTGAAGACCAAAATTCAGTACAAATCTGTTTACTGCACCTAGAAAAGTAAGACACTTGTTTGCACGCAATGCATGTGCAGTTTAGTTTAGAAACTAATGGTACTACAGAAGAGAAATTCGAGTAAGATATATTCTCTAGCTCAATAGAGCTATGTAATACAGTGAAGAAATACTACTGACCATTACAAACCCAGAGTGGCTTTCCATTCTTTTTGCAAATAAGGTTATCAAATATTATTGCTCCTTTCTTCATGTCAGCTCTGATATTGAATGATGATATTGCTCTTATGCCATTATACATTATGGGAATGTCTACACAGCAAAGCTATTTCAGAATAACAGCTGTTGTTGACTCTAGGTTCAAGATACCCGTTCTCCTCACTGGGGGAGAGAGATGAGGAGGAGAAGGTGGAGCCAGCACCTGCAACCTCCTGACCCTGGAGCCAGTACCCTTCCCAGTGGACATGCCCAGGCATCATCCCAAAGACAGGGAAGGATCATCATGTGAGTGCCATCACATTCCTTCACTAATGGGGTGAAGGGGGTAGGTAGCGAGGGGTAGCTAGTGAGGGGTAGCTGGGCACTCCTCACTCAGCCCTTGAGGTCCAGGGATCACACAGCAGCCTGTGTATGTGGGAGCATGTGTTGCGCTGCTCCTGGACACACAGCTCCAAGAGGCTGCCATAGAGGACCCTTGTGCTATTGGCCAGAGGGTGTCTGGACAGGCCTGCCATGCTTATGACCTCAGGGTAGGTCACTCTCCTTCCACAAACCGCCTCTAGAAGAAGGAGGCTGGGGACAGACACACACACACACACACACACACCCCAGCAGTCCCACACATGGCACACGGGCATCACACTCCCAGGAACATCTGGGCCTCTATAGAAATGGGCCCACTGGCAAGAGCACACACCTTGCTCCAAGCACTTCACCTTCAGCTGAGGTGAGAACGGTCACTCTGGGCTCATAGATGAGGGGTAGGCTTCAGACATGGCGTCCCCTGTGATGACTGACCATCTCTCTTTATTCTCCACAGTCAGACCAGCTGTGGCGGGGGGCGGGGGGGAGGGAAGACAATAAATACCACTTGGGACAGCCTCCTGAGGGACCTGCAGGTGCCAGAAGCCCATGGATGAGTTCCAGAGGTAGCACCTTATGGTACTCCAATCCCTGGATCAGACCATTGACTGCAGGCTCCAGGAGGACATCCAGCTGCGGCAAGACACCTGACAGGAGCTGCTGGAGCAGGTCCTCTCCACTTGCATGACTGTGCAATCCCTCGTTGCCAGCATGACTCCTACTCCAGCTCCCGCTCCCACTCCCGCTCCCGCTCCCTTTCCCTCTTGCTCCCCATCCTCCTCCCACTCCTCCCCCAACACCGTCTCCTCCCCACAGCAGTGGGATCACTAGAGCCAGGCATTACTCCCAGCCCCAATCCTCTCTTCACCCCTCATTCCCCTTCCAGTTCCCTCTTCACCTCTCCAAGGTTCTCATCCTCAACCTCCCTTCCCCTCTCCCAGGTTCTTTCCCCAGTTTTGGACCCCAAAAGAAATATTTTTTCCAAAACAAAAGTTTGTCTCAGCAGAGAAAGGCGGGAAGAGAGGGGTTGTTGGAGAAAAGGCAGAGAGGGTGATGCACATGCCCCTAGTAGGGCACCCCAGGGGAGACTGGGCCACTGAGAAGAAACTCTCCCTCGGGGCCACCCAGATGTGCACAGCCCCCGCCAGGCATGGCAGATGGTAGCTGTGCACGGCTGTTCAAAAGCCCTGCCAATGTAGTCAGCCTCTGTCCCGCCACCCTGGCCGGAATGCGTCCCCGTTCTGCTCACGCACATTGTAGAGCACACAACACACAGCCATCATACGTGGGATGTTCCAGCTGGACCTCCAGAGAAGGCATCTGAATTGCACCTTCAAACAGCCAAAAGCTCCTCCACCATCATGAAGGCCCTGCTGTGCCTGGCATTGTAGCATTCCCGAGAGGAGTGTAGGTAGTCGGTGTATGGCGTCATAAGCCAAGGCAGGAGAGGGTAGGCCACATCCCCCACCATTCAAATGGGCATGTCCACATCCCCAACCCTGATGGTGTGGTTGGGTAAAAAAAGTTTCACCATGCAGCTTCTGGAACACGCTAGAGTTTCTAACATGTGCATCATGAGCCTTCTCCAACCACCTGACATAGGTATCGGTGAACTGGCCCCAGTGGTCCGTGATGGCATGCAGGACCATTGAAAAAGTATCCCTTATGGTTGATGGAGAGAGGCCCAGTGGTTAGGGGCCCAGATGAGGGTGAGGGTGCTGTTCGCAACACTCACACCCCTGCAGTTGCATAAGCCCATGTTGGCAAACCTGGTGATGGTGTCTATGTCACACAGAGGTGGATGACCCTGCTCCTCAGGATGGTGTTCATGGCCTGCACCACCTGCAGAAAGAGGAAAACATACATAGCTACATAGGGGTGCCAGAGCCCCTGGGAGTTCTCCCAGCCCACCACCCCATTTCCACTCCACCCCCCACTCACCAGGAGCAACTCCTCCACTCCCCCCATCCTGGCAGGGCTTTTTGATGGCAGGAATGAAACCTCTGGGAAGGGAGATTGCAACACCACTCCAACCCCCGTTTTCCTAGGAAACCCCTTTCCTGCAGTCCCCCCTCCTTGGAACAGTAGCCCAAGAATGCCATACCTGCATGACCAGGGCCCTGACAGTCAATCTCCCCAAGCCAAACTGGTTGCCTACAGATCAGTAGCTATCTGGCATAGAGAGCCTCAAGAAGGCAATGGTGACACGCTTCAGGAGGGGGATGGTGGATCTCATGTGAGTGTCCCATTACCTGAGGGCAGGGGTGCATCACTCAGAGCTCCAGAAACATGTCCTTCCTCATCCTGAAATTCTGTAGCCATTGCTGTTCTCCCCACTGCTCCATGACAATCCAGTCCCACCAATTTGCACTGGTGTCCGGATGCCAGGAGTGGTGGGGCAAGGTGTCCAGGGAAGGGAAGGCAGGACCCAGCTGCATGAGCCGTGCCCTCAGAGATCCAAGAGGACTCCCAGAAGAGCTGGGCTCCTGCAGGGCCATAGAGGCAGCCTGTAGAAATTGCTGTATGAGTTGCAGCACAAGCTGCAATTGCTGTAGATTGCCCAAAGGCAGCTCCAGCAGTATGTCTGGCAAGCTAAGGTCTCCACAAAGGCAACTGCAGCAGGCAGAAGAAAAGGCTTTGCCTACCTCCTCAAGGGACAGCAAAGAGAAAGAGCCTGAGACATTGCTGTACAGAGGGGTCCCTTTAAGCAAGAGCCTCAGAGAGCCTCAACAGCAGCCACATGAGATAACTGGTTCCAGGTGGCCTTAAATGCGAGTTAGTGTCCAATCAGTGTGGATGCTCTCTCTCAAAATAGCAAACCGCTATTTTGATGCGCTACTAGACTATTTGTTGTTTTTAAGTTTATCCTGAACAGACTAACTCTGCTACCCCCTGAAGCTTCAAAATTAATGTGCAGTTTAGACATAGCCTAAGGGTGCTGTTTCCAATTCTTTTATGGAATTTTAGGTGGAGTTATTAGAACTGGAAAAATGCATTATGTTGTGAAGGAAAGTATATTGTGTTATAGTAGTACCTAAAGCACAGCATAGAAGCAATAGACTACTGTTCAGAAAGACTATCCAAAACCTCTCTGTGGTAATAATTAAGCCACAAAAATATCTTGAAAGGAGATGGGCCAAAAATAATACAGCATAAGCTGCTTCTTGTGCCTGATACCTTATTGTATCTACCACCAAACTCAGTTCATTTCTGCACTTTAGACAATTGCTCCCAAATCCTAATGGTTGCAGAACTCAATTGCATGTGTTCAATAGGTAAGGTGCCTGCTTCATAAAAGTTTTCCACAGTTCTGAGAAAGAACCCTTGTGGTGTTTGGGTGCAGCTCTGTCCTATGCCACAGTACAAGTTCTTTAGTGACATGGGGGAATGTGGAGCAGAGTGGGACAGATTTAAGCTAGAGCTATATTAGACCTAAAAGGTTGGCTTAAGGTAGGCCACTTCAGCTATGTAGAATATGTAGCTGGAGCCGGCTTAACTTAAGCCGAGTTTAGTGTCATCCCCACTGTGGGAAGCCAATGGCAGCACAGGCTCCCATCAGCTTCCCTTGTACTCCTTGCAATTGCAAGGAGTACAGACTCGGCCAGAGCTGCCTTCAACATTCAATTTACGGGTCTATGCTAGACCTGCTAAATTGAATGCCAGAACCTCGCTCTCAGGAATGGCGAGTGAAGTTGTTCCTTTACACATAAACACTATTGTGAAAACATTATTGCATTACATTCTAACACTACTTTTAAGTGATCAGTAGCACCCTTATTCCATTAGTGTTGCCTGTCTTATGTTTTACTTCTGGAGTAATATAAACAATCAGTATTTTCTCAGGTACTGTGCTGACCAAGTAGATTAATTTTCCACTATAGTTAAGCTGGCCATTGCTGAAAAGGCTAATTAATATATTTAGTTCTTTTTTTCTTGTCCTCCTACAACTCTTTACCTTAAATATTTTTATAAGTATTTAGTTTACAGAAAATGGAAGCTAAGACTTGTTCTGTCCTGTGCCTGTTAACAAAAAGGAATGATTGACGCTCTGAAACGGGGATCTCCTTTAGAGTGAAATCCTACTTCCACCCAAGTCAATTCACTCGTGAAATTAAACTCTGCTCCGAATAGGAGCAGATCAAGCACTTCCTGTTCTAGTTTTACCAATCACAGGAAAGGGAGGTAGCTATTAGTGTCACTGCTACATAAAGGCACTAAACCTAAAAGGTTACCAAATCATAATAATCTTCTGTGAAAGTCAAGTTCAATTAAATATTTGTTCAAATTCAAGTGCAGAAAAAACTTTTTTGTAATGTTAAGTAATTAAGTTCAGCCCAATTTTAAGACCCCATTCCTTACCCATGCAAAAACACAGTTGCATAGAATACCTGAAATCTTGGGGAACCACTAGGTCTTACTGTTCACCTACCTGCCTCTTCCTACCTCTGTTCTAGAACCTCTGGGTGAAGCAGAACCACAGTAACTTAAAATGAAAAAGCCTGCCAGACCTATTAGCAGAACACTGAACCTGTGCAAGAGCCATTCAAGTGATAATGAAGCCACTTAACAGGAATTTGCCAGCTCCTGATACTTGCAGTCAGTTTCTGAATTTACTGTGTTAGTCTACAGATCTTATTTTTAAAGCAACTTTTAAACTAATTGGTGTTTCTGAAGATTTTTTTTTTTAACCACATCTCAAAAAAAAAAAAAAAAAAAAAAAAAAAAAAAAAAAAAAAAAAAAAAAAAAAAAAAAAAATCACACACATGCACCCAGGCCTGTCATTGGGCTTAGAGGCATGGACTCCATAAATCCTAAGGATGGCCCTGGTCCCTCTGCACAGCTCAGTTAATAAATCCAAACTAGTCATAAAACTTACTCACTTGTCCATAAGATGAGCCATTTGAGGAGCATAGTAGCATAAGCTATATTTAGTATGAACTTCTGTTTAAATCCTCAGAACTAAGGATCTGATAAGAAAGTGGCGAGATGTTATTTAATAATATCCTTGATTCATACAAAACGGAATAGGGAGGGCAAAGGAGGGGCAGAAATAAAAGCTGCATACAATTCATTTTGTAGGAACACATTGGTATCAGTGACACTGCTAGACACAATGTGGTTCCAAGCAGCACAAACCTATTATGCAGGATAACCTCATTGTTACAGAAACCTAACCTGTTGCTATGACAGCATGCTTTGACTGACTTTCATAGAGGATAAATCATTTCAATTTAATCTGTCCAGTTGCTTTGTTATTAAAGCTGACAAGGAAGTAACAATGAGCATCACTGGAGAAATCACAGCAATATACATCTGTCACATCATAATATGGCAGGATCAGAGATCATCCAGGGGTGTCATAATTGTAATTGCAGAAACCCAAATACTGTTTATGTGATAACAGCCACCTGTATCTCTTTAGCTTGTATTTCCAATTTGCTGCCTGTTTGCATCTATTCAGAAATGAAGTATTGCATGTCATTAAATTCAGTGTAAATAAGTTAGGCCTGACTGTGAAAGATCAGCATGAAATGAGAAACTACAAGGTAAACTCCAGTGGTTGGCATGGCAAGTCCTTCTATTTTACAGCATGCGTGTGGTCTATGAAGCATGGACGGAATACTGTAATGCATGCTCAGGCTTCATGAAGATTTAGAGAACAGGCTTTCCCTCAACAACAAATGGAAACACAGGCACTTAAAACGAAGGCCTTTTTATTATTTTTATAAGTTTTATGCAGAATTACACTGTCATTTGAAAGATAACTGAATGCTCAGTTCATCTCCCTAGTGACATTCATGCTTCTAATGCCTAGGGTCACCTGAAAAATGTTACCTACCTCAGGCTAATATTTCTACAACTAAAATATTTTTACACGGTTTAACCATGAAATTGTTCTTCCTGTCACTGGCATACACTAGTTTTCCCCACTTGCTCCATTGTTTTAATAAACGAATAGTGAAATTGTGATTATAAGCATATGCTGCTACTACTACTACTGATAAAAAGACGAGTTGTGACAGTTATAAACAAAACCATTTCAAGGGAGTGAACTCAACAGAAATAACCTGTTCTGGCGGTGAAAGATTCCAAAGATACTGGACATCTACAAGTTGGGAAACCAAGTGTTGAGCAACTGAGCCAAGTTTGTTCTTCATGAAATGTTGCAAGAGATCATGGATTATAGTAGAGGTAGGTATGTGTTATGGAGATCAGCCGAAGAAACCCAGATATGTTAAGATACATTGTACCCATCATACTCATCCCTAAACCATTGAGGGTACATCTACACAGCAGCGTTTTGGAATAACTGCCATTATTCTGAAACAACAAAGAACATGTCTACACTTACTTGGATACATGGAAGATCCAGGATTTCATTGATCTGAATGGTCTTGCCACCAATGCGGAGTGCAACTTTCTAATGCCATCCGGTTTTGTGATTCTTGTCCATGTCCTTCCATCAATCCTCCATAAAGGGTCCACACAACGTCCAATCGTACATAACTTGGATATCATTGATAATGCTTCTTGTGTGCAAATCATTGTAGGTAAGCTACAGTGTGTTACTATCACCCACCATGCATCTTTCCATTGCTCTTTGGGTGGTTTACAGCTTTAATTCTTCTGTAAGCATCGTGTTCCAGATTGTGCAGTCATAGAGCATTACTGGAAGGATACTGGTGTTAAAGAGATGGGCTTTCACAGTGGTGGAAAGTTTGGGATCAACAAAAATGCTGTGCAGACTCCATAAGGCAATCCAGCCCAACCTCCTCCTCTTACTAAATTCCAGGCCCAACTCCTTTTCCATCTGCAATGCTTGTCCAAGATCCACTAGCTTGACGGTCTGTCCATCCAGCTGCATGGCATACTCTGAACAATATACTTTTTTCATCCATCTTGTTTTTCCAGTATAGATGATCAGGCCAATCTCCTTAGCATTCTTACTGATGTCACTGAGGAGAGTTGGTCATGTTTCGGGTTTCAACACACTTAGGATGTCACCTGAGAAAGGGAGCATCTGAAGAACCTTGCCAATCAATCAAAAATCCATCTTTCACTTCGATCTTCTGCAGGATGTTTTTCCAGGATGCTGGCAGACAGCTTCAATGAACAAATAGATCCCTGCTTTACACCTCACTTAACTGATTCAAGGGATCTTCAAGAAGTGTGATTTCCTTGGTTGCATCCATCATGGAATTTTGTATGATTCTAACATATACAAGGGAGATGCCCTGTGAAAGGAGAGCACTTAAAGATACATATTGTTCAACTAAAAAGGATTTTTTTTTAAAAAAAAGTCAATGAACAACAAGCACGTGGGATCTTGTCTAAGCAACAAGCCTTTATTTCAAAATAATGTTGAGCTGGAGGATTCTTTACTCCAACTCATGGTAACCCTCATTTCACAAGGAAAAAGAGAAGCTAAAGGAAGAATGTTCTTCCTTCGATTTCCTGCTACGTAGACAGCTCCAAAAGCCAAGTTAATCTATTTTGACGACTTTAGCTATGTCAATCGCATAGCTTAATTTGATTTTAGGCCTGCTGCATAGGTGTACCCTGAGAGTTTAATGGAAGCAGTGTGTATTATGCAGGCCCTTGACACCAGGCAAGTTTTACTAATAGACTACATACTATTAATACTGTTCCATAAAACTGTACTTTCTCTTATCACATTGTATACAAGCGACAGTCCATATTGCACATAAGTGATCAGAAAAAACAGTGAAAAAGCATGCATATGAGCTTATGATGCAGTTTTATGGCTTCCCAGAATATTACCCTGCAGAATATTTCTGAAATCTCAGTTATTTCTACTGCTCTTATTGTAGCTTTTAAACCACCACCAAGATGCTAGACAATCTCCAATAGCTCTACAATTATAAAAACAAACCAGTGATCTAGGTTTCTCAAGTTGTTTCTACATTGTGGACTTTTTCAAGATATACTGTGAACCAAGGATATAGCTTAACCAGCCATTGGATATTGAGCGTTGGTGTGTCTTCTCCTGGAAATACCATGTAGATCTTTATTATCAATTGAGAGGATTCAGAGGTCTACATCTTACAAGGTTTGGGCCAGGGACAGAATCGTATCCCTTGTTCTTGGTACTCTACAGGTACATGGATGTTTATGGTGTCACTGCTCTGACAAATTTAGATTAAAAGTAGAGATGATATTTCACCTGTCCAATACCTGGTTATACTCTTTTGTAGATTTATTTAGAAGTAGTAGTAGAATATTCTTTGACTTTACATCCCTTCATACAAGGTTCTCAAAGAACTACACAAACTATTCATTAAACAATCTCAACACTATATGGGTAAAACATCAGAGCTAGCTTACAACTAGGTAGACAAACACTGATTTGTGGTTAACTGATTTGACTTTGATCACATCATGAAAGTTGAAAAATGGGCAGATTAAACTCAAATTTTCTTAGCTTTCTCACTACAGAATATGCCTTGCAAAACCAGTTCTTTTTTATTCAGACTTAGAATAGATATACATAATTTGGATTTTTATTTCTATCTACTCTATGACTGTTCCAATGTTAATTTTTATGATACTTTAACAGTCATATGCTCATATATTGATGTGCAACAGTTTCCATTGGCATACGTGTATCTTAAAAATAAAAACTATCCCTGTGCCTGACTTGGGTAAGATTGATTGTGCTTATGCTAGAAAAGCAATTAGCACTAGATATATTTTTAAAAAACCAAACAGCAGACATATGAAGTTACAACAATTACACTGACAAATTCCAAGAGTATGAAGTGGTATTTATAGTGCTCTGCTAGCCAGCCATGAGTTCAGCTCTTGTAACACAACTCTGAGGTTAGGGAAACTGACATGACACCTTCTCAAGGAAGAGAGATTGTAAGGTTAATAGATTCCAAATGTTTGAAATGCAAGATGTTTTCACTATGGCAATATCCTGCTTTCCAATGTTATTTTTAGTCCGTCCTAAAACATGACACGATGCACAAAGGCAAGTACTGTATTTTTATAGCCAAACCTTGTTTGTGTAGATAATGTGTGATGAATTGGCATCAGTAAAGGAGGTAAGAGGTCCTTATTTGATTCATTTTTTTAAAAAATTACAGTTCTTTTTTAATTTAAAGAAGGACAAAGTGGAGCCTGCTCCTCAAATCCAAAAGTAAAGAAACTCAACCAGACCTAAATTTCATTAAGACAGTCTGCCCATTTGAAATTACATTAACTTGCCCTGTGAATGTTCAAAGTTAGGGAACTCAACGAACCCAGTTTAAAAAGTAAATATTTGAAATCAGACTGAGTAAGAAAAAAAACGTTTAATCATGTGATGTCTATTATTGGGTCTATATATTCAAGTTATTTATGCATATATTTCAGTCTTTAAAATGTAAGAATTTTTAGTGTGTGGAACTTCAATGCCAAATTATATTCTATCCTTTTGTCACTTACTTACCAATGGTATTTTATTTCATGATCATAACCAAAATTTCCTATAAAAATTGATTGTCAAAGCAGCATCAGAAGCCAGAAACTCCATTGCACAAGGTCTGTCTGGTTAGAAATCTAACAGTAAGATTGCGATTCTATCCTATAACCAAATATACACATTCAGCAAGAGACAAGAAACTATGTCCTCTTTTTAAAAAATTCTACCGGTTTACAAAAATTTCAGGTTTAAATTGAAGCATTTTGTACATTATTTTCATGCACAATGTTGTCATTACATTTTACATCTGAGTGCACATTTGCTACAATTGCCCTTTTGCTCTCTTCAAAAACTCCCTATTTCAGCTACTTATTATTTTAACAAACCTTACATGCTAGGGCTGAAGATTTTCATGCCAAGAAACAGCATGTGATCATATAACAATTAAGAAGACTATCATAACGCACAAGAGAACTGGAGTTAAAGATTTCATGCAACCTTCATTCTCTCACTTTCTAACATTTGAGGTTTTGACTTTGCATTTGTAAGTCTTTTAATGCATCTTATTTTGAATAGCATATTATTCTATATGTAAACTACATTACAATGATCATTACTGATGAGACCATCCACTTTTATAGTAACTTCCATTGAAGATCTCAGATAGCATGACTAATGAATTCATTTCTCATGACTCAGTAATAGAATCCATCTTCTCAGACTACAAAATCATGTTTCCATTTCTGTGATGCCTACATATCAAAACATACCCTAGCACAACTACAATTCTGGAAAAATAACATTCAGAAGGTAATTTGTATTAATATACAGTGTTTTCCCCTACATATAAAAAACCGTAATGGTAAGACCTTCAGAATGCAGGTGATTCAATAGCTGAAGGTTTTATTCATTCTTTATTCTAAATAAGGAAACTAAAATGAGTGTACCAGAAACTCCAACTGACATCAGCAGAGATGTTTTGTGTAGGCCCTTAATTTGGAGAGGGTTAATCACTAATATGTTCTGCATACCTCACTTCCATATAACATTTTACAAGCATGGCCTGTAATATTTGAGTAGCTTACTCAAATATACAATTCTTATACAGAATTTCCACACTTATAACCCCAGGGATGTATGAGCATACATAGCACAAATGGATTTGTTCGCACAGTTTAGGCGCTTAAAGTGTGCAAAAGTGACTGAAAAATAGGCATGTGTAATTGATTTGCACACAAAAATGTGCACGCACAGACTGAGATCAAGAAGCGTCTCTTTTCAGAGTTCAACCCAGGAGAGAGAAGCAACTGAAGCTGACAGACTTTGGACACCACATGCTCTATTCATCAAAGTATGGGTTTATCAACTATTTCAAGTGCTTAGCAATTTGTTATTACAAGTTTAAATCTTCTACAGAGCACTGGAAGAGATGAGTATCATTAATTGGATTCTTTTTCACATGTGCATTTGTTTTAACATGTGTTTTCCATGTATTTTAATTTATTTGTTTGATATTTCCTGGAATCTGACAAATGGTTGAATTAGAGGAATGAACTGTTTCAAAACAATCGAGGATCAAAGGAATTTAGAACTAATCAAAAAAAACTGACTTCAGACATTTGTAAGCTAAGGAAAGAAAATTTTATTTTGCAGTTTCTCATGCACAACTACAACTCGAAACATCTCAGTTAATGATGGAAACAGATGGAATATTTATTACATACTTACTGTATGTGATACTTTTATGTTAAAGGTTAACTCTGCTTAGTATCAATAAAACTTATATAATAGATATAAATTCTCTGTGCAATAAGTTTTCAGGCTTATTCAGCTTAAGAGTAATTAGAGGGCTTCCTCTGTCATCTCCATTTTCCACCCAGGAAGGGGAGAAAAATTAAGTCATAAATGTGCTATATTATGTTATGGCAGCTGCACAAGATCCACTTATCCAATGCAATAAATCCATGTATTGCTGTGCTAGGTAATGTAAAGGCAATGTACTCTCAAAGGAAGGAGATCCAACTCTTGCCTCCTTTCGGATATCTTCAGAGCCAATTGCTTATAGACCAACTTATTTTATGCTTCCCTTTGGGTTGAAGATTAAAATTTTACCAAGGCTTTTAATAGGATTTGTCTATGCTAGCCTAAGAATAAACACTGAAGTCCACTAGTTAATTCAAAGCACTAAAGAGACTGCCATTTAAAAAAAAAAAAAAGCACTTAATTGATTTCATTATTTCTTGTTTAAGCACTCCAAAATGAAGTACAATAGTAGTCTGCATATTAAATTACTTAGTGTCGAATAAGTAGTTAGCATTATTCATAAACATTTATTTGCATCCATTTTCATATAAATGGTAGCTATTTTACTTAGGAAAGCATTAAGTTCCTTCCCCCTCCACACCCCATGCGATTATATTAGTTCTCCTTTTGAATACAAACAAACTATTCAATGATAAATGAGAACGAAGTGGGAAAAAAAAGACTATTGCAATAGGGGAAAGGAAAAAGCAGCTTTTCTTGATCTGAATAGCTGAAATTGAGCAATGATATTTAAAAGCCTGCCTCACTTTTTGTTCCCAATATTTCTGCGCATAAAGTTTCAAGCATAGTTTTAAGTCTAAAAATGTGTGTTGGAACAATATCACTAGGACAACAGAGTTTCCTGGTTCTGGGTAAACTGACATCTCAGTGGTATTAATTGTACCTGAAATTATTTGTGTTTGTCATTTGAAGGTGCAAACAAAAGAAAGACCATCTGAGGCTGATCTCAGAATAACTATGCCATAAAGCCTGATTCTCATTAAGGTAAAGGAGTTATGTAAACACTGTATATACACATCTTTCCAAAGGGTATTCAGACCATTTCACTGATGTGGAAGTGAATGACTAAGTAGTTCCCTGAAGTCACACTGGCAGCCTGACAGCCAGGGATTGAACGCAGATCTCTGAAGTCCAGGGCCTTAACCATAAAGCTATTTTTCCATCCACATCAACAGAATGGATAGAACTTTCACAACATTTCATGGTTACTGGAAAAAAAAAACTAATTTTTTTTAACCAGCCCTAAACTCAAGAATAACTTCCTCCTCCATTTTGTAGAATTGTACGATATTGGATAAAATTCATCTAGGGAGCAAGTCAACTGAGTCAATTTAAAGGATTAAATTTTTGCACCTTTTGCTTGCTTCCTTTATGAATACTCTAAAAGGTTAACAAATTTAAGTTTTAGAACATTGGCACAGCCTATGAGGAGGTTGTGCAATGTTATGAGCTAAGAATAGATATGAAACAATCCTTTGTATTAACCAAAATCACATGTAGTCTTCAAAACCATGCTTTAAAAAAATCCTAAAGCTCAAAATCGTAAAGATGGCTGACTATAAACCAAATCCATAAATTTTCAGGTTTGATGAATACTCAGTCTAGGTCAAAGATTTATATTTTGGTTGAGCTTTACAATAAAAATCCTAATTTTCCCCTGCTCTTTTGCTAAATAAGTTTTAAAATTAAGCTAACATCTTATTTCTGTAGTATAATAAGACTGCCTTACATGGCTAAACTTTCTCCTTTTGGGAGTTGGCTTTGTGTGTCAATTTCACTATCTTCAAAGAAGTTACAAAACAGATCAATTTGACCCTGTATACGCATTACTCTGGTACCTTATGTAGTCCTATATTAGAGGCTAAAGTCATCTTTCCCTTTTTGGTGAGCATAATTGCAGTGGGTAGAAGGCAGTATGTATTCTGTCAAAGACATAGGGTTTTAATAAGATAATGGTTTACTGCAATCAAAGTCCGAAGTATGATCATTATGTCTATCAGCCTGGATCATTTGGAAAACCACTAAACTGTTCTTAGATCCAATTTGGTTTAGTCTTTATGACATGAAAAAGCCATTTTGTTTTGTTATTTATAACTCATTTTCATGAGCTATACACTGACTCATTTTAATTCTTGGTTTTTCCTCCAAGAATGAAGTATGGGAAGAGTACTGTGGTTTAGTTACATTTCCAAGTCTATTTGGCAGAATACTTGGATACAAAGAGTGCCTTTCCCACTGGGGCTGTAGATCATCTGGATGTCATAAATGTGGTAGATTATTTTTTAAAACCTCAAATGAAAGGAGTATAATTTAAGTAGACAAAAAACAAACCACTAATTGGCAAGAGAAAATAAAATTCCATTTTGGTAGGTTTCCCCACACACAAGCCCCTTTTTCTGTTTTTAAAGTATCATTCACATTCTGGTTGCCATGCATGAACAAACACATCAAGTTAAAGACAAAATACCGGCATTCCACAAAAAGGTTTACAATTACAAATATTAAGCCAGGACTATTGTGTTGACTTGGAATCCCTTCTTAGCCAGCGAAACTGACAAGACTCTTAAAGATGCAAATGACTCATTGTAACAGCTTTAAAAGAATATTTCTCTAATCACACACACACGCACACTTTTTTGTTGCTGTTGACGACAGTTTTATTGATTTTTAAAAGGAAATGACATACAGGAACAAAACTCATTCACATATCCATATTTCAACTTGGTGTCTCCATTGCTGCTCTTTTCCTATTGAAATGTCAGACATAGCTTTATGATGTGGCACATTGCTTTGGACTTGGGTATTATTTGATTTTCCTTTTAAGCGAAGAACAGTGGGGTAATTATAAGTGGGAGGAATTCATGCTGGAAGTGTTTTGTATTAGACCAAGAATGTATTAATTTACTTTTACTTTTAATTTAAGCAGTCTCTAAAAATGAAGTAACTGGGGATTCGGCACTTCTCTTTCCTTGCTATCAGATTATGGAGAAGAGAGGAACGAACTACTTTGAAAATGCACAGCATATCTGCATGCCAGAGAAAATTGGATATCCAGAAGCTTCACAACTTTCCTCACTCAATCTATGCACAGGAGAAAAAAACAGAACACAAAAAAAGATAGCAAGAGCAAAGCAGCAGCAAGGTTTCTCCTCTACTCCATCCCTGCCCTCAACTGCAAAACCACATATGATGGGAATGGGCAAAAGGAAGGGGAGATAAGAGATCTAACAAGGGCAGGGAGTAAAACTGAAATCGAATACCACTGCATTCGTCACCACACTGACCACCTTGTATATACATCACACCTAGTTCAATCAAAAAAGAGGGACAGCTTTTAAGATATAAAACCAATATTTCCCAATGCATTATTTGCAGCCAGCTCTTCCTATTTTGCCTCCATCTATTTGTCTTTAGATTTCAAGTTCTTCAGTGCAGGGATTTAACCTTATATGCGGCCTTAACACCAGGCAGGTATTGGGTGCCTTACTAAATAATTACAGCAAGTAACGAAAAACAGGATTCTTTTTTATATTATATTACCACACACAAATCAATGGGCATATGCAGATAGAGATCAGATTAATCACAAGTAAATAAGCCCAACAAGGAGTTTCTCATATTTTAGAATACAAGAACACATCTTTGTGAAATTCACAATTTGACATGTGCTCACTATGACTATTCATATTTTATTTGAAGTTGGGTGTTTGAAGGAGCTTTTCTACAGGGTATTTGCAAATTTCTTTGCAAGGAAATTCATGGGCAAAAAAGTCTCGAGGGTAGCCATGTTTGTTTTCAAAGTTACAGACTATGACTAATCCTGGACACCTTAGAGACTAACAAAACTTATATATAATATGATGAGCTTGTGGGTAAAATCCACTTCAGATGAGCTGGCTGATGAAGTGGGCTTTACCCATGAAAGCTCATGATACAATATATTTTTAGTAGTCTCCAAGGGTATGTCTACACAGCAGGGCTAAAGTCAAATTAAGCTACACAAGTTCAGCTATGTCAATTGCGTAGCTTAAATTGAAATAGCTTAATTTGTCTTTTGGCACTGTCTTCACAGCAGGAAGTTGAAGAAAGAATACCCTTCCCTTTGACTTTCCTTACTCCTCGTGAAATGAGGATTACCATGAGTCATAGTAAGAAGCCCTCTAGCTCAACATTATTTTGATATAAAAGGCCTGTAATGTTATTCCAGAATGTCAGTTATTCTGAAACAATGCTGCTCAGTAGACATAGCCAAGATGCCACAGGACTACTTGTTATTCATGGGCAAAGCATGCAAAAAAGGGAATAAGCACATAAAGTCAACTGATTAGAAACTGAACACAGCTTCATGAAAAATTGTTGCCTGTGTTTACCCTGCTATACATGATTTTGATTGTAACACCTCGCCATGCTGGTGTCAGCCAGAAGCAATGCAATGTTCAAATCTCAAATAGCATGTAGGTCAAAGAGGAAGATGAGTTAAGCAGATAAACAAAGAACAAATGGGAGGACAGATTAGATTACTGCCTGTCAGCATTCCTATGCGGTGATTGTCTGCCAGCTGTGGTAACACTAACCACAAACAGCTTATGGTACCAAACCATTACATCCCTTGCCAAGATTGCATCAGCTGTACAACTGGACATTTCCTGCCAACATAGTTGACATTTTCTCCTCATCTAACAGTTGCCTTGTATTTGTTGATACAGGAAAAAAGGCTCTCCTTTAACGTTTACTCTTCCTACTTAAGCATGCTCCCAAAAATGGGAAGGCACTGAAACAGGTTTCAGTCTTGTCACAAAACAATGACTTCATTTTGGGGGCAAGACACAATGTGACTTGATTGGTGTTGGGTGGGTATACATTCCAAGCCACTTTTTATATTTAAGTAAAATTGGCTAAAACAGCAACATGTGACTATTACTGGCCCACCTTATTGAAGTCAGGCTACTCTTTACAGAACCACACTCAGAGACATCGTTTCCAGAAACAAATAAAAAAAATGGAATAGTGTAAGTCATTCTCATGCCACATTATTTATAAATCCTATCCTCATGATAGTGTAGGTGGTAACGATGGATAAACTTGATCACTGATTTAGATGAGTCTGTTTGAATTCCCATCCTGTTTTAATGCACCCATCTTCACATTTCACCAATTCTCTAGTCCTTATATTCCTGTCCCTAAACCAATCAGATCCCTCCTTATATCTTCATGCCCATTCAACTCCCATTTCCTACATTCTTCTAGTTACCATACCCACAAAAGACACGCCCCCAGCATGCTACTCCACCATGAGCTTCAGTAGGCCCCAGATCCCTTCCAGCAGATTCTGCTAGATATGGTATGCCTCTGAAAACCTCCAGAGCAAAGTAAAACAAAAAACAAAACCACAGAACCATTATTCTAATTCCTGCCAAGAGAGAAGGCTCAGACAAAATGAGAACTAGATCTAAGACAACTGCATTCAACTCTGCTTTTTCAGAACCAAAAATGGAAAGCAACTTTTGCAAAACCAGAACCATGACGTCCCCTCTCCATTTCTGTACTTAAATGAAAACCCTTTGGACTGTATTGTTGGCTTTCCACCATAAAAGTGATTATAAAGGACATGGACATTAAGAAAGGAATCCAACAGAGGCTGTGTTTAAAGACAGTGACCCAAGAGTCTTGACATCTTGGTTCAAATCCTAGTATTCAAATATATCTGGTGTGATCTTAGGCACATTGCTTATCTCTTTTGTGCCTCAGTTCCC
>JANRFK010004149.1:71635719-71656446 GCA_030068395.1 Apalone spinifera
GAAAAACAAGATGGGGTTCATGTCTGGCTACAGGACCACATTTATTTCTGTGTTACAGAGTTAGTTTTAGCAAGTTAGTGCCCCATCAGAACCAATAATTATACGTTTAAAAAAAAAAGCTGTCAGCAGATTTCTAAAATACCAAACACAACCACTTCAACCCCACTGAGCTCATGGAAAGTGTGACTTTCTTGCTGTACTAATGTTTAAAAATAAAAAAAAATAAAAATAAAAAACACAGCAAAGTTACGCAACAAAAAATCTCAAATAAATCTGCAAATTTATGACAATAGCAAATAGCACTGACTGAACAATAGGCATGTTATTTTTCTCTTTTCATCCTAAAGCACTTAGAGAGCTGAACACCATTCATTCTTGTTCCTCCTAGCCTAGTAATGTCTTGGCATTCAATGTTCCAACATCTAATGATGAGCAGCCTCTAGGTCAACCTACTCTTGACTGAGTTTGCATCATTCTCTTTGACAGCTTATTAATTTGTCTTCTTCGAAGTCTCCACCACCATTCAAACCTTTTGAACTGCAGCGAATGCCACTCTAGTCCACCTGCCTTCCAAGCTAACAAGCTTAGATTGTTCATGTTTTAAGTCTGTTTTCTCCTTTTCCTGGATAGATTTGCCTAAGGGGGCTATGCAACCCCAGTCTGTTTCCATTTGAAATCAGAGGCTTCCTTCTAGAGAGTTGTATCATGGTACCACTTTCTATATAATTAGTTGCAACCCTTTAGGGGTTTCCCCCAGATGGACTACCCTCCCCCCACCCCCACCATCAACAAGTCAGGGAACATGCTGTGTCACTGTTGTATCCCTGAAAGACCAAGTGCTATTTTCAGTCTTACAGTAGCATGGGCTGAAGACACAAAATATTTATTCCAGTTTATGGCTCAACTTCCAGCAGAATATTCATGCCAACCACTGACATACCAGAAAGATGAGCTTTTGGTATGTATGTAGACGTCTACAAGACACCTTTAGCATTTTTCCTCCGTTCAGATTAAGAAACTCAACCTTGTCTTCCTCCCATATACCTCATTCAATGGATAGTTACTACGCTGGCCAAAACTTTCTTCTCTTTCAAGATGCACTATACTACCTGTGCTATTGGGGGGGGGGGAGGGAGAGGGGGAGAAGAGGGGAATGGACAGTCAAAGAAGCCATTGAAAAGAAAGGCAGAAAAACTGGACATTACATAGAAAGTTGACCCACAAATAATGCAGAACAACTAAATGAATGAAGATAAATACCAGAAAGCCATTTATATTTTGCTTTTTAACATGTTAGCGCTTGAGTTGCTCCATATTGTCAAGTATTACAATAGCTCCTAATCATTCCTAGAGCTTGTTGGAAAATCCAAAGTGTCCAAAGTGGTAAACCTTTGATATTTTTTCTATGGAGGTTTTCCATAGGAATTTGTTTCAGATAGAAAATTAATAGAATAATAGAAATGTAGAGCTGGAAATGACCTCAAGAGGCTCATGCTGAGACAGGATTTAGTATACCCAGGGTTTTGTTGTTGTTGTTGTTTTTTAAACACACAAGCATGCATGGGGGAAAAAGTGCCCGTATTCTAGGGGAAAAGTTGTTGAGCTCTGACTGGAGGTGCCGGTACCGAGCAGTACCATCACCAAAAAAGCACTGAGTATAGCAAACCCATCCCTGACAGATGTTTCCATCTGCATTTTTTGCTTTTTTCATTTGGAAACCATTCCAAACTGGGAGGGAAAAAAAAAAAAAAAAAACACACCACACACACCATGGTTTTGGGGGGTTTTTTGTTTCCAAACTCTACATTTTTATTTTGCTCACCTCCACACCAATTTTTCTCCCTTTCTCCTTTTCAACTGGGGAGTATGCATTCATCAAGACCCAAAGTTTAGCATGGATGGTGAAAAAGGGGGAAGGGGAGGAATTTATTGACAAAAAAACAAACCACATTTTCCAATAGGAAAATTTTTTGTGCAGCTTGGTAGCTTTGGAAGGCAAGAGCTGGGTAGCAAGTGACAACTAGGTTCCTAGCACGGAGCTGTCAGCTCTAGCTCTCAGCCCCCATACTACCCTTCTTCAGCTGGTACAAGTACGCCTGGTGAGGATACTCACTGTCAGAAGAGGGCAGTATGGACATTAACCTCCACAGTAATTATTGCAGTGGTTGGAAGTCTACTGAACTTAGATCAATTTAGGACTAGAGTGTAGAGAAATCAACACTTTAAAGAACACGGTAGTCTTTTCCAACCCCAAGTGACACTATACAGTGTGGAATTTCCTAACTCGGGTTTTATTTAAAGATTCCCAACATTACAAAGTATAGAAATAAAAATTAAATTCAAAGGAGCTTAACTTAGGGCCATCATCCTATGTGCATATCTAACCCACACAAAAGGTTCATTTACAGTGAGCATTTAGTTATGGCAAGCTGGGGCATGAATCTACCCTACCAGGAACTGACTGTGTGGTGATGCTGCATATTCACATTTCATTAGTGCACTTTGGCAGAGTCTCAGACTGATCAACCACCACTAATGAGCTATTAATGAGCATTGGAGGAGGGGAGGGAAGAGGGAGCTGACACTTGCCAGACCTCTGGGCAAGGTGGGGGTGCAAGCTCCACACTCCCAGAAAAGGTGGGGCTGGCAACCTCAGGACTGCCTGGAGCACACTGCCCTCCCCGCCAGCCCTTAACGTTATCCAGAGTGCACTATAAAGTGCCCCAGGGGCAATTTAAAGGGCCAGGGGAAAACAGTGGAAGAAAGGGAGACTGCGTGAACTGGCTGTACTTGACTGGAGTAGTCGGGACCCAAACACAGCAGGCTCCACCTCTACAAAAATCCACAAGTGGGATTGACTCTGCCCAGCTTATGATGAATCTTCACACATTGCCAAGTATTTCATCACCTTTGAAAGACTGCATCATCCATTCAGTTCCTGCAGATCAGAAAGTGACCACTGGTTGCAAAACTCAAAGGGAGAGCCTTGAACATATTCAGTAAGAGGTATATTGCTGATGCTTCAAACTAATAGTAAATTTAAAGATTTAAAGGCAGTTTCAGATTACACCTGAAATTTACAGGGTGAAATTTAGATCCCTTGAGAGGGGCTGGACTAAGTAATGTAAGTTGTGAACCAAATGATAGATCTGTTAAATAAGTGTGTGTTGGGGGGGAGGAGGGAGGCAGAGGAAAGGAATCCCAAGCTATCAAGGCATATGAGAATTAGCAGTTCAGGAATGTTCTTGGATATAGTTAATGATGTGAAATAGTGTTTGGAGGCACAAAATGGTCCAATCAGTGGAAGTTCTTGCTGGTCAATCACAAATACTTGGAAAGAGAAAAATCTCAAGCAGAGTGGTTTTAAATCTGGTGGGAAACAAGGTCTCCACTTTACCCCTAGGAAGCAGGAGGGTAAATGGAAGGCTGGGTGTTCACCCCCCATGTTTACTTCCTTCTAAAGACAGAGCCCCAAAGATGCTATCACTAATTCCACTGAACATTTGAGGAACAAGTTTTATTTGTACCATAGCATTAAGGAGCTCGTGTGGACTGGTCCAGACTGTGGCGGATAGTGGGGTGGAAATTGTCAAAATCCCTATGGAATTCAAGAGTCTCCTGTCCAGGGTCCATATTATAAAGAGGTCATCACTTTGGTGTAAGTAGAGGAGAGGACGGGAGCCAACACGAAGGGAAAAATCCCCAGGAGTGCAAGTGGCTGAAAATAAGCTAATAGATCACTCGAAAGAGGAGATGAGGAATGCCTCAAAACAAGGAGTGCGCATTTCCATTGGAAATCTATTCCCTCTCAAAGCCTTAGAGCAATACTTGAACTGGAACACTTTATGGAGTAAAAAGGGAAACATGCAGCTGAACATAGTTTGGTACACAGAAGTTTTAGAAAGGGTGATAAATACTCAATAGTTTGAACAAAAGGTCATGCCATGACAACTACACTTGGAAACAACTGTGTCATTGATTTGCTGGTAACCTTATGCCTTTTCCTACAACACCTATGGATCAGCACAAAGGAACTCATACTAACTGCAACCCCCTGAAATTATGTAATATACATTGGCTTGGGAGAAAGCTCTTGTACATGTGATGGCCACCTCAACCAGCCTATGGATGAACAGTCCCCCCAGCAGGTGGGGGATAACATGGCATAGAAGGCAGCCCACTCCACTGCCCTCCCCCCACGGCATGGAAGGCAGCAGAGGTCAGCACCCCCCCCCCCCCCCCACACACACACACACACACAGTGGCAACAGGAAACTGAATTTTCTGTTCCACCAGCCCATCTCAGCCTTGTGACCCCTCTTCACCATAGTGGCAGGAAGCAGAGTGCCTCAGCTCTTACGTTAGGTCTAGACTGCAGCATTTTTGCAGAAAAAGCTACGCAAAATGTGCTCCGAATTTTGCATAGCTTTTCACACTTTTTTTCCGGAAGAGGTTTTTCCACCATTTGGCCCCATCTAGATGGGGCCCCAATGGTGGAAAAGCCTCCTTTTTCAGCAGAGCCCTTATGCCTCATGGAACAAGGTATACAGAGCTCCCCGAAAGAGCGCATTTGCTCTTCTGCCTTTTTTCAGGGAAGAGCAAACGCTTTTCTTGGATGCAGCAGGGTTTGTGTGGAATGCCAGTGGTATCCCGCAAAAACCATGTAGTCTAGACATAGCCTGAGTGACACAGGGCTCATGGAGCAGGCTGGGACCAGGGTGCCCCACTTCCTACCACCTTCATGAAGTGGAGTGACCAAGCTAGGAGACAGTGGAGCAGGCTGTTGGCCTGCTCCACTTCCCAAAGCTCCCATTGCCACAGTGAGTGTGACAGGGTCACAAACTCTTCTGTTACCTGTGCCAGGGCTTAACCCCCAGGTTTTGGCTTAAATTGCTCTTAGGGGAGGTGGCTTCAGGGAAGGGTGGGAGCAGGTCTAATGGCAGATGGGTTGCCCTGGTCCCCCTATGGACAGTTCTATATCTCACACTAAGCTGCTAGAGAAGTTATAGATAATTATTTTGTTTGTGGAACAACCTATACCAATATTTTGAAATATTAACATTACATTGTCAGAGAAGTACTCTTTTTTTGTTATAGACAGTGCTTTTTTTTTTTTTATGGTACTGCCCAGTACGCATTCCCAGCACCTCCAGTCACAGCTTATCTGGAAAGAACAGAGAGTACCAGCACCTCTAATGAAAATGGCTGACAGTCAGCTGGGTCTTAGAGTACCGGCATTTTTTTTTTATTTTTTTTTTTAAAACAAAAAGCACTGGTTATATATAAATAACTTAGAGAAGGTGCCAGATGGCGGCACCCAAGAACATACAGCACTCTTTCCAGGTACTGTCAAGCCATTAAATTGTGAAGTTGTGCTCTGTAAAATTGTTTCTACTGGCAACTGTTTATGAACAGTTCAAATCACCTTCCTGTTCATGAATTACAGATGTTAAAAAACAGCAAAATCCAGAAAATTTATAACCACTTAACTCCAGTGTTTGATAATATGTAATTTTTCATTCATTGACATTCAAATAATGTTAGAAAGCAGTTTCTAAAAGTTTCCTCAATATGTGGAAATCTACATTTGCATTTTCCTCCATCTTTCTGCTGTTTCATAATGAATGGCTGCAAACAAAAGCTTATTCATACAAGTTTTGACACGTGGTGACTGGTTAAGCATATAAATTGGAATATAAAGCCAGCATATATCATGGGATCTCTTCTCTTCAATCTTTATGAAATTGAATAAACCCTCCAATGTTTTTTCTGTGCTTATGAAAGTGAGGGACTCAGAGCCGACTAAACCACTTGGTCTGGGTAAGCACAATGCTAACTGCTGTATGAAATGCAGCCAACAATCGTCATAGAATACTTCTTCTTGGGTTGAGCCGTCGGTCAATGAAACTCATCTTATGATGCCTTTGATGAGTAACTAAACCAATCCTTGATTGGCAGAGCCGATTACAGAGGTCACATAAAAAGCTGCCAACTGCAGGTGCTGTATGTTCTTTTCACATCCTCCACTTTTCCTGCAATGGCTGGATACGCTGATTTCAAAGCAATTAAGAGCCTGTACAATGGTTTATCACCAGGAAAATCTGTTGTGAACTAGAGTTTCCAGATCATTGGGAGATATGCCGCATGACTTCATATTGGCCTTTAAGATGTCCTTTTAGCGCTTATATTGACCGATAGAGTGCTTTCCATGAGCAAGCTGGCCATAGAAGATCATCTTTGGTATCCACGCATCATCCATCCCTATAACATGACCAATCCAGTGAACTGTTTGTTCATAAGCATTGCTTCCATGACCATGACACCACACAGCTTAAGAGCCTCCGTATTAGGAATTTTGTCCCATCAGTTCATATAGAATACTAGAACTAGGAGGGACCACAAAAGATCAAGTCCAGTCCCTTGCTCTCACAGCAGGGCCAAGCACCAGATAGCTCATTCCTGATAGATGTCTATCCAACCTACTTTTAAATACCTCCAGTGATGGAGGCGCCACAACCTCTCTAGGCAATTTATTCTAGTGTTTAATCACCCTGACTGTTGGGAAGCAACCTAAACATCCCTTTCTGCAATTTAAAACCATTGCTTCTTGTTAGGACAAGATGCCAAGGAGAACAGCTTTTCTCCATCCTCCTTGTAACATCTTTTTAAGTGGTTTTCAAGTACCATCATGTCCTCTCAGTCTTCTCTTGTCTAAACTAATCAAACCCAGTTCTTTCAGTCTTCCCTCATAGCTCATGTTTTCTGGTTCTTTAATCATTTTTGTTGCTCTTCTCTGGACCTTCTCCAATTTTTCCATATCTTTCTTGAAATGTGGTGCCCAGAACTGGATACAATACTCCTCCAACAACTCCCCCAGGGTATGTCTACACTACAGTGTTAATTTGAGTTAATTCAAAATAATACATCTACACACAAAATCTATTTGGAAATAGCATTTTGCTATTTCAAAATAGCGTGTCCACACTGAGTGGACCCTGCACCCAAGTTAAGGCTGGCTGGAACCAGTGCCAGCAGGGCATCAAGTTAGGACTTAGCCTCAGGCAGCAGCCCCACACACTAACTGAGGCCTGTGCTTAAAGGGACCCTACCCCCACCCTGGACAGACAGTTATCAAGGTAGACAAGCAAGTGGGGAACCCTGAGGAGAGACAGCAAAGCAGTCCTGTCTTGGAGTGCCCTTAGTGCCCGCACTTGGGACACCACAGCACTCGGCCACATGGAGCCAGAGCTGCCCCTGGACATGCCGGTGTATCTCGTGGGGTTGTTGCCATCAGCCCAGCTGCACTTGCTGCAGGCTACCATCCGGGGGAGTCCATTGGGGGGTTGTCAGGATCCAGGAGACTGAGGGAGTGTCCACCCTGTGGAGCCCTTAGAAGCACCGGGGGGCTCATGCCCCATTGCTCCCTCACATCCTTCCACTTACCCCTCCCTAGCCCCCCTTCCTAATGTCAAACAAAAGACACATGTTCAAAAATAGAAACTGGGTTTATTGAACAAAACTGGGGGGGGGAGAGGGAATGACTGGAAAAAGGAGGTGGGAGAGGGGAAGAGAGAGTGTGGGAGAGAGGAGGGAGAAACCTGGGAGGAGGGCGCTAGAAGGGGGAAGCTCAGGGCCCAGGGTTGGGGGGGGTCTTGCCAGACCAACTTGATTTTCATGCAAACCTGCTCCTGGGTTCACATGTGGACTTTGGTGGCCAGGCTGGCAGCTATCCTGCCATAGATGGCCGCATTCCTCCATCTAGTGTGGAGATCATGGACGTTGGGGGCAACCCCCCCAAACCTGAATAAGGTCCATGATCTCCACCCTGGGACCAGGAAGGTACCCGCCTTCTCCAGCCACGTCAGGCTCCTGGGAGCTGGCAGACTGCTCCTGGGGAGCACTGGAGGGCTGGCTGCCAGTGGCTTGCTGGCTCATGTTTTGGGGCCACTGGGTCTGGAGCCCTGGTGGCCACTGCTGGCAGGCTTGGAGCTGGCACAGGCACTGTGGCCAGGGTCTACCCCTTTAATGGCTCTGGAGCTGGGGGAGAGGAGAGTAAGTTTTCCTGGTTGTGCCCAGAGTGGCCACCAGGGCTCCCTAGGAAGGGCTGGAGGCCCCCTATTTCAAATTAAGTATGTACACAGCACTTAATTCGAAATAGCTATTTCGAATTTGCCGTTACTCCTCCTAGCATGAGGTTTACCAAATTCAAATTAAGCATTCCGCTATTTTGAATTAATTTCCAAATAGCGGTTTGCATGTATAGATGCTATTAAAATTAATTCAAAATAACGGCTGTTATTTTTAATTAACTTTGCAGTGTAGACATACCCCCATTCTGTTCCTTAGACAATTGGCAGTCTGCTCAAGAGTGGCTAACAGCACATAGGAGATGTGTGATGAGACTATTGTTAAAATTCTAATTATAGTCACATTTGGTATCCAGTCAAATGGCACTGGAAGCACTGAACACAGATTCAAATTCAAATTCTCTTACTGAGAAAAATATTGTCAGTTTATTTAGGTTTTCATCCCTTCCTATGCTTTGTTTTCTTTGTAGGAGAAGGCAGAGGGGGAATAAGTATAGTGCTTTCCAGGGATGGATGTTTCTTCCAACACTATTAGCAGTGTTTGGGTCCCTAGCTTCTTAACTCTCCAGTTTGACATCTGCAAAGGACAAGCAACTTGCTAGCTTAACCCCTCATTTTTTAATATCAGGAACAGTCTTCCTAGCAATATGGTACATTTAGGGATACTGGTCTGACAAGCAATCCTGTTTAAATCAGGTGGGTAATATCAGGAAGTTTCCCCCTGCCTGCATCTCACAAATCATTTCTGATTAGAAGTATGAGAACAGAGCCTGTTGAAACAAGTGGCAAGAATAGGATAGTTTAAACAGAGTTTAGTCATTTCAAAGGTCAAAGAGACCAGCACTTCCACGGAGATCTTTTCCTCCATGTATTCTTGGAAGTCTGAATAGGGAGTTCCAGCCCACAGAGAGGATGATCCCACAAGGGATGCCTGCAGGGACCAAAAGTCAGTTAGGCTAAGTCTACAATTCCGAGTTTTGGTGACAAAACTGCCTTTTGATGACAAAACTAAGAGCAGACACACTGCAATACAACTGGAGAAAGTTTGCGCACCCTTATCACAAGGCTTTATCTCAAACATCCCAGTATTAAGTCCAACAGTATAACTGGCTCTCCCCATGGAACTATCTGCAGTGCTGCTGCTCTCAGCCAGCCTCATTCTGCACATCTATAGGGGTTGAGAAACACTGATCTGACTCTGGTCATGCAGCTCCTTTTATAGGGCATCCTGGCCTCAATGGGCTCTTCCTTCTACAGCCACTCTAGCTTCTTTGGAGAACTTCTCTATTGTCCTTTCTTGGGTGGTGTATGGCAAGGCCATAAGGCCCCAAGAAGGGACTTCAAGACCTGGTCCACCGCATCATAGAGATACTTACCCACAGTGCATTTCTCACACTGTTGATGAGGGTGCCCACAGTGCGGACATTGTAGTAAGTTGAGGGTTCGTAATAGAGAGTCAGCAGGCCTGAATAAAGGCCTGTAACATGAAAACAGCAACAGGTCTGCAATCTAGTGACCAAGACTTTGGTTCAGTAACACAGGAGCTAAGAAAGAGGCCCTCTTGATAATTGTGTAAGTTAGGTGGAGCATGGAAGGACACAGAGAGGCACTGAGTACAGACTGAGCCATAGGGGAGTAGTGAAACATCTTAATAAGAAATGTCTTGGTATAAAGACTCCCCAAAAACTAATGTACATATCGACCTAGGTTCTGAACTAGATCGAAATTGACAGGATGAAGGCTAGAAGGTAAGCTCCCTTCCATAAGGTGAGGGGTGATAACTAGGCAGAGAGTGGCAACCTGGTACATAAAGAAATGATGTAAGTTGTTTGTACAGGTCTATAAAAGGGCACCACAAATGGTGGACATTGACTGACCGGGAGGAGGGGGAGTGCACTAGGCACCTGAAATGGCAGGTGTCATTGCCAACACTTACAAAGTGCACAGTGGCTTACTAACCGCTGTTAGTATCTGTTATTTGGCAATAGGCCTCCTATGTGTTGGTACAGTGTCAACACGTGCCAAATGCACAGTGGTTTAGTATTGAGAATTTCTATTAACTACTGTTAGCGCATCACATTTGACTATAAACTTGCTTGATTATTATACCCTTGCCTGCATCTGTCATTTCCTGGGGCTCTCAGATCTCCTGTGTTGATTCAAGTGCACATGGTCTAACACTCTAGATGAGGGGTTCCCAACCTGGGGTACATGTACCCCCAGGGGGTACTAGACGCTTGTCAAGGGGGTACAGGGAAGAGTTGGTAAATAACTAGATTGTCCTAATTGAAATATTCCAATAGTAATGTTCATGAAAAATGTTGTGGATTCTAGAGTCTAGAATTTATTTCCTTTTATATTGAATAGGGGGTACAGGAAGGTTTACTAAAAGCCAAGGAGGTACAGGGACCGAAAAAGGTTGAGAACCCCTGCTCTAAATAAAGGGAGCATTGACATTGAAGCACACAGTTGAAAGTTTAACATCGCTGACAGAGTAGGTCCTGTCAGGAGCTCACTGGGACAACCCCGAGAACCCTGACCAGACGGACCACTGAAGTACAACGAACATGATCGATCAGAAAGAACAAGTGTGAATACCCTCTGGTGATTTGTTGTGTCAACTTTTGGTGTCAACACAAGTTTTATTGACAAAATGTGTTAGTGTAGATGTAACTATGGCACAGAGGAGCTGACTTGCAGCAGTCAGGCAGAACTCAGTCTGCTGCTGTCAATAGCAGAGGTTGATCAGAAAAAAAAAATTTTGCTGCTGAATAATCCCTGATTATTATTGGTGAGAAAACAAGAGTACTAGGCACATCATACCAACAGGTTTATTCATATTCAAAAACATAACACAAATATGCATTATGCAAAATATGGCATGTAACCTGTCATTGGAGAACTTGTGATCCCCCAAATGTATGCATGTATCACTCCTGTAGTTGAAGTTAGAAATATGAAGTATAATCATGTTTCTATAGCTAGGTGTACTAATGATAACCATTAGTAGTACTCAAGGAACTTAATGGCTCTGTATACAGGACAATGATCTGAGAATAGACTTCTTTTCCTGTAAGTCTGGTCAAGGGTCGGTCCTACAAAGTTAGGTATCCATGCCACTGCATGCTGGAATCCATCTTGCATTTTGTACCATGCCCCATGCCTCTATGGAAAAGACTACTTCCCACCCAAGAGAAATTTTATGGAAGGGAAGGGGAAGGGGAAGTAAACAATGATTATCTTCACTGACTTTTTGGACTTCCTTCCTACCCCAAATACCTAGAAACAAAAACTGTAACAAAAGGGGTGAAATAACTGCTGGACCAATGTCATACGGGACATCTGTAGCCTGCAAAGGATTTTACCAGAAATAAGAACTAGGGTGAGAAATTATTTGGAACAAGCTCTTTTGGATATATTAGGCTTACTTTGTCTAATCACTTGTGAACACTTAAATCCTACTTTTTACATTTAATAAAATCATTTTTGTTTATCATTAAACCCAGTGTAATGAATGGTTACCCGAGGATAACAGCTGTGCACCTCTTTTTTGTTGATAAAGGGAGCAGACAACTTATGAACTTGCTGTGTGTAAAAACACAAAACACCACTTTTTGCAGAAGATGGATTATCATCTCAAGTGTGGGTCCTATTGGGGCTATGCACCTAGGTGCTATACCAAATCCCTATGACGGAGTCTTCCCTGGTGGAGATACTCTCAGTTTGTTGCTTTTATGTAGTCTGTGACCCTAACTCCATGCCTTTGCTGGGGGAGAGCAGGTAGGAAGGTTCAGTGGTATGATCAGACCATCAGGTGATTGTCTCAAGGGGAACTTGGACCAAACCCATCACAGTTGGTATTAAGCATTTACAGTAGGGCTGTCAAGTGATTAAAAATTAATCATGATTAATCACACAATTAAAAAATTTAATAGCAATTAATCACATGTGTTACTCATTTAAAATGCTGCAGCAGCATTTCAAAGGGGTAGAACTGCAGAAACCCAGGATAATCTGGAGTCTTCAGCTGACCCCAGGCTCAGTACAGCTGTCCCTTTGAAACACAGCAGCGGCTTTTCAAAGGGACAGCACCACAGGAGCCGGGGATCAGCAGAAGTCCCCAGCTGACCAACGCTCCATGCAGAGCACTGTGGTGGCTCTTCAAAGGGGCAGCACAAGCAGAGCCAGGGATCAGATGGGCACTCCAGCTGTTCCCTAGCTTCACTTGCACTTCCCCTTAGAAGTGCCAGAGCAGTACTTCCAAAGGGCAGTGCAGCATTAATGCCTAAGATTAACACATTAGAAGGATTAACGCATTAATCCTGTCCTGCATTAATTGCAGGTGTTTGTTAATGTAGGTCAACTGACAGCCCCAATTTACAGTTTAATTTGTATGCTATTCAGCAAAAGTAATATTTGGTTTCTCCTCCATACTCCGTAGTACTTTTGCAGTGTACTTCCATTTCAAATTGTCCACATTTCATTCAACCATACCTTTTCTCCTATTTTCATTTTGTACAACCATAAAAAAATATTGAGTATCAGAATGATTTACAGAAACTTGTTGGGTAAAAGATAATCCTTTTTGTGGTGCAACAAATGATAGTTTACAATTCCCACTTCCCCATAAGTAGTTTTTCACTTTGGTCTTTTCTGTTGGAAAAAGTGTTCTTGAAAGTAGAGATGAGAGAAAAGCCAGACCCATATACTCATTCTTCCCCTACAATCCCACCATTTAAATGTTCTAATTTATCTGAATGTCTGAAACACCCAGCTGTTGGTTCTCAACCATAACCACCTTTGTTTTACCAGTCTGTGCTTTCAAAGCCTTTTGAATGAATTGAATCAGAAATAGTGGTTAAGTTAGTAAAGGGCAAATGTCCTAAAATATTTGCCAGCCATAACTTGAGCGGTCTTCTCTGTCTTCCTGCAGTTCACAATACTATACAATACAGCCTAAACTCAATTAGGATGGTTAAAGGCATTTCTCTTGCTATAAACACTTTACACTTGTGGAAACATCTGTAACTAGAACAAGATTACATGTGAACATAACAGAAATTAAATTTCAAGTGCTCAGGGTTGCATTTTTAAAAGTTTGACTTCCTATACACAAGGAGATTTGTGGACTGAAAATGGTTTCCCATCTAACAGCTGTTTAATGACCTTTGTGCAATCAGTTTCAGTCCATTCCTACAAGACAGCTAATAACTGTATGGTTATTTTGCCACAGTGTCACACAGCAAATGTTCCAGGAGCATACTCTTTCTCTGACACTTTTTTCCCCCTGTTTTATACATTCACAGAGCAGTTGGTACCACCACCACTATCTGATCGATAGGAGGACCAATCCCATACTCATATTAGTTTTCTTCTTAGCTACTCAGCAGTGATGCATCTTCCTCCTGGACTGCTTCTTCAGAACTAGCACTGTCTAACCTTCAATCATTTCCACTTCCTGGGGAATTAGAAAATCCTGCAGATGTTTATATATAAACTTATATGACAGACACGGACTACTAAACTGGACAACAAAAGACTTTTAAACTTAGAGAGAAATCACTTTGATATTTACACATTTGTGTGATGATTGTGCTAGTATGTAGCCTCCCAGGAATTTTGGGGAAAACACTGCATGATATCCCATGGTGGGTAGAATAGGACAGGGTGAAGTGCAACTATCCTAACTTTTCTGATATTGCTCGTATCAAGACAATTTTTAGTGTATTTACTGAGCTAAAGCTTTTCACATGTAGAAAAAGGCAGAGAGACAGGGTCAACAGTATCTCTAAAAGAACATTTTGAATTCCTGGCATGGTTCTCAGTAGCTGTAAGGGGTAAGATTTTCTGCTAAGACATCACTACAGTCCATTCATTCACCTCTATCCCCAATTGCTAAAGCCACAACATGTTTTGGATCATATCAATTAATGCAATTTCTATCTCCCTCTTACCTCCCAATCTTCAGATAAGCCAGTTCAAAAAAACAGAAATCATCCACCTCTGACCACATTCATCTCCTTCTTAAAGGCATTCACTAATTGCCTCTTAATCCCCATCTCTTCACTCTTAAGGCCCTGCAGAGAGAAACTTAAATTGGGCATCTTTGTCCACCTTTACCCAAGGCAAGTAATTTTTTTTGGTTGAAACCTTTTCCAATTGAAATGGCTTTTTGACCAAACAAAAATGTGTTTTGAAAAGTTTTAATTTGGGCCAAAATTTGCCCCTAAACTGGCTTGCAGTTCAGATTGAAAATCAAACTGCTTACTAGAAAAACAAAAATCCTGAAAGCGTGTTGCATAAAGGGATATCCTACAAAATGTTAGTTCAATGGAAAGCTCTCTTTTAAAGAGTATTAAGATTTTTTTCCATGAAAATTGACTTTGACCAGCTTTATATCTCCTGTCTTGTTCTTGTTCTCAATTCTATTCTACCTACCAGGCAGGCCCTCATGTCTGAAATACCTCTTACACAAATTCCACCTTCTTCAAAATATGAGTTTTCTACAATGCCTATAAAATATTAGCCCTCCACTTCTGGAATCCAAAACTCACTTGGAACACCACCAGCTAACCAAGATACAACCTTTATAAAGCTACCAGATGATTATATTGCAGATACAGATTTATCTCCTCCTGCAGTAGCTCCTAGAGACCTCAATTTGGAGCTCCATCATGATTGTCATTTACTATATGCTTGTACAGAGCCAATTTCAACTTCAGTAAGCTTATTATTTAGATGGGTGGGTGAGGAACAAGCAGGTCCTGGGGAGGGAGGACAGGGTAGCAAAGATTAGAGGTTTCAGCAGGTATTACCTTTAGCAGTAGTCACAGTGATCCCACAGTGCCAACAGCACACCCATTATCAGATAGTTTTAGCAATGCCTAATAAGCACAGGTGAGTTTTAAGGAAGCAATGGAATCCCACAGATTCTGGGTGGAATTTTCCCCATTCACAAAGGGTGACATGGGAGAAAATTCAAGACAACAGGCAACTTCAGAAGGTAGGGAGCTGGTGAGAAGTTTCCTGACAACATTTTCCCCCACAAACAAACTGACACATTAATTTATTTGGCATATCAGGCATGTTCCAGATAGAATGCCAACTTCACACTAGCTTCCCCTCCTGGCTCCAACAGCCTGCCTGGAAGGCTGAGTGGAAACTCCAAGCCTAGAAACAATTTGGCAAGCCAGGCTCTCAAGGTCTCTAGCTTCAACTTGTAATATGTTTAAAGTGTCCATTTGCATACCTCCTAAGAATTATCTTATGGGGAGAAAAGCATTGTTACATATCTTACGAACATGGTTAAGACAGTCTCATAGCACACGTGGCTTTTAATGGCATGTGAAGTAGCAGAGAAAGAATGAGCCTATGTAATGTTATTTTATTACCATGTCACCTCTGAGAATCTCTGAAATCTCCAAATCCTGGCTAGTTCATGTGTGAAACAAGTCAGTTTGATGATCTGTTCCTAGTCACCATTTGTACGATTTTAAAAGCAATTGTTTAACAATAAGAAATCAAGTGAACATCACTACCAGTGCCCATCTGTCTCCTAGTCTGTATCACTATCTTCTGCCTCTCTTCAGAGAGCATCTGAGAATCCACACGAAGTTTAGTACTGCACAGTGGCCCTTAAATATGGAGTGCAGTCATTTCATTCCATATAACCATTTCACAATAAGACAAAGCCTTATTACCGGGGTTAATTGACACTTGAATTCAGGTTTCTAGATACAAGAGGTTAGTGCAGAAAGCACTAGTGAGGCCCACCACTTCCCTCCAGTGACTTTAAGTTGAATTTTATGTCTGGAGTAAGACTGTACACAATAAGAATTAACACCTTTTTGCTTAAATGATCATTTAAACTAATCTCCTACACATAGTCATTGCATTTTACCAACATTAATAAATTAATATCTGCAACTACTATGTAAAGTATTGATGTGTAGAATTACTACATCCATGAAAGCAGCAGACACCCCTCTGAAGGGAATACAGCTAAGCTATGTCTCCACTACTAGATAAGGTTGAATTAAGATTCACAACTTCAGCTATGTTAATTGCATAGCTGAAATCAAAGTACCTTAACTCAACTTATGGCATTGTCCACACTGCAGGAAGTTGAAGGGAGAACAATCTTCCTTTGACTTTCCTAACTCCTCCTGGAAGCAAGACTACTGGCATCAACTAGCCTGCCCCTCTCAGCTCAAATTAGTGTGTCCCCACTATACAGGCAAATTCAAACCCAGGAAGATTGAAAGTGGCAGTTTTGATCTTCTTTGTAGTGTAGACATACCCCTATAGAGCAATGCACCAAAATAGTACAGGTCAGAGGTGAAACTTGGGTAGCAGAATTCAATTAACATCAAACTTAACTTCCTACTCATATGTAAGATGGCAGGTACCTTAATTATCATAAGCACACAAATTTTAAGTCTGTCCTTTCAAGTAATAAAAAACACACATGCTCCTTGGATCCTCACTGGATTTTTATATTACCAAAGCAAATATATGATCTTTACCCTGACCACCATCCTCTTTTCCCCATCCCAAAGCAATTACTGTCCATCAAGTTACAGCTCAGCTTAATTGCAAGGCAAAGGTGACATCTCACTTTTCTGTGAAATACTGTGTATTTTAATACTATATAATCACTAGTTAGCAACCAGGAGTTCAGGTATATTGGTCAACCAGACTACCTGCAGTAGTACAATAGCTCCTTAAACCATGCACTGATATTGGCTCAATACAGCTCAAAAGAGAAGCATATCTGCTGGCTCACCAACACCACTTCCTGAAGTACCAGGGGCTTCATTACAAGGGGTCTTCATCCACGTATTAGTCCAGTCTAACCCAAAACCCAGCAAAATCTGAGCAAGAACTGGTAGGACTGAAGGGTATTTACTGGATACCAGAAGTTATTACCTGAAAAGTTATTTTATTGAATTATGCTAATAAATATCAGAGAAGAAAAACACTAGAGTAGAGCAGATCTGCCCAAGTTTGAAATACAAATATACCAGCAAAGATTACTACATTTCTTTCACAGAATCTGAGACTTTCAGTTAAGTTCCTTGTTGTTACATTCAATGACACAATGGGGGATAGAAAAACTCAGAGGCAGAGAGATTGTTGCGCTTCTGAAGACCATTGAAAATTGAGGCATCCTTTTAAACAATCAGAGAAAGCTGCTGACTTCAGTGTATCACTGTGATAAGCTGTTAAGGAAAATATTTCACTGCTGAAATTGTCAGCCCTAGATTACTTTTAAGGGGCAAATAATTTCACAGCAGAATCAATTCCTGAGGTAGACATAGCAACATAAAGCCATTTCTGTACTTATTCTTCTTTGAAGTGCTTCAGAAATCTCTCCCATTCCTCTAAACTGAGAGAGTAGTGCATACAGATTTTGAAAAGACAAACTCCCCAGCTATCCCAGACAATGAGGTCTCAATATCTTAAAATGATTAAAAGAATTAATATAGCTTTTAGTTCCGTTTTAACTCCACCGCCAGAATTTTATTGGCTTCACTGCCCCATTCATAGAAGGTGAGTCTATTAAGTCACAGAAAAAGTGACTATCATCCAATAAGTAAGAAATGATATTTGCCATGTACAAAAGTTTCAACTTAGTTCTATTGTGGCTTTGATTTGGAAGAGACCTTTTATAATTGCTTTTTGATATTACAACTTTTTATATATCGAACCAGGTTCTATTAAGTAACTTCTAATGTGCCACGAGTCCCACAAATTCTTTAGATAAATTGTCCAACTATCTACCTAGAGAAACAAGTACAGGGCACCAGCATGAACTGGAACCACCACTACTAAGCCTCATATAGGCACTGTCCATTTTTCCTGTATGAAATTTGCTTAGACATAAGATTATGTTCAGTTTAGTCAATTTTTTCCCACTGAGACAGATGTTATGGGCCTTTCTAAGCATGAATATATTGAAATGTGTTCATTAAAGCTAAGAAATACATAGTTGAATTGAACTAGTGCTCTTTATACAGCAGTTCCAATGTACAGCAAATGAATGCTGTCATAGATCAAATATACTTGAAAAACATTAAGCAGCAGGTCTTCAGTAGCCCAGGAGTTTTGGCCTTGTAGCTCTACATGCTTGTCTGACTACTTATGTTTGAATTCTCTCAAATATAAGCCTTGAAAATTAAAAAGCTCTTAACTGAGATTTGTATTTTAGAAGTCTACAAAACAGTTCAAAAGAATTGTTTAGATGCGTCATGCGAATTCCAACAGAAAAGTCACAATACTCAAGAGAAATATGAAGACAAATACAAAAGGTAACAATTTTAGTTCAAAAGTTGAAATATCACTACAAAAGTGAAATCTTGAAAAGTAAACAAACATGACCATCAAAATGGTGAAGCCAAATATGAAAGTGCAGTACAACAAAACTGGAGTCAGGACCAAGTTCCTCTTCAAAAACACTAAAACAACCAACCAAAGATGATATCTTCAAACATTTTAAAAATAAGGCTGAAACGTAATGATTGCTGTCTGACTAATCTGAAAATGGAAGCCATAAGCTTAAAAGCCACTTGAGAAGACTTTTGAAAAAAAATGCAGTTGGTTTTACAGAAGGCAGAGAGACAGAGGGAAAAGGAAGAAAATTTTAGAACATCATATTTACACTAACTACACACTCCTCTTTGTATTACCATGAGATGCTAAGGAAATAAAAAGGACTTCATAGAAATTTTATATCTGAGAAACAAGCTGCAAAACAGAAAAGGCCCAAAAATAAAGAAAAAAGAGAAGCTAAGTTGAGTAATGGTAAAATAGTGGTCTCACAAAAAAAGTCAGCTACTAATTTGCAAAAAGTCTATAATTTTCAACAAAAAGAATCAGAGTTAAAATTAACAAAAAACTAGAAAAGTGAAAGCTTCATAGTAGCCATTACAAAATACAGAGTCCAAAGAGTATAGAACTGATCCTCAGAGGGCCTAAATTGTCAGCTGAAGTAAATGGAGCTGTGAAAACTTTCTCCAGCTGAGATCTGCCCCTAACATTATAAACAGAAGACCATGTCTATCAAAAGGCCTTTGATATCATCTCAAACTATCAACATATGTAATTAATTCTGAAGCTGTACTTAGCTCTTCAAAGCTTATTTGGCTTCAGAGTTCAAATAAATTATTTGAAGTTGTTCTTATTTGTAGGTGAGTTGCTACTTCACCTTTAATTAGAATCAAAAGTAAAGCAGGGAGATTTGTAGAGCTGTTGAATGATTAAATTTCTTTATCACTAATAATACAGCATTATAAACAACTCTTAAGAATTGTTGCAAAGTAACACTCACCTACAGAAATCTTCTCCCCAGGAGAGCTGCCCAGATCTTATTACTACAACAGCATTCTTATAACTTTGACACTCTAAAAATAGGACAGCTGCCCACTCTGTTCTTATATAGGGATTGCTAAGGGAAGGGTGGTACAGCAAAAGCCCCACCTGTGTTCACCACTAATAAAGCTAGAGTAACAAGGAGTGTAGAAAAAGGTATTAAAGTTAGGTAGCATACTCATTTTATAATAATAGTGAAGATAACATAGCCAGAAAATGGAAACAATCACTAGCTATTGTATATTTTGTTCCAGAGACCTGTACTATCATATTAATTATAAAAGTTATCTGGGTTAGGTTTTTACTATTGCCGAAGTGGTTTGTTTTAATTTCTGTACCACTGTTGTTTAGCAGCATTAAATCTCCCTTCAGAATATAAGAACGTAAGAAAATGATCCCTTTTCTGTTTGCACCATGAATGTAAGAAGAGAAAGATGTAGGAGACAAAAGTCTATAAACACCTTTTAGATGGAATTATACCTGAGCAAGATCTATCTGCTTACAAACATCCAACAAATTCTCCGTGCAGTCACCTTCTAAAAAGGGATATCACATATAAATGTAGAATATAGAATTGCTTGTCGATTTTATGAGCTAATTCCTAGATGAATAGCACTTACTATAAAAAAAATGAAAAGTCAGGTTTAAATATACACAAACAGAAAAAGCAAAATAGGCTGAGGGTCAGCAGTCCCAAAACACACATTTTCTTATGTAAGTACAAAGGAGCTGAAGCAGACAGAAAAACTAATTAATATAGTGAAAGCATAAATGACATTAACTGCTACTTGATTTCTCTCTAACAGATCTATTCCTGAGAGTAACTGTCCACTACCAATGACACAGATTATTAACACCCACATGGCAAAAGCTTCCTCTTCTCTTACGCTACATGTCCCGGTAGCTCTCAGTTATAGAGCTGGCTGGAGTTTTTCCAGTGAAACACTTTCCCATCAAAGAATGCCAATTCATCAAAATCAAAACATTTCAGGGAGATGGTTTGATTTTGACAAAGGTCTGACAGAAACCTGACTCCCTTTCTCCCTCCTGGCTGTATGGCAATCAAGGCCCAGGGCTCTCTGATCTAGCAACCTGCCAGGTGAACTGACAGAGAACCTAGAAACCCCAACTCCCAAACTGCTAAGCACAAAGGTTCCTTGATTCCTCCATAGCTCACCAGGAGACAAGTTGCCCTAGGAGCCCATCAGCATTACAGACTTCTAGGCTGTGTCTATACTGGCGCGATCTTGCGCCAGAGCTATGCAAATGA
>JANRFK010004149.1:71666211-71676684 GCA_030068395.1 Apalone spinifera
ACGATAACTCCAAGATCTCTTTCCTGATTTGTCGTAGACAAATTAGCCCCCATCGTATATTTGGGGTTATTTTTTTCCAACGTGCATTACTTTACACTTATCCACATTAAATTTCATTTGCCATTTTGTTGCCCAATCACTCAGTTTGGTGAGATCTTTTTGAAGTTCTTCACAGTCTGCTTCTGTCTAGACTATCTTAAACAGTTTAGTATCATCTGCAAACTTTACCACCTCACTGCTTACCCCTTTCTCCAGATCATTTATGAATAAGTTGAACAGGATTGGTCCCAGAATTGACCCTTGGGGGACACCACTAGTTACCCCTCTCCATTCTGAAAATTTACCATTTATTCCTTTACCATTTATTATACTTTAGTTTCTAGGCTATGCTCTTTTCAACAAGGTCTTAGAAGTACAGGAAAGTTCCCTTTAGTACAGTGCACAATACTAATGATTGCACAGAATGAAAACTGAGAAAAGTAATGTGGATATGAAATACTGTATACAGAGGGGAAAAATGATAAGGAAATATTCCTTGTGAAAATCAATACTGCCTTTACAGGGTTTAATCCTGTGTGTGTCTTAGTCCAGAAAATTGGAGTTTTGTTTGAGTAAGGAGCTCAGTATGAGCCCAAAATAAATGACATGGACATTTCTGCTGAGCACACAAATACAAAAATAGTCTAGTAAAAAGAATTACTGTTGTCTAATCACACTGACTCCGAACATTTTTATTTTTAAAGAGAAATATAAGGCATTAGAGAGTATCCTGGGAGACAAAGAATTACCATTTTACCATTTAACAGCTGTATGAATCCACAGATAGCTACAAGTGGAAGGCAGTGGAGTTAAACTGAAAATTAGGACAGGCCACACATGCACAAACACATACACACAAACTTTGATCTGTGCCAAACTTCAGAACAGGAGGAAAGCTTTGTTGCTGCTGCCAACCTTGTAGCCAGATTTTCCCTTCTGATGGAGTTTAAAGCAGTACATTTATTTATGGAGCTGGAGGGAATGGCTCTAATTAAAATAAAACATTCCATCCATCTTAAAGCCAAATAACTTCATCAGAATGTGTATCATTTTGAATTTGATTTTGTTTGCTAGAGCAAAACCATTTAGAAGGAATGTTTGCTGACTATGAATAGCATACTACAAACAATACTTATGGTCTGTTTTACTTTTTCGAAACCCTCAAAAAAAAAAAGCAAAGTTAAAGATTTCTCTTTCCATAAAAATGTTCAATTTCATTTTCCAGAACGGTAGTGAATTAGGTACATTTTGGGAACCAAGTTCTCTCTCAAATGAGGCAGAGTGACCTGTTTTTTAAGAGGGTGTATGGGGGACAAGGGGCTATTTAAAGTCTGTCTGATTAACCAAAGTCTTCCATGAAGTATACTAAGCTCACTGTAAAGGGGGTGGAAAATGTTAATTACTTGCAAAGATGCTTTTTTTCCTGTGCATCTCAGACTGTATCATTAAATAAACATTGCATTCTGGTTGTACATAGGGAATATTATATCAGATACACTTGAAATGTGCTGACTGAAAATTAAAAGTGTCTGATGCTGTTACTTGATACATTGCGCACATCAGTTTGTTAGTCCCAGTGACGCTGTATCTTGAAGTAAGGAGTTTCCATTTCTGTGCATTGTCTGGTTCCTGTCTCCTTCCACATTCCGTATGTCAGCTTTGCAACTATTACTTGAGCTAATCTAAAAGAAATAACTTACTTATTCAGGAAAAGTCTGAACATTTCACTTAAGATTACATTTCTCCCTTTCCATGTCAGGAGCGATAAGCAAAACCCAATACCCTGAGCAGAGAAATGATAATTCAAAGAGAAAGAAAATACTCTTGACATTTTAACAATAACAAGTTATTAATATAATTCACTTCAGTTGAAAGAAAGTGGAATACATTTACAATGCAAACTGAATAAAGGTTAAGTGTATTTTGTGTTTTGCTCTGCATTAAATATAAATATCTGTCATATCAAATTCTAGGCTAGTTGTAAGCACCTTTTAAAAATCCATGTTTCTAACAGAAAGGAAAGCAATTTGAAATATCCCTTGTATAAATGATAAAATCCAAATCAAGTAGCAATAGCTCAAGGAAAGCTCTGCCATAGCTATTCCTGGCAGAGTTATCTACATACTGGCAACCTCACAACCCCTGTAATATAATTTATACTGCTAAGATCCATTAACCCTGCCACAGTTCTATTAGAACCAGTTCCCTCAGACTATGTAATGTAAAACAGACCTTTGTCTTCCTTTTCACTAAGTTGTGTCACTTGCTTCAAGTGGTGTCCTATATTCCTCTCTACGAAAAACCGATGTTTACTTATGAGAAATATTTAACCAATGATGCTGAAGCATCATTTATAATAGTATCTTGACAAGATACACTCAGCAGTTCTTATGAAGCCTACAACAGAGAAAGAAACAAAACTATATTTAAAAAAAAAGTAAAATACCCCATTTTTTTTGTATGGTGAGTTCAATAAAATTGGTCCTTTGAAAGAAATCTTGGCTTCCCTACATCTTGGGATTGAAAACTGTTCTCTAGACCCAAAGGGTACGTCTAGACTACAAGCCTCTTTCGAAAGAGGCTTTTTTGAAAGAATAAAGCCTCTTTCGAAAGCGAGCGTCTAGACAGCAACCAGTATTTTCCAAAAAGAGAGCTGCTTTTTCGAAAGAGAGCACCCAGGCAGTCTGAATGCTCTCCTTCGAAAAGGCACTGTTTGCATTCATAATGCCTTTTTTCAAAAGACCATTTTCGAAAAAAGGCGTTATTCCTCATAAAACGAGGTTTTCCGCAGTTGAAAAAACTGCCGCATTCTTTCGATTTAATTTTGAAAGAACGTGGCAGCAGTCTGGACACAGGTGAAGTTTTTTTGAAAAAAGGCCACTTTTTTCGAAAAAACCTTGTAGTCTAGACACACCCAGATAAACTCTGTCCACCTTAATGGCAGGCCCTTTTCACTCTTTTCTACAATGGTTGATGTAAGATAACACTTAGCATGCTCTTTGAAATATCAATTGCTTCCTTGGGTTTTCTGCTTAAACTACGCCCAAGATGTTAGTCTCCAGGAAGTCGGGAAATGAATAGATTTTGGCCTGCCTTTTATAATAATCACAGTTGTAATCAGCATTCTGCTCCAATGTTCGTGAACTAACAGTGTGCTTGATCCATTTCTACCAACAACATTCTTGTTGTTTTGACAAAGCAGCTGCTCTGGCTCAGCCATTGGGGTTTTAAATTGTTCTGGATTTCAGAAGTACCCTTAAGATGCTCTCGCTTGAGGCACCAAACACTTTACAGAGCAGAACCTTGCCTGTTACTTTTTACTCCAGAGAGCAGAAATCAACACTGGTTCCCTCCACAGATTTCCAAGCCTCATGCATCTATTATCCATATCCCACTCAGATACTAACAAATAAATAAATACAACCAAACAATGTACTCATTTTCAGAAGCACTTCTTCTAGTAACCTGCCTTTCAACAGATCACACTCTTTAAAATAAGTGGTGTAAAGAAACTATTTCTATGCAGATTTGAAACCCCTCACAGGCAGCAAGGGAAAGATATAAAGATATATTCTGATGTGCTGAAGCAATCTATTCAGTGTAGGGGTTTCTAGAAGAAAGTTGGGGAAAGAAAGGAGAGGAAACAGACTGAGGAAAGGAGAAATAGAGAAGGAACAGAAACAGGAGAATATCAAGAGCACAAAAGAGGAACAATAGTGATTAGAATTCTGTTGCCAAAAAATGCTAATTAAAAATGGAAAGCAATGTTAAGATAAAAATGAAAAGTACCAAAAAGGAATAAAAATCAGTGTTTAACTTTGGTTTATTATATATCAGTACATACACTGTTGATGAAAATGCTGTGTGTTACCTACCTTGCTGTCTGAAATGTGTACCAATAGCAGTAACAGATCTGTGATTGTTTATTTAATCTACAGATCTGTTTTCTCTTATTGTTGTGTTAAGTAAGAGATTATATTTTAAAAGGTGAGGAGGTGAGCCAGCACTTATTGAGGACAGATGTATTTTGTGTTGCAGCTCTCTGAGTAGCAAAGACTTGGAACCCTGCCAACATTAGCAAGGTTTTAAAAGTCACCAACTCTGCTCAGAAAACATCTGCAAAAAGCAGCTGCACATGGACAATGCCAAAGAGTAAGGAGAAAACAAGCCAATAAATTTTGCTTTTTAAAATCAAAGGCTGCTAAATGGCCATTTTTTTCTGGGAGAGATACATAAAACCTCTTCTGTAATGAAGAGAAAAGAACAATGAGTGCAGCAGTCTTGTTGAAATGCATTGGAAGTATGCATATAGTGAAAGCAGCCCTCAATGGGAAATGCGACAATGCAATTACAAGAGAGACCATGCAGAAACTATTCTGCTCAATTATTGTTGAAGTAGTGCACCCATTTCTGTATCTCCACATGAAAAGATAACTGGCCACTAAAGGCAAATCCAGACCACTTCTCTGCAACTAAGAATACATCTTATGTCATGAGGAGAGATTAGTATGACTGGGACTTTTCAGATGGAAAAGAGATAACTAAATGGGGATATGGTAGAGGTTTATACAATCATGAAAGATGTGAAAAAAGTAAATAAGGAAAAGTTATTTACTCCTTCCCATGGGTCACCAAATGGAATTAATAGTAACCAGTTTTTTTTAAAAAGAAAGTATTTCTTCACATAACACGCAGTTTATCTGTGGAACTCCTTGCCAGAGGATGTTGTGAAAACCAAGACTATAAAAGGGTTAAAAAAGAACATTCATGTATGGAGGATGGGTCTATCAATGGATTTTAGCCAGGATGGCTAGGAATGGTGTCCCTAGCCTCTGCCAGAAACTGGGAATTGGTGACAGGGGATGGATCACTTGATGATTACCTGTTTGTTCATTCCCTCTAGAGCACCTGGCATTGGCCACTGTTGGAAGCCTATATACTGGACTAGATTAACCTTTGGTCTGATCCTGTATTTTCTTATGTTAGCAAGCAGGGCATGGGCATTCAGATCCACTTATCAGAGCAGTAGTGAGGATCAGAGCCAGAGTCAGGAACCAAACAAGGCAGGCACAAATGTGATCACTGCTTTGGTCACCTACCAACTGCCACTAGGTTTAAAAACATACCTGCTGGTTCCCCTCAGCCAATCTGGCAGGTCAGCTGTAGCTAACATGTCCATTATTCTGTCTAGAAAGCCCAGCTGCAGACCTTCTATCCTGACACCTTGGCAGAAAAACACAGAGCAGTTCTGTGCAAATGGGACTGGGTATGTGAGGAGTCCATGACAGGGTAGGCAGTATGTAAGGGATGAAATTGGACCTCCAGCCATTGCACATCCTGTACAATATTATTCTCCCATGACACATCTACCCAGTGTCTGATCTCACTTTAGAAAACAGGCTCCGGATTTGCTAAAAAAAAAAAAAAAAAATCAAGTTTTCCTTTTTTTTAAAAAAGCTAACAGTTGTAAAGCAGACACTATATTTTCCCTCTTCTACTTGGAATGGGAAAGAATAGCAGGAACTCAGCAACCTTTTTTGGTAAGGTAACCCATGGTTCATGCTACATTTTAATGGTAATCACTCTTAACACCCCTATAAGGGTGTGTCTACACAATACCTTAAACTTGAAATAAGATGCACAATTTGCACTAGGCAAATTGCGTATCTTATTTCAAATCTATTTCAAAATAGCTACACAGTGCCAAATTTCAAAATAACACACTATTTCAAGCCATCCCTTAACCCTCATGCAATGAGATTTACCGGGATGGGAAAATAGTGTGCCCATTATTTCTAAAAATATTTCAAAATATTGGGCGGTTTGTGTAGACGTGGGGTAGCTATTTCGGGATACTTCCAGTATCCCAAAATAGCCGTGCAGAGTAGACATACCCTAAAAGATCAACACATAAAAATAAGGATCCACCCAAATAAAAACTTCATTCAATTCATTGGCTATCACAGTTTTGGGGAGAGAGCAAAAAGGAGCTCATATTTAAGCATGCTTAAAGTTAAAGCCATTTCCTACATATTTTTGTGAATGAAGACAAAGTCACTAGGCTAGATAGATAAGTGATGATGTAATGGGACAGAGGGGTCTCCCATCCATGAAGGGCTGGTAGCTCAGAGGTGACAGGGTCTGTTTCTTGGCTGCTTCTCAGTCATGATATGTTATAAATTCTGAAAGTAGCTTGGGTATTCTTTGGTCACAATGGCTTGTAAGTCTTTTGAGTGATTACAGTGATAATTATATACCATGTAAACCAACGAACAACAGCCAGCAAAGCTGGCCAGAGGATGACAATTCTGGTTTGTGACAGCTTCTGACATTTCCAAATTTGTTTTCATTCAGCAACGGAATGAAAACAAAAGCTTTCAAACATTTTCACAAAAGGAAATTTTGTCAAAATGTCCATTTTCTGATTGCGAACCTGACCTTTTCTTTTCTCTCCCTCTCATGAAAATTGACCAGAGAATTCTGTATTTTGGAAACCAATACTATTAAAAACTTTGTTGAAATAGATATAGCTCTTTGAAACATTTTGGCTTAGAATGATGAACATACATTTAGTCAAAAATGTCTCAACCATCTGTAATAGCTAGTTGTTTGTATACACATCTACCTCATTTACACATGCAAACAAGAGTGAGAACTAATGTGTGCATTTTTAGCACAATATTCCATTATCGATCATTTAAGTCTTAATGTCATGTCAACATTTGATCTTATTCATTCTCACGTGCATAACAATGTAAACTGAAACCAGAAACAATGGTATACAATTACAATAAGTGACCAAAAACTAACCTTAGAGTGGTGGTGCAGGAGCTGAAAGCTTCTTCCTTTAAATCCATTCTTTGACTGTGGTTTGCCAAGTTACTGAGACATGATAACAGCCAAGCATGAAAACCATAAGCTTCTCAATTTTTATCATAAAACATGATCAATTGAATTGAATGCTTCAAATTGCTCTGCATACATCTCCATTACCCAAAGCCAACAAAATGTCATTAATGACCTTAACAGTGATTGAGATTGTACTGTCACATATTATAAATAATGGAATTACAATGTCATCTTATTTGTTATTGGATTCACCCTGGTTGGCCTTCTATTACTCAGAAAACTACATGTCCAAAAAACTGTCTATGCTTCTAGATATCATACAATGAGACAGCAAATGCTACTTTCCATTCAAATCAGTTTGTAATAATACATCTTTTAAAAAATGGAATAATTGCTAGAATAGATAGCACATCTTTTCTTCTTTTTCAAATAGCTCAGGATCTCTTTGCAAGGTACTGAGCACCCACAATGCCTACTGATGTCCATAGTATTTTCCAAATTTACTCTGGTGTGATAGCTATTGAGGGGGTTCATGTCTCATTTGATTTCATCGTAGGAGGGAATGTATAGAATGTATATTTTAGGTTCTGGGATGTGTGCAAAAATGCCTGCTTGTCTGGTAAAAAGGTGAGCCAGCAACCTGATCAAATAAATAACTGGGTTAGCAAATTGATTTTAGTGCTAGGCAGAGAAAGTGTATATACAATATATAATGAATAACTTTGTAACCATGTATTTAACACTGTAAACAGTCCGTCCAGCTGTAAATGAGTACATAACTTAGTGGGTTAAGGGAGTCAAAGATGGTCAAACATGATGCTAGCCATATTGCTTCCTTGTGTACCATTACTACTGAAAGTGACGTGTCAGCTATCTGTGACTTGGGATGCATTTGAAACTTTGATGAAATGGCCTGCATGCTTAAATAAGCAATGGAGAAAGGGTCTACCACTGCAACATGCTCTGAATAGTGGACATAAATGACAATTTTAGCAACAGTATTTTGATCATCTGGAGATGGCAGGTTTGCGGGTGAGAAGTAACACCCTACTCCATGAGTAGTCCCACTGAAACCAGAGTTAAGATTAAAGGTGGCAGAATTGAGTTGCTTGTATTTAATGTAAAGCAGCTTTGGAGATGCTTTGGAGAAAACATGCTATAAAAATAAAGTCGTCTGGTATGCTTCCAGTACCCTTTTAAAATTAAGACCAATTTTCCAACAGCATAGAATGATGATAGCACATATAAATGGAAGCCTCATTAATATTATCGATCTCCTCTAAATCCCACAAGCAGAAAACCACTTTGCAGTAGAAATAGCAGTAGTAAAAAAATATTAATACTAAGGAATGGCTTGTAATCCTATGCACCATTAAAAAGGCTTCTTAAATAAACAGATGTGGTGTCATACTGTGAGAACTACACTAGCTTCATATTTCTTGAGATGCTATGTTCAAAAGTGCCATGAGTTCAAAAGTGCCTGTGGCCACAAGTGTTTGATTGTCTCCATAAGAGTTTTGCAAAACTGGGGAAAATCTCCTCAAAATATTATTTAAAACTATTCGCCATTAATTTTATGAGAGCATACACCCCAAAATGTTGAGGGGTTGTAAACTTTTGTCAGAATGGATTTTTTTTTCAATGAAATGTGAAAATTGAAAATTAATATGTGTGTCATAGGGCAACAGAGTCTAGAGGTTTAAGTCATGGCAGCACTAAATCCCAAGTTCCCCTCTCACCTTTGTTACCTACCAACTGTTCTTAACAGTTTGCACTGACATAGAACTTTACAATAGTTAAGTAAATAAATAAAACAACATTATCTCAATTAGATAGACAAAACAGATAAGATAATATTTTCCCAGCAATTGCTGGCAATCTTTTGAATTACAGAGTTTACACCTTCCTACCAGCAGATGTTGATCCAATAAAAGATATTATCTCCCCTATTTTGTCTCTTCCATATGTTGGGACCAACATGATTACAACACTGCAAACAATTATCCCAGTTCCATAGACAAAATAGTGCAAATGATCCAGACTCTTTGCTCCTTTCAGGCAGCTGAAAAGTCTGGATTTTTGTCAGTGGAGAAATCATGTGTTGCCGGGGATTTCCTCACAGAAGAGATGGCTCCTGGCTTAGCTTATCATTCATATCCTTCTTCCTTCCTGATGTAGGGGACAAGACAGGAAAGACAATGGCATGTAGGGGCCGGGATGGAGATGCAGAAGATCTAAGATATGCTTCCCCATTGCTCTTCCTCACTAGAATAAAAAGGTGCATTTTTAACACAAGTTACCTAACATCAGGTAAAATCCTACTGAATACAAGGTAGTTTGTAATTTTCATAAAAGTTAATAGATTCAATTAAACGTGAGTGGGGAATCTCAAGTTTACAAACCACCTTATCTTCACTAGGATTTTAACTTGGATTAGCTAAATCAAGAATACACTTTTCAGGACTTTATGACAGTGGCACAAGCTGAATGGACACCTTAGGTGGGGGGTCAGGACCACAGAGAATATGCCCTTTGTGTTTTATAACAAATGAGCTGATAATCTCAAGGGATTCTCAAAAGATTGCCTAAGACTTTTATTGAGTGAAAAATCTTATTATATGCTAATATGATAATCTTATTATTATCAACAATAAATTGACTTCTGCACTAGTGGAAGAGTACTTTAACATGCTGAGGTGTTTTCCTGGTGGTGCCTTTAACGGTTGTGTTACTGCAAGTTACATTTTACAGAGACTGTAGCTAAAAAGCTTTTAACTTTTGCATTAATGCTTTTCCATTAATAAATTGTTTCTGCATTCAGCCACTATAAGATGCCAGTTTACAAGGAAGTAGGTATCTGCCCGCAATTTGGAGCAGCATGGTTGGGAGCAGAGCTTAATTTGTAACGGAAGAAGTGCCAGGACTCAAGCAATTTTTTTACATTCATAATTATGCAGCAGAGGTGCCAGGACTATGAACTGCCAAGCCCAGAGAGGCCAAGGCTTTCCATTCATAAGTGGAAGTTGCGTGGTCACAGGGCTGGCCTTACCATGAGGCAAAATGAGGCAGCCGCCTCAGATGCCAGACTGTCGGGGGGCACCACTAGGAACCAGATTGTAGAAAATTGTGTCTGCTGCTGGTACATCTGTATTCTCTCTGCTCTAGATGCACAGAGATGGTGGAGTGCTGTGCTAGAGGAAGGAGGACACAAGAGACATAACAGGCAGGCAGGAGCAAAGGTGAGAGGGAATAACAGAAAGCAGCAGGAGCTGCAAGGAGAGAGAGGAGGAGGAGCCTCTTATGTACCTCTCTAGCAGCCCCAAAAGCCTGATTAACACCAGCTTCTCAGGAAGCTTCCTGTTTCCTGCTGCTTCCCTGAACCCACTTGAGGAGAACAGGAAGTCAACTGAAGTAGTTGGAGCCAGTTAGGCCCTTAAGATGCTGATATCTTCCCTCACTCAGGCCTGCTACCAGCCTTCTTATTTGTCCCCTTCAACTGAATGTTGAGAGCCACTATAGCTGGCACAGAACAGCAGTCATGAGTGAAAGAAGACACTCATGGGGCAGCATTCAGAAAAAGAAAGA
>JANRFK010004149.1:71682263-71693121 GCA_030068395.1 Apalone spinifera
TGGGGGGGGGGGTGGAAGAGCAGACGCACTGCTCTTTTGGAAGCCCTATCTTCCTTCTCCCACGAGGAAGAAGGGCTCTTCTGAAAGAGGAGGATTTTTCGAAATTTGGCCCAGTGTAGACTGGGAAATTGCGGAGCGCATTTTGCATACCTTTTTCCGATAGATCATTGTAGTCTAGACACAACCAGTGCTAATGCTGTTTGCTAATAATAAATTTCGATGTTTCTCTTTATTTCCTGGTTTATCCAGTACCAGAAGCACAGATAGCAACATACTGCAAGAAAAGCTGTTCTTGTGTAGTTCATACTCTGCCAAAACTGGGATATTCAAAATCCATCTTGAAAGAAGGCCTGTTTCTAAGCTTCCCATATTTTGTTTATAGCTAGTTTCTTTTTTATAGTAAAATGTTATATAAACCAAAAGATCAAAATGTTTACTGGTTAATGAGTTTGTATCTATAGAATAAAGCGTCTAGAGCAGATGAACTATTAAGAGAGAAAAAAATCTACCAGAGCCCTTGTTAACATTAAACAGACCACTTTTCACTTTTGCTTGGGAGAAGCTTTTTGGTGTCATACTATTGATAATTCTGTGGAGAGGAGTGTGTGCATGTAAGGGGAGGAGAAGGGCTTAGAAGTGCTGTAACAAGAACTTCAGGGCTACAGTAACAATAATGTGAGAAGACTTTGCTCTGTATGTCCTGGGTAATCAGAAGCCCAGAAAGATCAAGAAGCAAACAGAACAGGGACAGGAAAACCAAAGGATGCTCCATTGTTTACTAAAAAATTGTAGCAGTCCTGAAAATAGAAATAATGAGCAAACATTGTACAATTTGGGCCAAAAAGAAATATTATAGAGCATTGGATCTCAATGCTAGTACTGAGATCCTGACGTTACTGCCCAGTCCATATTCCTAAATGGGAGATGGGGTCCCAGTTATACTGTAGAAGGGCACAGGGCTGGAGAGGGAACAGTATGGAAGGTAGACTGCTGCTCCAGAGTAAAACTTTTTGTCCAAAGGGAGGCACATAGAAAACCCATAGAGATCATTTTCTTTGATTAATTAATTTAGACAATTTTTGGACTATACTTTTGTTATTAAAACATAGAGCACTATCTGAACTTTCAGATGCTGGTCTAAACTGAATCAGCTAACTTTCTGATGTTTGCTTATCACAACTTTGCTTGAGCTTCTACGGACAGTTGAATGGGCTTTCTTCATTAGACTGTACTATGAGCAGTAAAGTCACATCACCTCAGTGCGGCATTTCCATTTTATATATGAACACAGCTCCATAATTTTTTTATCTAAGATTGCTTGTGTCAGAAAGGACTATTCATTTGAGTAGCTTCAACTTTTTACTGGTCTTTATTCCAAGGAAAAGTTAACCAGTTGAGGAACAAAATGAAAAAAATAAAAAGCCAAGTGAGGCTTTCATGAGGCATACCGGAGCGGTCGACAAAGGCTTCCCTTATCGACCGCAGCTCATCCAGACTGCCCCGCTGTGCTGCCAAACAGCTGATCGGCACAGCACGGCGGACATTTTGATGTAAATGAAGCGGTGATTATTTAAATCGCTGCTTCATTTTCCTATGTCTAGTAAACTCATCTACATGGCTCTGTCGATGGAGCCATGTAGTCTAGACATACCCTAGCAGAGCTTAACTTAGATCTCTTGGGTCCTTGTGGTTAGGGCATTAGACAAAGCCATCCTTCTCTAAACTTTGGAAGCTGGTCTGTCCTTCTAGTTTTTTTCCTGTTAGGGAGGTGATTAAGATAGGTGATTTAAAAGTAAAAGACAATTTCTAGAGCATCAGGCACTGTAAGCTTCTTCTTCCTAGTAACTCTATTTTAAAACCCCCATAAGCCCTCAATGCTCTTTGGATTTTTTTCTAGTGGATCATGTAAGGCTGGTTTATCATAAACACCCTGTAGCAATGTATTTACTTGATCCCTACTGTCTAACTTGAATTCTATAGAGATGCTTGTTATAATGATTGAATGGTACATAAAGTCATCACTTGCCTCCTCCTGCTCACATAATTTACTTATGAAGAGATCTTTCAAGTCTAGGTTGATGTCTGCAACTCTTGATTGAAGCATGTTTTTCCATAGTCTGCTTTCTCCCTCACTAATACATGGTGTGTCAGACCAACTACACGACTAGTGTAGCTCTGAATACTTCAAAACTTTTTAAAAAATTTTCTTTCCTCATAACATTTTGAAAGCACACTCCATCTCAACAGAAAGTTGGAAAAGATGTAAACTAGGAAAAGAACTGTGTCCTCTCAGTCTACAAAGAGAATACAAAATGGGCTTTACAATAATTGCTGTGCTGAGCTAAAATACTTAAAGTAAAATCTAGCTCAAAGATAGCCCACCAAGCCCAGAAGATTCTGTACAAAAAAGGACATCTGTGTTCTCAAAACTTTGAGAAGCTGTTTTATGTTTTGCTTTTTTCCACTTTATTTCCCCCTCCTTCCCTGAGCCACTACCTGTTAGGTAGCCAAAGAGAGAAGAAAGAGAGTCTTTTTTTTTTTTGCACAATACTAATTCACACTCCTCAAAAAAATTCCAGAATAATATTTTTGTCCTGTTTAGAAACACTGAATATTCTCTTCTGAAGCTATTCAGATTGTGGTTTCTGTAACACTTTTTTATTTTTGTTTCTTGTTTCTCTGGTAGCAGAGACAACTTGGGGCCTAATTTATACTTAGAAATAGACCTAAATGAACAGGGATTCAAAGAAATACCACATAATGGCTCAGGATTTCGGGATTCTAGAATAAGCCAAACAATTTTTTCAGACTTTTTGTAAGCATCTTGCTGAGATAGCTGCTCTAATACTTACGCAGAAGGGGCCTACATACAATGCATCCAATTACCTGACCCCCTCCCCCTCCTACCAGTATTAGGTATCTATCATGGGTCCGTTCATATGCCTTCTGGAATATGCTTATGAATATGCATAACTGAAAATATTTTATGCAAAATACTTCTTGTAAGATGGGGTGGGCACTAAGTTGTCCGCAGACTAGATACAATTTGCAAGGGTTAGCTCCTGGCAGGCCATCAAACGCTTTATTTACCTGAGTGTCTACAAGTACAGCTGTTTGCAGCTCCTGTTGGCTGCTGTTTGCCATTCCCGCCAATAAAGCTGTGGGACGTGGTGGCCCAACCAGTGCCGCTTACCACAGCTCCCATTGGCCGAGAACAGTGAACAACGGTCAACAGGAGCTGTGAGCAGCTGTTCCCGCAGACGATCGAGTAAATAAAGCATCTGCTGGCCAGTGGGCCCCTTATTATTCCTCTGTTGTAAAGTATCATCTGAAAAGTCATAATGTTGAATGTGTATATTCTATTTGTGTACGTGTTATTCCTGCATTTGAAGTTAGAAATATTAACCTGTGTTACTGATGTAGACATGCTAAGTGAGGGCCATTAAGAATATTTCAGAAATTTGGTGGCTCATAGATAAGGACAATGATCTGTAAATGGATGTAGTAGTGCTGTAGCCCGCACCAGCAGGGAGAAGGTTGCAAACGGGCCAGAGGAAGCCTGTGCAAACCTGGCCAATCAAGGTGAGGAGCGGTTTTATATACCAGCCTGAGCTATATAAAAGGCTGCAGAGCTGAGGGGAGCTCATTCTTGCCCTGATCATCAAGGGAGAAGAAGCTGGGTCCTGCGAGTGAAGGAGCAAAGGGAACCAGCAAGGCTCAGGAGGATTGGAGAAAAGCTGCAGCCTGACAACTCCCAGACTGTGGGCTTGGTACAAGACCCAAGAAGGTGCAAGGGCTATGGGGAAGTGGCCCAGAGAATGGAAGCAGTCAAGGGGAGAAAAGGAGGGCAGGATATAGCTGCTGCCTGAGAGTCCTTGGGTCAAGACCCAGAGTAGTAGGTAGGCCTAGATCTCCCCCCCCCCACACACACACACATTGCACCTTGCCACACTGGAGTGTGGCTGTTAAAGACTGTGGCTTGCCTCTGAGGTGAAGGGCTAGACCTTGGCTGCAGTCAGCCCTGGAGGCAAGTGCCAGGACTGAAGACGGCTGATACTCCTAGAAGGGGAGGGGTAGAACAGAGTGGTGGGCACTGCCAGAGGGCAGTATCCTGAAGAGGATACCATAGTTCAGAGAGTGACGTGGGTCCAGATACAGATGGTGAAGACAGCAGAGTGGACAATGGGTAAGGCACTGTCCCAGAGGGCAGCACACTCCATGGCCTGAACCAATTCCCAGCAAGAGGCGCTGCAACAGCGACTCTGAGCTGCTGCGATAGGTTTGTTTTTCCTATGAGCCAGTCCATAAGAGGAGCTGGGAGTCCCCACGAAGGCGTGCTGCTTGTCACCTGATGCTGCGATCCATCTTGAACATTGTATTTTTCCACTGAAAATGTGAAAAAGTTTAAACTGAACCCAAAATCTATATAAAGGTAAAAAAAAAAACCCCACAGAGGCAGGTGCAAGATGTCAGGACACCTCTGCTTACCAAGATGACTGCTAGAAACATCTAAGACTGAACAAGGGAAAGGATCAAACTCAGACTGGCAGGCTGTCCAGTCTGTGAAAGAAGCTTAATTAAAACTGAGGGTGAGATCTTCATTGTAACCAGTGTCTTAGTGTATTAAGATTAGTCGGCGTGTTTTGTTTTAGTTTGCTTAGTAACTTACTTTGCTCTGAGTGGTATTACTTGCAATCAGTTAAATCCTACTTTTTATACTCAAAAAGCTCACCAGGTTATTACTAAACTCAGTATGAATCAGTGTTACCTGGGAGGGTGCAAGCAGCTGTGTGCGTCTCTCTTTATGCAAGAAAGAGGAAGGACAACATGGGCTGTATGCAGAGTAAGAATGATTTATCTAGAGTCCAGGTTCCACTGGAGCTGTGCACCTGGGTTCTGTGGCAAGTCCCTTTGACTGAACCTCTCCAGAGCTGAGCTGATCTCATCATCTGTATTTACACTGCTGTGAGCTGTGACTCCTACACTGTGCCAGTGCTGGTGGAGGCCAGAGGGCCTGAATCAGCAGATCAGAGGGTTGAGAGATGCCCATGAGGGCAGGAATGTGGGCTCAGTGATGTTTTAGCAGACCAAGTGACAGACAAGCAGATCAACACTAGCCAGTAGAAGCTTGTGCAACATCTCATCACCAGCAATAAAAATCCTACAGAACAGAACCTGCAGTGGAGAATTATAGGCAAATGAGGACAAATTGTGGCCCTGCAATTGACTCTTAATCAGTAGTTCTCTTGGTGAGTTAGCAAGAATCAAATCCCATTCCCCGTGTTGATTCTTCAGGTATAACATATTTTCTAGCAAATAAGAAGTTATGAATTCAAACAGGGGGGACAAATCCTCACATAGTGCAGACTGCCATAGTTCTATTGACTTTACTGAAGCTATGCTGGGTTGCACGAGTTGAGGATTTAACCTATGGTTTAAGTACGGTGAGTATCAAGGTACCATTTTAACTGAATTGCTCTGTGCAGAACAGAGCTACATTTTAAACACTGGATTGTTGTCAGGCCTGGCGACAGACTTTGCCGGCCCTTGGGCACTATGTAGGAGAGAGGGGGGCGAGAAGCTTGGCTCTGGGCCCTCCGATAGGCGCAGGGCATTGGGCAGAGCTGGGGTAGTCAGCCTTCAGTGCCAACCAGACCGTGCCACATGGGACTCCAGCTCCAATGTAACAGGCCCAGGTCTCCAGCTGCCACTTGCTGGACCCCAGAGCAACTGTCTCCTTTGCCTCTCCTATCAGTGGCCCTGATTGTTGTGACACTCTCCATTGAGCAATACATTTCTGTCCCCTGGGCTCCCTGATCCAAAGAGCAGGTGCAGCCTGCTCTGTCCATTATGTCTGGCCCAGCCAGCACAGAAGGCGGAGCAAAAACACAATCTTAACTTCACCCTTTGTGTTTGTACATGCATATGAAATGAGTAGCTCCTGAAACTCCCTGAACTCAGAGAGTGCCATAGTGACTGGCCATTGCAACTACACGAGGGCCCATTACCATCTGGTCTAATCATCTGAATCACTAGTCACTACCATATATTGCTGTAGCTGGGTGGTTTGGTCCGTTAGGGCCAGACCACTAGATATACTCCCCCTCCAGCCTTCCTAGCAGTTCAGCGTGCCCTGTGTATCTGGGTGAGGTCCCATCTCTACTGGCCTCTTTCAGTAACCTAGGACTGCCCTCCTTAGGGCCAAGAATCACAGCTCCACGATGGGTTGGGGAACCTAAGGTTGCAGCCCAGGGAGGATGCAGACAGGCTAGGTTTATCCAGATCCTTGCTCACCTTCTATGGGGCCACTTCCAGCCACATCCTGCATCTTAGCTTGCGAGGGTGTGGGGTGTCATAGATGACTCATGGTAGCATGTGGGAGGTGTACCCTCATACCTCTGCCAACATTTTAATTCCTAAATAGGGTGCCCCACTATTCCCCCTCTGGGTGGCCCTTCCTGCATCCTTCCCCCACAGGCACTAGTCACCACAGGTGTGGTGCCTGCAGCCCCCTCATGTCTTTTGCCAATGGTCTCTTGCCTGAAGGGCAGGGCCTGGGGGGGAAAGGGCAGGGTTGGGAACTAGCCTCCTCACCAAGTTGTCTGGGGCCAGAGGCTTTGAATTAAAAAGAAGGCAAAGGGCTAGCAGCTCTCATCCCCGCCACCCCTGCATTGCCTAACAGCTGCCTGGGTTGCTGCAGCTACGTAACCTGGAGCCCTTTAAATTGCTGCAGGAACCGCTGGCATCTCCCAATCCTCACAGTAGCAGCAGGGCCGGGAGCCATGAGCCTTTTAAATTGCTGCTATTTAAAAGGGCTTACAGTTCCTGTCCCAGCCACTGTCGCATTGCCTGGCAGCTGTCCGGGTTGCTGCAACTATTTAAAGGGCTCGCAGCTCTGGCCCTTGCCGGGTAGCGCCGTAACCAGGAACCCTTAAAATAGCTGTAGCAACATGGGCGGCTGACAGGCAATGTGTTAGAGGTGGGGCCAGGAGTGTGAGCTCTTTAAATAGCAGCAATTTAAAGGGCTCGCAGCTCCACTGCTACTGCATTGCCTAGCAGCTGCCTGGGGCTGCTACAGCTATTTAAAAGGCTTGTCACTTCAACCCCTACCGGGATTGTGCCGTGACCAGGAGCCAGAAGCCATTAAAATAGGATCCTGCTGCCTGAGACACCACCTGAAAATTCAGTGGCACAGGCAGCAGGATATAACTAGAAAGTGGCCAGATGCAGTCCATGGGCCAGATCAAAGAGTTAGGCAGGTTGGATCTGGCCGTTGGGCTGCATCTTGCCCATACCTGCGGTAAGTAGTGTTCTGGCAAGGCAAGGCAAGGCATTTCTCTCTTCGCCTACAGCTGCTGAAGTTCCTTTTATAATGGACTTCTTGAATCGAGGTCTGAACCAAGACCTGAACTGGATGGGCCACTACGTTCCACACTCTAATGACATAAAAAACTTAGAGCCCACTCTGCAAGCTTCATTTAGCATGGACAAGCTAATTGACAATATTTTTTCCTTCCCTCCCCATCCCCTCTCTTTCTCTGCTATTTATTTGTATGCTGGACCCCTTAACTCCAGTCATCCGAAGAAGTGGGTTGTGCCCACGAAAGTTCATGATACCATCTACATGTTTCTGAAATGCTGCAGGACTATTTGTTGTCTTTTAAAATTTTCTCCCCAGGAGCATGCCTGTCAGTGCCCAAGGAATGGAGCTTTCCAGGCTGCTGTAAGGGCTCATTTACACAGTGGCTGTGTCTAGACTGGCAAGTTTTTCCGCAAAAGCAGCTGCTTTTGCGGAAAAACTTGCCAGCTGTCTACACTGGCCGCTTGAATTTGCGCAAGAGCACTGACTTTGTAATGTACAAAATCAGTGCGTCTTGCGCAAATACTATGACGCTCCTGTTCGGGCAAAAGCCCTCTTGCACAAATGTATTTGCGCAAGAGGGCCAGTGTAGATAGCTAAAAAGTGTTTTGCGCAAAAAAGCCCCGATGGCTAAAACAGCGATCGGGGGGCTTTCTTGCGCAAAACCGCGTCTAGATTGGCACGGACGCTTTTTCGCAAAAAGTCCGTGCCAATCTAGACACTCTTTTCCGCAAATACTTTTAACAGAAAAACTTTTCTGGTAAAACCATTTGCGGAAAATCATGCCAGTCTAGACGTAGCCAGTGAGTATTGCACACCAGAGGGGGTATCAGTTAGAATCATAGAATACTAGGACTGGAAGGGACCTTGAGAGGTCATCGAGTCCAATCCCCTGCCCCCATGGCAGGACCAAATACTGTCTAGACCATCCCTAATAGACATTTATCTAACCTACTCTTAAATATCTCCAGAGATGGAGATTCCACAACCTCCCTGGGCAATTTATTCCAGTGTTTAACCACCCTGACAGTTAGGAACTTTTTCCTAATGTCCAACCTAAACCTCCCTTGCTGCAGTTTAAGCCCATTGCTTCTTGTTCTATCCTCAGAGGCCAAGATGAACAAGTTTTCTCCCTCCTCCTTATGACACCCTTTTAGATACCTGAAAACTGCTATCATGTCCCCCCTCAATCTTCTCTTTTCTAAACTAAACAAACCCAATTCTTTCAGCCTTCCTTCATAGGTCATGTTCTCTAGACCTTTAACCATTCTCGTTGCTCTTCTCTGGACTCTCTCCAATTTTTCCACATCCTTCTTGAAATGCTGTGCTCAGAACTGGACACAATACTCCAACTGAGGCCTAACCAGCGCAGAGTAGAGCGGAAGAATGACTTCTCCTGTCTTGCTCACAACACACCTGTTAATGCATCCCAGAATCATGTTTGCTTTTTTTGCCCCTATTACCAGACCTATAGTGCTTATAGAGGGCCCTTGCCCTGGGGAAATTTCCTCTCAAGCGGCTCTGCCTCTTTTTTTAGCCAAAGTGCACAACCTAAGTTGCATATAGGGGCTATAGTGGGAACCAGAATTTGACTGCAGTTATCAACCAAATAGTACCTATCAGATGTGAGGAGTCTGATGACTCAGGTTTGAGATTACCTGGGTACAGTAGGTCATTTCATGGAAGGCTATAGGATTTGTAAGCATCCTGAGTGGGCTGTCATTATTGTTCCTTATTTACAAGTGAGAAACCCCCAGATGTACCCAGACAGGCCAACTATTTGTCATCCCAGGTGAGAAGAGCTATATGCCACTCATCTAAAACATCTGACTGACACATTGTACATATTTTGAACTTCCAGCTGAGCCACCAGTCTAAACCAGTTCCTTTTTAAAACTGAGCCTACATACCTCTGTGCTGTGCAGGGGGCATCCCACTAAAAAAGAATGTCATTAATATCACATAATGAACGTCAATCTTACCTCTTCCATTAACCTTATGTGCCAGCAAAATAAAATAAATTAGCACATGTAATTGTGCAGAGTTAAAAATGCTTCCCTGTGAAATTCTTAATGTAATTTTTAACAGCATGGGGGTTTCATAATTAGTTTATAGCAAAGGTGTTCTCTCTCTCAGACACAAATGTCTTTTGAATAAGTTGTTTTGTTAGATCTCTTGTTGATTACTGTCAAAGACATATCAGTTTTTCGTGGTGATAATGTTTTTCTTCACCATGAATTTAAAAATGACTATTTTGTTAGAGAAATGGATTAAAGGGTTAGCCTACCTTGGCAGGGCATTTTCTTATACTGTTTTCTTTTGAATTTTCAAAATCTACTTGGGAAAGAGAGATGCTTTGAGGAAAACAGTTGCTTATAATTGTCCTGATCTCTACTTATTTTCTAGAAAAATCACCTTTAAAAATACTAAGGGATATAAACAAAATATAAAACAATTTTCTTTGTGTATTTGTGAATATCCTGATGTGTTAGTTTGTTTGAGACACATTTTTATATAGTCACATAGCACAGATCTTGTAAATTCCACTTACAGTTTGACATCTTCCTTAAAGAGAGAAAAAGCCTGTTGTAAAGCCCTGAAGATGGAATAATGCCATAATTTACTCTGTCAACCTCCATCTGTTTAATAGATACAATCTTCACACAATGCCCTTCCTGTTCTGTACAACACGAGCAGGGTGGAATTAGAAAGCAAGATGATGTCACTGTAGTGATAGTTTGAGATCTTCCCATAAGATGGTTTAGATAAATGATGCAATCTGAATGGTCAACACATGGTTTGACTGAAAATAAATGCTTTGTTATAACCATTTGATTTTTTATTATGACTTTTCACTTTACATGAAGGCTCTAAGCTTCACTTCAGACTGGATATACAGCTCTACTACTCTGCACAACATGGTTAACTTAACAGTAGCAAACACACAACTACTGAATTAATTAATGCTTCATTGTTACTTCTCTGCATGTCTGAGCAAGGGCTGTAAGGCAAAGAGGAATGGGGAAGCAGGATCTTCTTGTCTAGTACTTGCCTTGTTGAGCAAGTGGGCAGGGTGTCAGCCGACGGTCAGGGCAGTGTGTGTGTGTGTGTGTGTGTGTGTGTGTGTGTGTGTGTGTGTGTGTGTGTGTGTGTGTGTGTGTGTGTGTGTGTGTGTGTGTGTGTGTGTGTGTGTGTGTGTGTGTGTGTGTGTGTGTGTGTGCTATACACCCGAGACTTCAACTGCTAGGACTGGGTCCCTTAGCAGCGGGCAACCTGGAGGAAGTTGATGGGGGCCCCGAGTTTGTAGGAAGAGCTTATTACATCTCAGATTTTGGCTGCTAGGATACAGGATCGCTTCGCAGCGAGCAGTCTAGGGGAGACTGATAGATGCCCCCATGGATCTGTCACCTGGGAGTGACACAATCCAAACGCCCAAGCTCGCCTTATACCTGTCCCTTATGACCGGCTGACGTTCTTTTATATTGTGCTTGGTTCTAT
>JANRFK010004149.1:71708064-71721060 GCA_030068395.1 Apalone spinifera
CGCCTGCTTTTGCGCAAAAACTGGCCAGTCTAGACACAGCCAGACAGAGTCTATGAAAGCCCAGAGTCTTTTCCCCCAGTCCATCATTAGCTCTCAGGGAAAGCGCAGTCAGGTCTTGCTTGCAGCAACACCTATACAATACAAACATCATGTTCCCATACCAATAGCGTGTCTATTTTTCAAAAGTATTTTTGTCAAAAAAGTTAAGGTGTACTTTACCTTCTGGAATTATAAACATGAGTTTCCATTTGATTTTAGATTCATTTCATTTTTCACAGAATCTCAACTTCTACACCAATCTTAATCTAATTTTAAGTAGAAGAACAACTGTACCAGAATCAGAGCTAGATTCTCAAAAGGGAAGTCTAAATCTTGAATTTCAGAAAGAGATCCAGAATCCCCCAGTGCTAGTCAATGTTTTAGTTAACACATATCCCTAGTTTAATCATTTATACTGAATCCTTTGACAGAATTTAAGACTTCAAACTTTAACTTGTAGTGTTTCCTTGTAGTGAGTTTTCCATATCACTCTCTGCACTCATTTTTCCTCATCAATATTTATTTATACCAACTTACTTTATTTATTTAATTAATGTATTTATTTAATAACAACTTAACCAAGAAAAGATTAAATCCCTCATTCTCAGGAACTGCTCATGTTGTAGTCATGGAAAAAAAGGAAGTGCCCTATGAGGCTGCTGAGAGGTGGGGACAAAAGCTGTGCCACCTAACTAGAAAGCTATAAAAGCAAAAGAAGCTTCCACACGGGTGAGATGAGACCTTTGGTCCTGTGAAGGAAGAACTCATGCTCCCTTGTCTAGTCTAGTAGCCTCCTGATTCAAACTTAGACCCATGGATGATAGGTGAACCTAGGGTTAGGAGAGGCAAACCCCGAGCCCTGCCCCCTTCTTCCTCAGGCCCCACCCTAGCATCCCAGACCTCCCAGGGGAGCCAAGCCACCCCACTTCAGGGCAGGCCCCCAGTCCATCCCCTTCCCTAGCAAATGGTGTATGACTTGGCCCCAGCCTCCCTGGCCTCAGAGCATGAGGAAGCAGGTAGCACCAGGAGTCTGGAGGGAGCCACATTAAAGCAGGGGGAGCTACCTGGGGGAGGAGTGTGAGTGGGGCCACATATGGCCACACCCGCCCCTAATATCCACCTCCCATGCCTAGACCAATAGATAAGGAGAAACTGGAGAATTATCAGCCTTGCTCGTCCATAAGAACTACATTAGTTCTCAGAGACTAAACATACAGTAAGAAGTATTTTTTGCATTTTCCCTTGGATTAGGCTGAAGGATGCTGACTAGTGACTAGTTTGTTTTCCTCTGGATAAGACTCCAGGAAGCTAAGACTGGATCTTTTGTCCTTTTAGGCTTGATTTGAAGGCATGGTGACCTTAAACATGGATGTGAACAGTAGTCATTACACTAGTATACTGGAAATTACAGTATAAGGAAGTATAAAGGTCTTCCAAATCTCCTTCCATCTACTGTGCTTTAGTGGTGTGTGTACATATATTTCTATTTCACACACACACAGGTTCACTACAAAAACAATTCTGTTATGCTTATGGGCTCAAGAGAGGTTATAAAAGAAGATAAATATGCTGTATTCTAGGCATATATGTTGAGTGACTTCAGATTTTATTTTCTTGTGCCATTTCATATAGTAAATCCATTTGTCAACGTTTTTATTTTTACACACACAGCACTGCATTGGTATCTGTTCCTTGGAACAGCATAAAAGATTGCTTCTTTACAGCCTATGATCTGCTTTATATACATTTCTTGATTTCTGCATGATTTCTCAGCATTAAAATCCCAAGGTTCTTACTTTGAAATTGAGAAATATTTGGCAGTGACATGCTGATCATATTTTAATCACTAAGCAAAGAAAAGCTGTATTTTGTACCTTCATGGGACAATGTATCACTGGAGCTAACAGAGCTCAGGTCCTGTTCTTTCTGGAAAAGGGAATAGCCAAATCTAAATCAAATACAGCTCAACTAAATGCCTACTTTGGTATTAAATAGCTTGCATAATTCAGATTTCAAAACTATGTTTTCATTTGGAATTTGCTCTTTGTAGCTCAAAAATGTTTTGCTTCCACAGCAACCTAACAATCCAGAAAAAGGGTTGGGCAACTGTTACATAAAATGCTTCCACTAATATTTATTTAAACGATTAATCAGTTTCACTTTTAACTGTGGTGACATGTCTTTCATATTCCCTGTAAAACTTAACTCAGGAGTTTGTGATATTTAGAGAGACCACTAGCTATATACTTGGCTCCATTCTGGCTTTGCTCTTGTCGTATCTTACAGTACACATACTCAGACAACACCTGTATGTCCCAAAAGAGGCCACATTTTCAGAAAGGGTCACTCAAAAAAATATGCCCCTGCTATTGCTCAGGTAAATTGGGTATTTGTATATTGAGCACCAAGAACCAAGTAGCAAAACCTGTACGTCATAACTGCAAGGGCTTGTACCACTAGGTTGGGGGGCCAGACCTGCTCACAGGGCTGAGCTCCCAGATACAAAGCTGGGCACAGCACTGAATAATCACTGAACATCAGAGCTGCCACAGTAAAATGTTGGCTTTGAGCAATATACCTGCATGTATGATCCACAGTACACAATCTCTTCATCCAGAAATTGACTGTGGCCAATACCTCAACCAGTAATCTCCTATTTGGTCAATTGGCCTATTCTCTTGACTAAGACTGAGTAGGGTCAGAAGCAATTTACTCATCAACATCTCTCCTTAGACAATTAAAGATTCTCTTCTCCTCAGGAAAGTCTGTGTGAAATCATTCATACAATAGTAAACATAACAAAAAGCAGGACAAATTGAATTTAAACAGAAATGGTTTGCTTAGCATATCAAGATTCACACTTTTAATTAGCTAAACTAGACAAGGCAATCTCAGTTTATTTAGGGAGGGAATTTTGTATCTAAAAAGCAAATCCCAATTCTGATTAAGGATGTTAAGAGGTGGGTAAATGGCTAATCGTGTAGTCGATACAATTTGTATCGACTACACAATTAGTCGATAAGGCTCTGCTGTTTAAATATAGTAGGAGCTGGGTGTGCAGGCAGCCTAGCTCCTACTACATTTAACCTGTGGAGGAACAGAGCCGCCCATCTACATCTAAAATGCAGAGCCGCAATGGCCTCGGACCAGCGCAAGCTGGGACTGAGCCGGGCTTGCTCAGTCCCAGCTAGCGCCAGGCTGGTCAGGTAGTAGCCACTGTCTTGTGGTGCCCAGGCTGGCCACAGACAAGGGCTGCTGCCAGAACAGCCCCTGCCCATGGCCAGCCTGGGTGCCGTAAATAAAAGTTGCTTCCCCTGCACCGGATGCCCCCTGCACCAGCTCCTGTTTCCTCCCCTTGCTGCCTCTGTATCAGAGGCAGCAAAGGGGTGGGGACCAAGTAGTCAACTTGATAACCCGATAAGCTTAAGCTTATCAGGTAGTTGACTGCTCGACTACTCACTTACATCCCTAATTCTGATACTCTCCTATGATAGTAAGCCCAATGCTGCTGGGTCCAAAGAAAGATAGATGCATCTGTCCAGGACAGGACTGCCATCTCCACCCTCCATGCCAGACATGCACATGCATGGAGCTAAACTACATCAAAATTCAGAGCAAGTTGTCAACAAAGAGCCATATAAGAATGCCCATTGCATGACTGAAAATATACAACTTAATATTATTGATAATTGACATGATGATTAATAATAGCAAAAATGAAACATACTCACAGACTTTATTTAATGTGACTTCTGCTAATGCATCTTTTCACACATTTCTTTGAAGTTTATATCATAACTGGACAAATTCAGGTTTTTGCATGCATTCAAACTACATGAGTAATTACACATTTTTAATTTTTTTAATTAATTTTTCATTTTATTTAAAAAGTTGCATGCATTTTGAGAATGACAAAAGAGCCATATTTGGTTCCATACTGAGCTATATTTGGCTCAAGAACTATAGGTTTCAGACCCCTGGTTTAGACCTTGGTTTAGGGTGTCAAATTTGCACATGAATTTCCAGATCAGCAGTTTCTCTCTGAAGTCTGCTTTTTGAAGTTTTTCTCTGAGAATGGCAACTGGCAAGTCTGAAACTGTGTGCCCAGGGAGGTTAAAGTGCTTCCCCACTGGCTTTTGGATGTTGCCATTCTTACATCCCTACATAACACATGCATTTCTTTTAACTATGTTCTTTCAAGTTGTTAAGTTTGTCACAGTGGCCTTTTGATTTTTAATGACTACCAAAAGGGGACCTCAAAGAAATTCTTGTAATAGAATCATTAACATTATCTGTGTTGCAGAAAGGAGTGGGAAGTTATTCCACCTTCAGCCAGTACCATACACTAGGGCATATTCTATTGAGAAAGGAACTAGTTAGAGAAAGGTTGTGTGGAGAATCTCCCTCCAGACAACTCTTTCTCTCTCCCTCTCATTTGAAATTCATGAAGATGAAGTGCTGCTTTTGTTTCCCATCTCGGAGATGAGCCCTAATACACTAGCCAAAAGCAAGCTAACACAGCATAATTGTTTTTCATCTAAATTGCATGTCCAACCTGCTTAGTTTTCAAAGAACATTGATGATACTGCTTTGATACCCTACTCCTGAATGACAAAGTACAGGGCATACAGGCAGATGGGCATGATGAGAATTTTTAATCACCATGTTCCAGTCAGCCTGCCTTACAAAGGGAGAAAAAGAGAGGGAAATGTAGGCAAGAAAAGAGATTCATGGACAAGATGATTTTTGTTTTCATTATGAATATAAAGCACACACACACAAACAAGGAAAGGCATGGTTTGAAACAAAGCTCTTCTGAGGTGTTTTTAATCTATGCTATTTCATACAATTAAAAGGGCTTGAAAAGGTTACAAAATAAAAGAATGGCTAGAAAGCACAAAGGCGGTTCTCTCTACTACAAAGACAAAGGCTTTAGAGGGGGAAAAAGTGGTTTCAGATGTAGATCTTCACATAAGACACATGTAAATTGTTGAAAAGATTCATTAGATTTGAATGTTGTGGTTTTTAAACTCCCTCCGGTATATAAATGTACTTCAATTATATTTTAATATACACTGATCTCCTTTTGTCTCAGCCATTTCATTTAATCTTACATTCACAATGTTGAAAAAGATAATTGGAAGGAGGCCCAGGTAGAAGTGAATAAAAATAATCACCTAAGACAGTTATGTAATCAAAATCCATTCTCACTGGCAGATAGAAAAGCATGTGGCTTCTATTGTTGATCCCTAGCGGTTCCTTGTGTAATCTGGAGGTAGGACAAAAGGCTTGATTGTTTCTACGATATGTGTGCCACTTAATTTAATTCTTTCAAAGTTTAAGCTGTTGTTTTCTAATTACATCCCCAAAACTCTGCAAAGGGAGAGCTGGGGGTGGGGGAAGCGTGTTCCTTCGCTTTCTGTGCATGTAAAGCATGTGGATGTAGCGGCTGCATTATCCCCGCTGCTTTCTGTAATCTTATCTCTCAGTTATTGAGCACTGGAAGCTTCTGATCCCTCAGCAGTCAGGGCATCCTACTGTGTTTCCATAATACAAGGCAGAAAAGATGGGGGAGGGAAGGGAACAACAACTCCCTACAGAGAACTCAGGTTTGTGCTTCCCTCCTTTCAAAATGAAACAGAGTGATTAAATTTTCCTTGTGCTTTTCACAGCGAATATGGGTGCCTTTTAGCTTAAACAAATGCAGGACTCTTGCTGCATTCAGGTTTTTATTGTTAATTACACCATGTTATTCTGTAAAACTGTTCAAAACGCACACAGCCCAAAACTCCTCCCTGCATCTCTACCCTGATCTGTATATTGTATGGGGAGCCAGATAGGAATACAATGGAAATAAATCTGGGATAAGAATTCTTCATATATATATCTTATTGAGTGCCTTCTATGCAACAACAGTTAGTAAAGTTTCAGCAAGTATTGATTCCCACAAGACTTGCTCCTACAAGGTGCTGAAAAATCTGGCTACGAACTAGCAAAGTCCTAAAGCATATACTATTGAACACGTTTAGAGATGAGACCATTCTTTGCTAAAGCAGAGCCAATCTGCTCAGCACTAGGGCTAGCCGGAACAACAAGAATTTCACTTCAGAAAGTTAGAGGCTATGACATTTTGTTCTCATTCTAGATTGGAACCAAAGCTAGACTTTTTGAAATGATTCATAGGGTGGAGGTAAGAGACATGGGAGAGACCACAGTGGTGAAGGGCACTCACCTGGGACGTGGGTGATCCAGGTTCAACATTCTGCTCTGCATCAGGAAGAACAGGGATTTGAATCTGGGTCTTCCATATCCCACAGGTATGCTCTAACTAATGGGGTATTTGCATATGCTAGGGTGGGCTCTGTTTTGTTTCCATCATCAACCTGAGGCACCTCTCCGATGAAAGTTTCATCCCATAGATATTTCCATGAAGCTTTGTTTTTCAAAAATTGTTATTTTCTGATGAAGTCAGCTCTACTCTTTTAAGGTCTAGTCTATAACGAAGCACAGTCAATTGCCAGGGTTCATCAGTATTACAAAGTCTTCATTTTTGCTCATATGCAAAGTTTGTTTCTGTCACAAAAAGGTTTACGGAATACTTTTAAACAAGTGATCAGAGAGCTTTTATTGTTTAGTCTGTCATTACAAAGAACAAAAAGAAGAAAGAAAAGTGGTGCTAAGAATCAACATGACAGAGGTGGAGGCACTAATTTCACTACCATCTATTTCTGAAGCATTAGAGGTGCATAAATGATGGTTCGGAGCACCCCCAGTACTATTAAAGAGAGAACAGATCACACATTTATTGAAAACTATCTGGTTCCACAATGAAGTGAACGGACAGAGGGACAAAAGCAAGTCAGCTACTGCTTTTGCCTGAGCATGGTGAGAGTGCTATTGATCTGATTGACTGGGTCACTGAAGTACTGCTGTACATTAAGTAGAGAAGAAAGACTGAAAATTACATTAATTCAAATTGCTAAATCAATATTTAACTGAACAGTTAGTGGTACTTGACCTCAGAAGCACCTTTAATAAAACAAAGGTGAACTAGAGCACCCTGAGGCATATGCAACACAATAATGTGAATTCATGTGGAAAAGATACATTTCAAGGGCCTGTGGTAACATAGACAGTCTCTGTGGGTACATGGTATAGCAACAGGGAATTTGTGGCTACTGCATCTCATCAGATATGAAGTAGGAATAACGGACTTTCCCATCTTAATTATCAGTGTACCCATCTAGGTCACAGCAGGTAGCCTATTATTATTACAGGATGGAGAGCAAGAAAAGTCAGTCTAACACTACACTCTACTGCATTTTGCTTTGGATGTACCAATAAGCTGCAGGCAATAAAACTTGGAAAGAAGGATGACAAATACTCTGGTGAAAACAAATGGAAACAATAAGGAGATGGGTCAGAGAGAGACACACACGTTCACACATCTTGTCTTATATTCTTATCGTATTTTTATCTCTTGCACATGCACCTCCAGAGCTAGCTATTGTACCTATTGCATTTTTCCTCTCAATACTGAGAGCTGCTTTGGTATGTTGTAGGTTGACTACAACCGCACGCACGCACACACACACATATATACACACTAATCTGGACTGTGCTCCAGTAGGTTCGTTGTCATACAATGTTGTGCTTCAATGGGACTAGGAGTCCTGACTTCTTATCTATTCACAATCGAGAATACCTTTGGGATTGAGACTCAATCTTTTGTATCCTGCAGGCTGCTCCCCACAGAATACCTTCTGATATCATCTACTGTATGGATTTGAGAAAAATCTCCAAAACCAAGAGTGAGAGAATACAGCAAAAGGTGCAAATCCCAAGTTCTTCAGGAAAGAAACATTCACAGATAAGGCCAAAAGGGACCACTGTAATCATCTAGTCTGACCTCATGTGTAACACAGGCTTCCTTGATTTAATTGGTGTTTGAACTAGAGCAAATCTTTCAGAAAAAAATACTCATAGTTGATTCAAAACTGTCAGTGATGGACAATCCACCCCAATCCTTCCATGGTTAATTAACCTCACTGTCAAAAATTTATGCCTTGTCCAAAATTTGTCCAAAATTTATCTTGCTTCCTCTTTCAGCCATTGAATTTTATTTTGTCTTTGCTATTAGATTGAAGAGCTCATATTTTTATTCCCCATCTTAGTACTTATCTACTATAGTCAAATTAATCTTTTCTTTGGTAGGCTACAGTGACTGAACTCCTTGGCTATGTCTAGACTGGCCAGTTTTTGCGCAAAAACTTGCCATCTGTCTACACTGGCCGCTTGAATTTCCGCAAAAGGACTGACTTCCTACTGTATGAAATCAGTGCTTCTTGCAGAAATACTATGCTGCTCCCGTTCGGGCAAAAGTCCCTTCTGCGCAAAACTTTTGCACAAAAGGGCCAGTGTAGACAGCTGAGATTTGTTTTGCGCAAAAAAGCCCCGAAGGCTAAAACGGCGATCGGGGCTTACTTGCGCAAAAGCGTGTCTAGACTGGCACGGACGCTTTTCCGCAGAAAGTGCTTTTGCGCAAAAGCCTCCGTGCCAATCTAGATGCTCTTTTGCGGAAATACTTTTAACGGAAAAACTTTTCCGTTAAAAGTATTTCCGCAAAATCATGCCAGTCTAGACACAACCCTTGAGTCTATCACAATATGTTTTCCAATATTTTAATCGTTCCACTAGACCTTCTTTGAACCCTCCCTGTTTTATTTTTACTTCTTCTTGGCTTGTGTACACTAGAACTGGACACGGTGTTCCAATACTTGCAATTGTGCCTACTAGAAGGGTAGTTTCATCTCTTTACTTCTACCTGAGATTCCCCTATTTATGCAACCATGAATCACATTAGCTCTTTTGATCACAATTGCACTGGGGGGCTCATGTTTGACTGATTGCTCAGTGACAAAGTAGCTTTCAGAAGCACTGCATCCCATCCTGTAAGTAAGGACTGTGTTATTTGTTCTCAGACGTATGGCCTTACATTTGGACATACAGAAATGCCTATTATTCACTTGATCCCAGTTTACCAAATTATTCAGATTGCTCACTGACCTGATTTCTTCCTTACTTACCAGCCTCCGTTTCCCTCATACCCCACCAATACCCCCACTCCAGTCTGCGTGTGTGTCATTTGGAGACTTTCCGTGATCATTTAACATTATCCTCCAGATCACTGTCAAAAAATGTTAAATAGCATAGGGCCAAGAACAAATCCCTGTGGCATCCCACTAGAAACCAATGATTCTCTGTTTACAATTATATTTTGAGACCTATCAGCTAGCCAGTTTTTAATTTGTTTAGTGTGTGCTAGCAAATGTAATAGAAACTGGCTAACAGATCTCAAGATTATTAGATATCTTAGATCTGCTACAGTAAAACAATAACAAATACTTTGCACTTATTTTAAACCCATAGATCTACTTTACAAAGTGTGATGTAGAGACATATAATAATCCCTATTTTACAGATGAGCCAGAAACCACAAGTAAATTTCTTAAGATAACACAGGAAGCCAGAAACAGAGCTGAGAACAAGAAATCCAGAAATCTAAGCTCCAAATCTTAGACCACCTAAGTATGATTCTCTCTCCCTCTGCTGCAGACCAATAAAAACTTTTACCAAACCATGACAGATCCCTACAGTTTGTCCTGACAGGTTCCTAATGTAATGAATATTTAAAAAATGTTCTGTTAGAAGTTCTTTTCAATTGTGATGTAATTAATTACAAAATATAGACTCCTTGACAGAGACCCACATTCCATTTTCTTTTTCAGTTTACCATTTCCCACAATTTTCTCTGTATTGGAAATGACTAGAGTAATAACAGGCACAAAGAGGGATTTTACTGGATGATGTCATTTATGCATGGAATGCCCTATTAAAACATGTATTCCATAAACTGTTCACTTGCTCTACTTCACAGATTTATTTATTTTTTTTAATCAAGGAATTAAGGTTATCTGAAGATGAACATATTCAGGGAAATTAGTGTGACCGTTTAGGAGAGAGATAAGGTCACTTCTGCATACATTAGCAGCCAATGTCACCATTGTCCTACTTGCCATGTGTATGCTAGAAAGAATGTGTAGTATCATCTAACTAACACCCATGGGATAACAATCGGCAAAGTTAATCCAAGTGGAGCTTGGAAATGTTTAAAGTACAGAGTATGACAGTAGTGAATCCCAAAAAGGTTGTTTACTAAAACTAAGAAATGTCTTGTGGTAAGATGACAGCATCATGTCCTTCCTCTGTTCCAATACTTTCAATCACATTTATATTATGCCAACATCAGCTAATTAACCAACAACCATGCACATTTTTAATGATGAGGAAAGGGCTCAGAGAGATTGTAATTGGCCACACTTGCAAAATCATATCCTCAGCTTGATGGCAATAGTAATGTTACCCAGATTTACCTGAACCTAATGCTATCATAAGTAATCTAGATTCCTGGACGGCCTCGGGAAATAAATCAATGAGAGACATAGCTCCCAAAAAAATATCCCCAACCTACCCCCATTTATAAATAGGGTTGTTCACAATTCATAAATAGGGTTGTTTAAGATTCTACCCACCAATTTCAACTTGTTTTTCTGGTAACATCTTTTGTTTTGGAACAGAGCATTCCAACCTAGTTGTACCACACTCAAAGACTTCTCTAACTTGCCTTTGACTGAGCTGTGCAGTTATAAGGTATTGTGGGGTACTTTGCATAAGAGAACAATAAGCATAAATAATTTAGCATAATTACCCAACTTATATTCAATATACCATACACATAATATCTATTAGTATACTACACTTAACATATGTATTGGCTAACAAAATCGCTGACAAAAAATCAGGGCGTAGTAACTAAGAAAGAGGACAGGTCACTGATACTCACAGTATTTCTGGTATGCTATGTGCTTGTGTGGTCTTTCAGGAGAGATTCAAATGCTGCCCAGCTGATTAGCAGTGCACCCACAACTAGTTTTATTGTTTCTACTGGTAGGCACATTTGCACATGCCTTGATGCACATAAAAATGTATTCCACACGTGAATGGAAAAAATCTGCACATGGAAGAAAAAGATTAAAGGGAACATTGATAATCTACATTCCAGATCTGCAAGTGCACACACCCTTACACCAATGGAACCTCCTTGTGTTGTATGTCACATATGAGGCAACTTAGTGTCTCACTGTCCCTCTGATGGCTGCTTCCTCAGTTATGATGGTGTGATGGATAAGAGTGCTGGCCTTTTCTGAACATCCCAGCCTCCAGTAACCAAAGGGTTAAACTCAGGTAGCTAGGAGGTTAACCTAGCTGGCAGGGAGCCAAGAGAAAGATGTTGAGAACTGAAATGAAAGAAACCCTGCTTGATTTTTCTTCTTTGTGTGAGTTTTAAGCCAGGAATTGGGGGAACAAGATTAATTGAATCAGGCACAACTACCATGCCTATAAAGAATACTGAGCATGGAAATGGACTTGAACTTGATACAGGGATCTGAGCAGATAGGGAATGGCTATAATAAAATCACCTTTTTAAGGCAATGATTTGATTCTTGTGTCCTAGAAGGTAATAGGAGGTCTGTGTATACATGCCTAAGACTCAGGGATCAGCTATCAGAGATTACAGTTTGTTTTCTCCTTTTATTCAAGTTCTCTTGTGTTAGAAAAATTTAGGGTACGCGTCTGGAAGTTCAAAGTGCTTCTTCCTGGGTTCAAGAAAAAAGGGGGTTTTCACTTGGTGGTAGCAGCCTCCCAAGGCCAGGGAATCTGTGACCTGGGGAGCTTTTAAGGAGAAGCCTATAGAGGCAAGGTATTTTTAAGGTCTCTTGCAGACCCCCACCTTCTGCACTCAGAGTGCCAGAGTAGGGAACAGCTTTAACAGATGGTTATTCCCATTAGGTCCCTTCTCCAGATTGCCTTACCGAGTCTTCTGGAGTTCAGCCATCCAGCCAAGACACACAGCAGTTTGATCCCCTTCCAGGATTAACTGCCAAACAAAAGGCCCTTTACCCCTCCTGGGTTTTAAATTAAATTCTGCTTCTTTTTCAGGATACTAACTGCCCAGAATTTCCTGCTAGGAGTCTAAGGATTACTTGAATTGGATTTTCACCCCTCATGGGCTTTTCCTTCTTTCTTTGATTCCGACAGACCCTAAATCTGGGACTTCTCCACTTTGCAGACCCATTGTAGGAGTTAACCCTACTCCTGCAGCTCTGCTTCCTTGCCACAGCCCATCTCAAACTACCTTTCTAGTCTGGCACCCTGAGGACCTGACCAGTTCCGAACCAGTGAATTTGCCAGACCACAGGAAGTAAATATTGTCTAGCAGTATTACCAACGTTTCCACTGCTTATTGGGTACTTAGAAGACATTTAGGGGTAAATTAGACCTAAATAAAGGTACAAAACACTGGAGCCAGGACTGGTGGCTGTAAATAAACTTTATCAGACCATGGGAAACTTGTCCACACCCATGATAAGTGGACATGCAGCTGGTTGATGGCACCCACTAATTTCTTCATTCATAATACCCCATCTCATCTCTGCCTATCATCCCACCAGAGTTTAACCTGTTGACACTCTGAATAATTAGTCTCCCAGACAAACAATAATGAGGAGTGGAGAAGTGGGCATGCATGCACACCGCTCCTAGCATTCAAGGGAAAATATAGCATCCTAGTATGGAGAAAATGTAGTACCCCTAGCAGGAGGGAGAAAACTGGGCAGCACACATATCCCCTAGCACCAAGGAAGATGGTAATGAAAAGTAGAAAGATCTCCTTGTGGCAGGAGGGAGAATACAGGACCCTGGGTATGGCAGAAGTGGAAAAATTAGAGCCCAAGTTGGTGTGGAAGTTGCCTACAAACCCTGGAAATAGAGAAATATATGAGTGGCTGTCAGCCGATGGTCAGGGCAGTGAGTGGTGTGTGTGTATTATACACCCGA
>JANRFK010004149.1:71742152-71770937 GCA_030068395.1 Apalone spinifera
CATATGATTTATAAGCCTTTTTAATAAACCTGTAAACTCTGGGGCATCTGTCAGACTGTTGGCTGCCCTCCGCGATGGGAACCCGGTCCTAGAGGGAAAGGCATGGACGTTAAACTTCTCGGGACGCCCTTCAGCCTCCTAGGCTGCCCGCTGCGCTGGGACCTTGTGTCTCAGCAGTTAAAGACTTGGGTGTAACACACACACACACACACACACACACTGCCCTGACCGTCGGCTGACAGCATGAGTTGTAATCACAGGGATAAAAGCAGGGATGGGCAATAAAAAAGTGACAGCCTACCAGACTTAGTCCATGGCAGCCTGCCAAGATCAGCTTGGCCCTCTAGGGGAGTTCCTACTACCACTATGTTCACCTACACTTTTGTAGGTATTAGACAGGTTCACATTAGCCATTCACAGCCAATGTGAGTGGCAGGAAGTGGTGCAGACCAGGACGCCACTTCCCACAGCTCACATTGGCTGCAATTGACGATTCGCGGCCAACAAGAGCTGTGATCATCTGATACCTGCATAAGCACAGGTAAACATAGAGGTGGGGGACTGCCGGGGATGACCTCTGCGGACTGGATCCAGAATTTGCCCACCCCTGGATAAAGGAGAGACAAGATCAAATTGGGGGGGGAGGGGGAATCAAAAACAGTATCTTCAATGTCTACATACTAATGAGAGAAGAATGGGGAATAAGCAGGAAGAATTTGAAATGCGAGTAAATAAACCCAACAATGATTTAGTTAGTATCACAGAGTCTTGGTGAAATAGTACACATGACTGGAATATTGATATAGAAGAGAACAGCTTGCAGGAAGGATAGGCATGGGGGGAAGGGAGGAAGTATTGGCTTATGTATTAACATATATACATATTGGCTCCGCTTGGCCATTTCCAGCCAATTGGAGCCATGAGGCTCTGTGACTGTGGAGACTTTACATAAACAAAGCGGGGTGGTCTATTAACAGCTTTCACAAAGCAGGCCCGCAGCCCACTTTGAGAAACACTGGTCCCTTGGATTCTTCAGAATTGAAATTAAACTGTTATACCTTCCATCTTCTCAGCAAACAGAAAGCCTAGTCAGCCAATTCCTCTAGCTAGCAGCATTCTGTCCTGTTGTAATAGTTGACATGCCATGGGTGAGACAGGAAATTTTGCCTCTAGCTAAAATGATACAGATGTGGAAAGCTGCTATTGACAGCAGACACACATCCTGCCCTTACACCATCAGCAGCTAACTCACCTGTACCTAATAATAGCTCCTGTACAACACATTTCCCTTTTCACCTCCACAGCCCAAGCTCTGATTAATTTCAAAATATTGGGCTTCTTACTCCAACTTCTGTAACCTTCATTTCACAACGAGTAAGGGAAGTCGAAGGAAGAGTGCCAAACACTGCCAAAGTTGAGTTAACGTACTTTGATTTTAGCTATGCCATTAACATAGCTGAAGTTGCGTCTCATGACTTTAGCCCGCAGTGTAAACTTCCCTAGATTCCTTGTTGTTTTTGTGGATACAGACTAACTTGGCTATCTCTCTGAATATTTTGAAATTAATTAGTTCTGCCCCAAAGAACTAAAGAGCTCCCAGCTCCTAACCCTAAGAACAATCCACTAAACAACTGTGATGCTCCACAGGAGTACCCAAGTTTGTGAGACACTTCACCACTACCTTCCCTAAGCATGATCTGTGCCTGCTGTGATGCAGCTCCCTGAAGCAGACAGCCAATGCATTGTCTTCCAGTGCTCACAAAATGAAAGTCTCAGACGTCTACAAACCCTCAAATTCCAATATAAACTTCCATGAATGCCTGAAAAGCTCTAACCTGCATGCACAAAAATTGCCATCACCTCCAGCAAATCACAGCACAGTAAAATCAATGGTCAAAATAGGAGAAGGTCATCCAATTCAGTGGCTGTCTTCAAAAATCTTGGAGGTATCAGCTTATAACAAGGAGATACAAGAAAGAAATGGACCTATAATTTGTGTCCCAAGCTGGGTCATAGCCAGAAAAACAAAAGGGTGTTTGTGTGCATACACAATCTACATAGTTCAGTAGGGACACATCCCTGATGCTCCCTACTCCAGTTTCTACCAACGTGAAAAATGACACCACAACAGAGAATCTTTATGATGTAAAAGGGGGGGGGGACGGGTTTGAGGTCAGGAAGTTTCTTCTCTAAAAAATTTTAGGCATCTACTACATTTACAACAGATTTTGGAAAAGAAACTGTATGCATCACCTAAATGTGCATATTTCTTCATCGTTCCCCAAAGGAGGAGAGTGTCCTGCCCCCTCCACTATATTGGAGAGGAGTTTTGGTGGGGAGGGGGTCTCCCCCAAGAGGAACTGGCAGGGAAAACAGACCCTTTTTTTAAGAGGAGTAGAGGTAAATTGGTGATTTCCACCTGGGATACATCATCTTCTTACCTGTCAAGTGCTGCTGCTGTTCTTCCTACTGGTGAGAAAGTCTGGGCCAAAAATTCTCAGCAACCACTAAGTTCTACTGCTAGTATTATCATTGCACATCCCCTGGCCCAGAGTCTTCATCTGAGCCTTCACTAAATACAGAAGATTGGAACAGAGCCAGGTAGAAGAGGGGTTCTTCTAAACAATCTATGGCACAAAAAATGGTTTGATGCTCATTTTGTTCAGGTGCATCTTTCATGGCTTAGATATGAATAATCCATTTCTAACACAAACTTTGCCCATACCCTGCTAGAAATTAGTTTCCAGGCCTTTCTTTGCCTCCTAAGAGGAAAATCTATTGAGTCTAAATAATAAAAAAAAAAAGCATCTGCTGAAGCTACTAACAGCTTATTGGATATGTTCAACTAAGCCAGCTCCAGATCCTCTCTGCCCTCATTAGTAGATATCCTGGCAGTCAGTCAATGGAAATACAATAAAATTCAGAATTTCAGCAAGTAGGAAGAGGCTGCGTATGGACAGAGAGAGAAAAAAATATATATCAGCACTAAAAGCAACCGTATTTGCTCAGTGATCTTGGCTCTTCCATAAAATTATGTTGTGCTGTTATTTTCCTTTTAGTACCATACCAAAGTCATAGTCACTAAAACTCTTACTATAATACAATCAAGGAATTCTAATTTCACAATCATATACCATATTGGAGTTTCTATATAGTTTGTCATGTGGGGTTGTGAAAGCTCAGTCAAAAGTTGCATTGGGTAGTGAGAATCACAAAAGATCAAACCTTCTACATTATGAAACATCATATGCATTCTGATGCAGTAACCACATTTGAAATGCTCCATAAAACCTATCCCTTCATTCTTTCCTCCCTTCTGTCAGCTGGGTATGTTTCCTATTTTTGGAAACTCTGACAGCTCCTTCTCTTAGGCCAGGTCGACACTAAACCTGGCAGCTTGACTTAAGGCACGCAATTCCAGATACGTATTCTACATAGCTGGAGACGGCTTACCTTAAGCCAAGCTTGGCATCTTCCCTTACTCCTCGCAAGAGCAGGGGTACAAAATGCCAGCGGGAGCACACTTTGAGTTCAATTTAGCAAGGCTTAACTAGATTCACTAAATTAAGCTCCAGAAGATCGATCATAGCAGCATCGATCTTCCACAGAGTGAAGACAAGTTTTAGTGTGGGAATCTCATGGTTTCAGATTTTTGTTAAAGGTACTTCCCAGTGTAAGAAATAAAAAAAGTTACTAAAAAAGAAACTTCTATTAAATGAAAGCCAGAGGGTCCCTTGTTCTTTGTTTGGTATAACACCTCTGTTTTAGTAGGGAGCACTAGCCAAGATACATGAGAAGCCTGAATTAATGGATCAGAGCAGCATTGACTTGGTCGGTAGAGTGCTAACAGCAACTGAATAAGGAGTAATCAGCTAGAGATCTCAAAATCTTGCCTCTAGCTTTCATGAGGGCAGGTATATAATAGATGTCACCCTGCCTCAGAGGAACAGTTTCAATAAACAATATACATAGAGCTGTAAAGAGTCCTGGAAGCAGTTAGACCATAAACCGATTTTTTTCCTCACTGTTACCTTGTACTCTCCCCCGCCTATTTACTGTATTTTAATCCCCTGTTATTCCTTGAGGAAGTCTGGGGCTGGTTCCCCAAACACCAAAAAATCTCCCTATTTGACAAGGACCAGCTCTAGTGGGATTTTCCATTTTCTTTTATCTATATTTGCGATATAAATGTACTTATTCTGTGCTCCTATATGTATTGTAAATGAGATTGTGCTTGCTGGCATAAATATATTTGTCATGATGAGACTAACATACTGCATGCTTTTGTGTATATGTTTCCAATACAGGGGCTGGTTTGCACTGTGCTTCTAAGTATATTTTTCCTAGGAAAATGTATAGGGATTTGCAGATTCTTTTTTAAATTAAAATTTTCCCAGTAGTCCTAAGAATGGGGTAAGAATTATTTATGTTTCAGATCAAGCCACAAATGATCAGAGGAAACTTGGAAAATATAAAATTATTCCATTACTAGAAGATTTACCCAGCATTTCTCAGGTTCTTAACTCAATTATTTTTTGTTTTTCTTCATTTAAATCATTGCTCTGGGGTAGGGCTGCAGATGAGGGGTTCAGTATGCAGGCTGACCCAGGGAAAGAGGACTACTCTAGTTCTCTTTCACTGTAGCAGCTTGGGGACAGGTGAGAAGTGCCTCTCCACTGCTGCTACAGCTCCAGCAAGCACAACCAGGCGAGGGGTGCATGTCCCCTGGGTGGGGCAGGTCCAGGTTTGTCTGCCCCCTGCATTCTCCAACCAGGGTGAGGAATAGAGCAAACAGTGCACTAACCCCTTCTCCCTGACCAAGAGGAACAGCCAGCAATGTTCCTGTATAAATGGAGTGGGAGAACAGCAGCCTCCCCTGTCCTCCCTAAAGGGTTCATGGTGGGGGAAAGGCTCAGGGTTGGGGCAAAGGGGGGCCCAGTCCCTGGCCAGCCCCTTTCATCTGCCTGGTGATTCTGTCTCTCTTCTGTATGGTTTTATGCATTCCTGTACACATGAAGGGGGGGAGCTTCAGCACCACACACACACACACACAATCAAACCTTTACCTTCCTTTAAATTCTGAACAAACAAACAGATGGACAGACTCATTCGCTCACTCACGAACTCTCTCAAATATATATAGTAGATTCCACTCTCCTAGAATAAGCAAAAATAGGATCTCCAAGTTTGCAAACAAAAAGAAAATCCTCACCCTCACTGCTAATCCCACTAGAGTATTCATTTGATTACAGACACTCCCCAAAACGTTATTTGCAAGGACCCTACTATAAATCCCCCGTTCTCCAGACTTCCATAATTCATCATTTTCCCTATCATAAGGAACTTTCTCCCTATTATGTTCACTACTAATATAGCTCTCAGTCATATGAAATACTGTCATATGGCCTGCCCAGTGGATACAAGTTTGACTCTAGTTACAACAATAATATTTAACACCGTTCACCCACAGATCCCAAGGTACTTTACAAAGGAGGGCTAGGAGATAAATTAAGAGACTTCTCCAATGAGATGCAGTAAGTCAAATGTCAAGCTGGGAATAGAACCAAGAACATCTAACTTTCCAAGCAGTGGAGCATAATGCCTACTTAGGTCAGCCCTTTGTTTCCTGAGCTCATCAGCAGCAGGTGATGGGAAACTATGTAATGAGTGTTTCACATCACAGGAAGGGAAACATATTCTGAAGAGATATTTCAAATTCAGAAACAATACTCTAGGGTCCACAGCCAGCTTTGGCTGGGAGGATAGACTCTGAGGTTTAAAGGAGTAAAAGAAAAAAATACGCAGAACTTTAGGACTTCTAAGATAGTTTGTGTCCTTTAGGCCTCTCTAGTTGTTTACATGATCCCCAACATCACTATATTTCAGTGCCTCAAAAACATGAGTTACAAGTGCCATACTATATTCATTTTTAATTTCTTGAACAGAGTGAACCTCTCTAGTCTAGCACCCTTGGGACTTTACTGGTTCTGAACCAGAGAATTTTCTCGACCATGGGAGGTCAATATTGTCTAGAAGCATTACCAACACTTCCACTGCTTTTTGAGCTGTTAAAGGACATTGAGCAGTAAATTAGAGCTAAACAACAGCCCAGAATATTGAGAGCCAGGACTGATGGCTGTAAACAGATTTTATGGAATTGTGGGAAACTTGGCCACAACCATGAATAGTAGACATCAGCTACTAAAATCATCCCAGATGATGGATGTTTCTGGACCAGAGAGCTCTGGACTACAGAGGTTGAACCTGTATTAACAAATTTTAAATTAAATTTAAACCATCAACTGAAAAGGCAATGGACTATGAATAGTAGCCATTTGAATGAATTAAGTTCTGTCAGGATGCCCTTTATTTCAGGCAATTCAGAACCACACTTTTTGTTCTCCTGAAGCAACAAAAGAAGGAATTCTTCTTTGCATCACTTCTTTCTACTGACTGTCCTTCCAGAGCTGTCTGTATTGCATTGCAATGTCACATGCTGGCAGAATCTAGTTATATTAATGTGCAGTTCTCTGCAAATCTGGATGTTACCTTGGTCTGCTGGGACTGAATCATAAAAGAGAAAAGTAATAAACCAATTGGTACATTTATATTTAAGGAGTTTAGCACTGAAAAGGTTGGCAAGGGATTAAGAAGGCATGACGAAAATGACTGATGTTTAATGATTCACTAAAATATGTACTTAAAAAAAGTGTTCCATACTTTCCTCATGCTAAAAGCTGGACATTACTTCCCTAGAAATACAGCTTGGCTATAAATTACCTGTCAGTATATTAAGTGTGCTTACTGAGCAGACTTCAAGACAATTCAAATGTGATACTAGAAAGAGAACAGTAGATGGCATAATTACACTGTGATCAGGAGACATTTCAGCGCTATTTGTTCTCAAGCACACTAGCTAGATAAACATTACTTTCATCTAAATCGTTCAGACTTGTGACCAAAAAAAAACCCCCACAAATAAAACAAAAAGGAAAATGAAAAGATGCCACACACTTACCCATTTTTCTGCTGCAAATAAAAGCCTAACAAGTATAAATTTGATCAGTTGACAGCTGACGTGGCAGACACCATAGATAAATTGGAGAACTCATCTGTAAAAGAAAAGTAATTGTGAGCTGATGTCCATTGCAATTACTAGCAATGGATCTGATCTTTGTACTAAAGCTTTATTTCTCAGTAAAGGGCATATCCTAAATCTGGATCTTCTTAACTTGGCTGCTCAAAATCCAGGTTTTCCACTATTCTGCATATTTAGAAACATAGCAAAGCAGAACAATCAAATTCAAGTCTGGCTCTGATGTTTTGGTGCAAGTTCATAAGAAGCAATTACTAAAAGAGCAGAGGTTTTCATTCAAACAACAGGAACATCCTTATGGAGTGCAAATAGCTATATTCAGTTATGGTTACTACACTGAAAACCTATATACACTGAGTGCTAACTTTCCGTCTGCACTGGTTCTTAATTATTAACGTGTTTCTTAAGGACAATAATATTGTAACTTTAAAAGGACCACAATTAAATAAAACAGTAAATATACACCTGAGTTGAGAAGGTGGGGGAACCCATTAGAGCATTTAAAAACTCTGAGTTAAAGTGTTTTTTTCATTTTAATAACATACAGTTGCCCTCATATCATGCATTTCAAATTAATACATTAACACGCTGTCAAGTATCAGAGGGGTAGCCGTGTTAGTCTGAATCTGCAAAAGCGGCGAAGGGTCCTGTGGCACCTTATAGACTAACCAAAGTGTTTGGAGCATAAGCTTTCGTGGGCAAAGACCCACTTCGTCAGATGCATGTAGTGGAAATTTCCAGAGGCAGGTATAAAATTCATGACAGTGAATTGCATGATATCTGATCCTTTACAGAAGCCACAGTATAGAATGAAGGCTGTCTTGGAAAGTGGACGGTTATATACTCCTTATGCTTCTTAGCAAATGTCTACACTGGGATACTCAGGAAGATTAGAGTAAATAAATTTAAGTCAAGAAGTCAATGCACATAAGTGAAAGCATTAAACCACAAAGTGAATGTTCTCACTCAGGTGGAAACAAAACATTTTTGATTCATCAAAAATTTCCAGTAAAGTTTGTTTTCAGTATGACTTGGAAAAAAATTCTTCAATTTTTTTAGAATTTCCAGAGAAATTCAGCACTAGACCTCCCGGCTCTAGATCTCCAGTGCCTATAGAGCCAGGGAGAAGAAGGAACAGCAGCATGTGTAATCCATGTTCCTAAACTGTTCAGGAAAAATTGGAAAGAACAATTTTCACATAAGCTTTTCCACTCAATCCTAACCTGTCTGATACCTGAAAAGGCATACAACTGCCCCACGATATCCATCCAATTTCTCGGGCTTTATCATTCTGTAATTTTGACAATGGCATAGGTCAATTGCTGGTTCAATATTGAAAGCATTGGGAGAAACTGCCTACAGCCACCTTGGAAATGGCATTAATGTCTCCTGAAGATGGCAGCCCATTGACAGAAGCTATGCTAACAGGATTGCTGGAGGATGAGGGGCAGGGTCCCCCACAGAATGATACAGCCTTTCATTTTCCAATGCTTGCTAACTTCATTGCAAGTCAATGAAGATACTGCCAAGCGTGCTGTGAAGAGAATCTGGCCCTTTTCTGGATAAGAAAGATTAATGATGGGCTCAGGGTTTTCTGTCAATTGTGCTTTAAAAAAGAATTGAATTTCATATAAGGCTGCTTGAACTGCTCTTTTACAAATCCCAGCACGTCTGATTCCAACACAATTTTAAGCCTCAAACTAGGGGATTTTTTTTTTAGATCTGGATCCCAAATCCATTTTTTATTTCTTAAATGTCCTTACTTTTTCTGCTGTTGGTTTTGCTGTGATATGTAGGCTCTGTCTTGAGGGCCTTTTACTGAACCAAGGGCAGGCTGTACCAGTGATGCTTTGATAGTGACTGTCAGAGACTAAAAAGAGCAGCAGAAGAGAAACTGACAGGGATGAATTTACATCTATTAAATAATAGAGCTGCAAGTCATACTTGGATCTGCATGTAGTGGTTGTGACGCTGGTTCTGTTTCATCGCTGTCACCTGTGGCTATTAAGTAATAGGTTCAAGCACTGCACAGGGGTTTAATGTCACTGAGCAATACCTACAGTGCCACTTGTAGGACTAAGCAGACACCATTCTGTGTTAAGATACTAGACCAAGTAACATGTCTAGTAACAGCATAAGTGGGAGTTAGAGTCCATTGTCCTTTACTGAGAGTAGACTGTAATGCCACTATTAATAAAAGAGGCCTAATTTTATTTGGCCTTCAACCAAGACTCCAGTGCTGACATTGCAATTATGAGCCCACAACTGTATTCATTTAGATGTCTGATTTATGCGTATTGTCAGATACATGCCTGTGTGGGTTTAATTGTGGCTGTAATTAAAGGCTTACATGTGTAACTATGGAAACAAAATTATTCCCACAATATTAAAAAGACTTTTATTTTAAAAACTACAAACTTAGGCCCGGATCATGCAATTCCACCTCACAGGTGGACCATTCAGTGTGCCACTGAATTCCAAAAAAGGATTGAGTATGAGCCAAGACTGCTATATTTGCCTATGTATTTAACCCCATGCCAATATATAACTCAGTTTTTAAATTTATTTGATCAACTTTAAATACTAAAGGTTCTATAAAATCAAATGGTACCTGAATAAATCAAATCATGTTCCACTAAATCTTATCACATTAAAGTTAGGTGTTTGGGGGGGGGGGAGTTGTACATGTAATTAAGTCCAAAGAATGATATAAGGAATGGCCCTGGGATTTGCAGATCAGGGAGTCCTACTTCAATAACAAACAAAAAACAAAAACAAAAAAACCCTTAATGAAATGATCATTCAAATCAGAATTATAAAGCACCTAGGTTATCATGATATGATGAAGTATGGGGTGTCATTTATTATACATCTGTACAGTGTTCAGCACAATGGAGCCTGGATCTTGACTGATGCATATGGGCAAAATCATAAAATAGATAAATAGTAATGCATACCTTTCACAGCTTAAAAAAGGGAAACTTGTGCTGCTCTAATCAGAAAGAATTCTTTGAGCATATCAGCAACAAAGAGGATGGAGAAGAAGCAACTGATATATATTTATTAGAGTTTCAAACAAGCCCAACCATCATCTGTGAGCCAAATATCTGTTTAAGCTTATTACTGATAAAAAAAAATCCAACAAAATGTTGGAATGCATAAAGAATGCATTAGAAAATAACACAGTGAAGATTATGTAAATCAATGGTACAGTCTCAGCTGGAGTACTGTGTTCTGATAGCTAATCATGCACCTACAAATCCCTCCTCAAAAGTCCTCTTTGTGGTGGTATTCACAAAAAAACCACACACCTTGAAAATGGTTAGGCTGCTAGTGTACTGAAAGAGTCGTCCATCATACTATCCATACTGCTTTGCTATTTTCTTGTACTCCTACATTAGTCTCTCTATATACACCTAGGCTGTGTCTAGACTGGCCAGTTTTTGCGGAAAATCAGTCGCTTTTCCTCAAAAACTAGCCAGCTGTCTACACTGGCCGCTTGAATTTCCGCAAAAGCACTGACTTCCTAATGTATGAAATCAGTGCTTCTTGCGGAAATACTTTGCCCTTCCCGTTCGGGCAAAAGTTCCTTTTGCGCAAAACTTTTGCGCAAAAGGGCCAGTGTAGACAGCTGACATTTGTTTTGTGCAAAAAAGCCCCGATGGCTAAAATGGCGATCTGGGCTTTCTTGCGCAAAATCGCATCTATACTGGCACAGACGCTTTTCCGCAAAAAGTGCTTTTGCGCAAAAGCGTCCAGGCCAATCTAGACGCTCTTTTGCGGAAATACTTTTAACGGAAAAACTTTTCCGTTAAAAGTATTTCCGCAAAATCATGCCAGTCTAGAAGTAGCCCTATTGTCTCTCGTCTTATATCGTAAACTCTTTGGATCAGGGCCTGTCTTTTTGCTCTGTATTTTTAAAGCACCTAGAGCAATGGGACCTTCATTACTAACGAGGGTTCCTAGTGACCTCAGCAGTACAAAGAAATAAAATAATAATCTGGTCACAGTATCTAAAAAGATAAGACAGAAATAAATAGAAGTGGTCTAGTTATGGTCAACAAAAGTGACTAGAGGCCTGGAAAGATGGCAGCATAAGCACACTGAAAAGACTGAACTATTTAATTTAGAAAGGAGACACGAGGGAAGTGAAGAAGGGTATACCACATATAAATAGGGGGAAAAAGGCAAATCAGCTGCTCCTGTTCTCATTAAATATGATAGAGAAATTCAAGGAACTTGAAAGGCAACAAATTTAATACCAAAAAAAAGGAAATACTACTTTAAAACAAATGCACAATTAGCCTGTGCCACTCAGGCTTCGATGAGACATCGAAGTCAATAGCTCAGTAGAATTCAAAAAAGAATCTCACATTAGAAAGAGAATATTCACTTACATTATATAGGATAACAAATTAAAAGGAAAATAAACCCTTACACTTTAAACTCAAGATAGGGATACTTTCTCTAGGAGTATATTATTCCATAATTATCTTCTTGCTCTTTCTTTTAAAGCTTATGGCACTATCCTAATCAGAGACAGCACGGCAAACCCAGCTAACTGGTCTAATATAGTATGGAAATTCCTATGATCCTTATAGGTTCAACAGGCATTATATTTCATTGTTGCATAATGTAAATATGCTAACATACATAAGAGCCAGGTTGTTTCCTTGACTGACTTACTCTACCCAGCGGGAGAGAAGGAAGGCTCCCAACCCTTGCTCACTTTATCCAGATTTTGCACCTGCTATCTGGATACTCCATCCTGCAAACAACCAGGCATCAAAATGGGTCCATTCCCAACCCCCATTCTAATCCACCACTCACTTCCAGAGCAGCTGGCAATGCTTGAAGGCAATTAAGATGCCCCCTTTCAAGAGTTGCAATAACTTCCCTCCTACCACTCAGAGTCACAAATCCTTCCCAGAGCTGCTCCTCAAATGGAGAAACAAGATCTTGTTCAGGTCTGTGCCTAAAGGCTCAACCTAACCCATATAAAATATAAATATTTGTGCCACTGTATACAGAATTTTGTTACATAATTAGGAGCTATGGCATATACTTGTCTTTATGAAATATGTATTTTTCACTTCTCTTTTAATTCAAGTCATTACCAAGATTCCTAACATATAGCAACATTTATTTTTGAAGTCGGAACCATTTATCTGAATGTTCTAAATATAGAATGCAGTCAATCATGCATATTTAATAGGTAATCAAAATAAGTAGGTTTCAATTGATAAGTACAATCACTTAGTGTCTGATCCTACAAGTTGTTCAGCACCCTCTACTCTCGCAGAAGACAGGAGGAGGTGAGCACGTTCAGTACCTGTCAGGAGAACTAGGTGCCCAATCCTGCAAAATGATGTAGGCCAGTGTTCGCTGTAAGCTGTGATCTTGTGTCCCCACTCAGGACAGATTCAAATGCTGTCTAGCTGATTAGCAACAACCCCACGGCTAGGTTTTATTGTTTCAAGGGGTGATGCACATTCTCACATGACTGGGTGTGCATAAAATTTATCCTGCACATGGATGGAAAAGATTAGAAGGAACATTGGACAAGACCTAATGAAACTTTAATGGACAAGAATCACTAATATCAAACAGTTCTGCAAACACTTAACTCTGCTACCTGAGTAGTCCTATAGGGTAAATATACGCATACGTGTGAGGAACATGGGGGCCTATTACTTATCTGAATTAGCGACTGCTGTCCACTAACTGCCACGAGGACTTGTCTGCATTAGAGATTTTGGTACCCATGTAATCACTCAGATACAAACCCTCAATATATATGGACTACACTGATATAAAACAGAGCCAGTGCAACTTACTTCAGTTTGAAGTGTAAATGTCTGCTGTATTCCATCCCATTGCTGAGGTAGGTGAAGTGGTCCCCAGATGCAGTGGGCCATATTCCGACCTTAGTTACTGGCTATAATGACTCCATTGGCTTTCCAATTGCATAGCTCAGATCCTTCAGGATGAAATCTATTCTTCACATGAAAATTAAAACAAGTTACTAGTCACTATTGCTATTGACCATATACCAGTGGACTATCAAATCTAGCAGTTGTGCTCACTGTGTGCATCAGATTATCCCAGCTGAGACTTGGCAGCAGTTCTACCAGGATGACCAAAAAAGGAGCCTTCTGCTCCCAATGCCAGTCAGAGTTACTCTCACATGGTCCATACCAATCAATCTACAAGAAAGGCAGTTTTTAAAAACATATGCAGTAACCTATACTCCTAGATATCACAGAAAATATTTCTTCATTGACTCTTACCCCACGTGGTACATTAGCTGTTAACACATGTCCCAGAATGGCTGGAGGTAGAAATTTATGAGAGAGCTAATTCAGAATTAATTATCAAGATAATGCAGTTTAAATTTTATGTCCTGTCTACATTTTATAAAGTAGAAACATCTGCAGAATACATTTCCTAAAATAAAAACCCCTCACATTCATAAAGTGGCTGGCCTCCGAAAAAACACTCCTAGAGTCTGATATGATACTTGCCAAAAGGCACCCTGCATAGCCAGCGAAAATTAAAGGAAATTTGTGATTGTCCTCCCACGCTTTATAAAGTTTGGCTTATGAATATAAATATGCATAACGCAAAGATGCTTTAAACAAAATACCTCATGTGACCTATTAATTTTCATGTTACAATCTGCTGGATCTGTATATCTTATTTCGGTGCATGTATTATTCTTGTATGTAAAGTTAGAAATATGAAGTATGAGAGTGTCTATAGTTTTAAATGTATAAATGGGAGGCATTACTGGTGCCCACCTCCCCTTCCTCCCTCCCCAAAGCCTTAAGAACCAATTTAATGACTTGTAAATGCCTTGTTTGTCCTATAAGTCTAAGCAGTGGTTGGTCCTAGGAAAACATGTGACCATACCACCTAGTACTGGAATTCCATGTTGACCATAGTAGTTTTCCATGGAAGGGGAGACGTAGAGCAAAAGGTTCCTTCCCTGGGGAAAAGACTAAGCAATGGGAAGCTATCAGACCTTTGTCTTTGGCTGGCCTAACACACTCCAAATAGGGATCAGGACCCTTGTCAGGATAAAAGAGTCTCTGACCTAAAGATTTTACCAAAATAAGAACAGCTCATTAGGACAAGAATCTGCTTGTAAGAAGTGTTTTGGTGAATTAGCACTAGCTATGTGTTTTCTTTTCATTTTAACTTAATAACTTACTTAGGTCTATTTTCACTTGCAACCACTTAAATCCTACTGTTTGTACTTAATAAAAACACTTTTGTTTACTATCAGGCCCAAAGTAAATAATTGTTACCTTTCGGAGGGAGGGAAGGGGGGGATGGAACAACCAGTGTGCATATCTCTCATTGATAAAGAGGGCAAACATCCTCATGAGCTTTCTGTGTGAAAACTTTTACACAGAAGAAAATTTGATTTATTTGGGGTTTTGATCCCTTTCTAGGGTTGGTTTCCTGAGTGGAACTGCATTCTCCCAGAGCTGAAGTATTTCAGTGTCTGCATTGCTTTTCAGGGGACCCCAACTTTGTGCATTGTCTGGATGAGACCAGAGGATCTGGCCCAGCAGAACAGGGTGGTAGAGAGCCTCAGAGAGCAAGAAGGTGAGTGTCAGTGGTGTGATCAGCACATCAGGGAACAATCCCAATGGGTCTGACCGCACCCCATCACAGAATTTTTTGTAGAAAGCATGCACCGAGACATATACTGAGCAGGGGCTGTGATACTAGAGAGGCTAAGATAAATATTGGCTACTGGATGTCGAAAGAACTCACTCTCACTATAGAAATAAATATTCTATTTCTTCCTCTTTATGGAAAGCATAACAGAGTCTAAAAATAAAAAGAGTCTCACCTTTCTAAGTCTCTGATATGCAAGTCAAGACACCAATTTCTGAGGCCAGCCTTTCCCCTATTCTTGTTCCTATTCCTCATTTTAGGTATCAGCTGGATCCTGTTGAATCCACAGCTGTATTCATTCCCCAGTCACCTAATTCTTCCATCCTAGTCTGGTTCCATGCCCTTGCTGACCTGACAATGAAACAATTAGATGGTATCATCAGCTTTCGTGGGCACCTACATGCTGCAGGTCCATTTGTTGTTTAAGTTTTTCCTGTTACAGACTAACTCAGCTACCCCTCTGAAGCAATTAAACAATTGTGAGCTTTGGCCCTGCTTGTGTGACCATGGCCAGATCAGCATCATAGATATAATGTTGATTTTCCTTATCCAGTTTAGGATGAGCCTGCATACTATTAGAAATCAGAATGGATAAATTGTCTCTAATAAAACCAGCCTCAACTCAGACCTTTGCCCGTCATTGACCTAAACCAGCGATGACTTTTTTAGCATTTGAGAGACAAAAACTGAGAGTCTCTCATGATTTAACCCTTTGTAAATGGTTCATGGGTATTCAAGTGAGTGGCAGACTTAATGAAATGCTCAGTAAGAAAATGCATAGGCATGAGCTCTGCATAGTAAAAGATGGCAATTTTTTCCTAGGAAAAAGTGATGAGACTATAAAGTTACTCGGTTCAACATTAGAAATGAATTACTCTCTTGCATCTCAATATATGGTGAAGAGTATAGGGACCACCTGGTCAAGTGAGCATGTAGGAGCAAATTGGTCTTTGCTCCAAGGCATCAAAGCCCTGCAGTCCAAACACTTCAGTTTTGCTCAGTTGGCTAAGCAATTTAAAACACCAGTTGAAGTTCTCTAGAGCAGAAGGAGCGAACACAAACATGTTCAACTAGCACATTTCTCTGACTTTGCAATAGGCCATGGAAATTACACATCAACACCAATGCACTTTGGATTTATTTTCCACAGTTTGGCAGGAAATGAAAAGCCAATTTCCCCACAGCAGTCTTACTGCCGTGTGCTCTGCTGCAGTTTGACGGACAGCAAGCAGGGGGAATGCCTTCTGCTTAGAGGAATGAAGTCCATTCGGTGACTAGTATGGCATTGTCAAATCAATAGTTCTCTCTTGAAAATGAAGTTGACTATGGCACACAGTTTTCTGACATGCTTCTGCTTTTCTGCACATGGAGGCTACATTCTTGATATTAAGAGTCCATAATAAGACCACTGCACTGTGGAGTCTGTCTTAACGCATATTTCTTTGCTCAGTCTGTGAACACATTGCTTTTGGCAGAGGCAACAGATGAAAAAGTCATTTTCACCACAGAAATATCTAAAGAACTACTTTCCGCAGGAACCAAATGAAAGAAGAACACGTTGAATACTTCCTTGTTAAACTGTGAAATCATTGTGGATCCTTATAAGTTAAAAGGCTGCTTTGGTAGTTTACTGGTGTAGCTCTGGCTAGATCAACCTGAACACTTATTTCTTAGTGACTTTTTAATTAAAAGTGTAAAAGTTCACGTGCTTTGCCACCTGAACAGTTTCATCCTCAGACACTTGTAACAAAGAACTGGGAGCACAAGTTTCATTCTGTGCTTTCAAGAGGAAAAGTCTTAAATATACATTTGTTTTCAGCTAGAAAATTAATTTTCTATTGACACCTAACCAGTGTACAAGCCAGAAATTTCAGATAAGCTTTTAAGCATGTGATAAATACAATACATTATTTATACAGCAAATATATACTGCTTAAAGTCAAACTAAGAAAATAAACCAGGAAGCGTCAAGGATAGTCTGTTTTATCAATTAAGTATTTTGTTCTAGAAAAACAAAAGCTGATAGTGAGAACATTTTTAATTTATGTGAATTTCTTTCCCAAATCAAAGATAGGCAATTGGTGACCTGTGCACATATTAAATTAGCCCATAAAGATACTGCCTTCAGTTTAGTGCTGCAAAGTATTCCACGTTAAACATTAGAAGTTGTAATCAATTTACTGACACACGATTGGGTTTTCTTGGCCACTACAGTACTTGCAGTTTACGCAAATAATTTATAATTTGAGTAACAATTTACAAACACTCTTCTTCTATTCTCCTTAATTGGATTTGTGAATACTCAAGTGAGCCAAGTACTTGGTAACAGAGAAAAAAACCCACTGAGGACTGAGGTTTACTTTAATCAAGGCAAAAAGCAACTTGCAGCCAAATTACAAAAAAGAAAGGAAATTAAAAAGACTTCTCACCCCTGCTTTGCAATGAGAGTAGGAAATGGGGAAGAGAGGAGAGTACTGTGGCAGTGGGGAGAGAGAAGCAGAAAGGCAGTAAAGAAAATACACAGAAAATGAAACCCTAAATACACAGAAAATGAAATCTATTTTGCCATTGATCTCCATGGGCTAGGATTTCACACAGAAAGACTAACTCTATTTTGTTATCAGTTTCACACAGGTGTCACTCCACCAAGTCCACTGGAGTTATGTCTGATCACTGTACCCATACTGAGACCATAGGACCAGATCATGTCCTCTAGATCTGCACATGAAGAACTTTTGCATGTGGATCCACCCTTTCTATGCAAAAATGCTACATCACTTACAGATACCATCACCTCTACCTCTCTGAGCCCAGCAGAGGCCTTTCTGTGCTGTCCAGAATCTGGGATTCCAGGGACAGGATGTTGATTTGGTTCCCTCTCTACATGCTTTATGAAATTGATTTATCGATACAAATATGCATAGTAGGGCTGTCAATTGATGTGCAATAATGCCTGCAATTAATGCAGGGAAGGATTAACATATTAATTTTTTTAATGCGTTAATCACAGACGTTAATGCAGACACCAGGCTCAACATTGCACTGCCCCTTTGAAGTGCAGCTCTGGCGCTTCAAAGGGGCAGCACATTAGGAGCTGAGGATCAGCTGATCCCAGGCTCCCACAGTGCTGTTCCTTTGAAACGCCACCACTACATTTCAAAGGGGCAGCTGTACTGAGTCTGGGGGCAGCTGAGGACTCCAGCTGATCTTGAGCTTCCGCAGTGCTGCCCCTTTGAAACGCTGCCACAGCATTTCAAAGAGGCAGTGCACGCAATTAATCATGATTACATTTTTTAATCATGTGATTAATGTTTTTAATCACTTGACAGCGCAAAGATGCTTTGGACAAAATACATCATGTAACCTATCAATTTTAATGTCTCAGTCATTGGACATGTATATCTTATTTTGATATATGTTATCACTCTTGTATGCAAAGTTAGAGATATGGGGTATGTGTAGGGTAAACATTTCTGAGGCAGGCTATGATATTCTGTTAAGAACCCCTATTCTAAATTTCAAGTCACAGAAACACAGTACATGATGGTCCCCCCTTGGCCCCGCGTATCCCATCGGAGAAAGGTCATCGTAGAGCTAACGACCTAGGATGAGAGACAGGACATGACATATTCAATGGTGCTAGGAACAAATGTGCAATTGTCAAGTACTCCTAGGTTACGTCTAGATTGGCATGATTTTCCGAAAATGCTTTTAACAGAAAAGTTTTCCGTTAAAAGCATTTTCAGAAAAGAGCGTCTAGATTGGCACAGACACTTTTCCGCAAAAGCACTTTTTGTGGAAAAGCGTCCGTGGCCAATCTAGACGCGCTTTTGTGCAAAAAAGCCCCGATCGCTATTTTCGCGATCGGGGCTTTTTTGCGGAAAAGAAATGTCAGCTGTCTACACTGGCCCTTTTGCGCAAAAGGGACTTTTGCCCAAACGGGAGCAGCATAGTTTTTCCGCAAAAGCACTGACAATCTTACATCAGATCGTCAGTGCTTTTGCGGAAATTCAAGCGGCCAGTGTAGAAGCTGGCAAGTTTTTGCTGAAAAGCGGATGATTTTCTACAAAAACTGGCCAGTCTAGACGCAGCCCTCATGTCTCTGCTTTAATCCCCAGATGCATTACCAATGGATCACATCCGTGCAGAGATACCTTCCTGAAGCTGACAGACACATTGCCAGTTAACACTTAATTGATAATTGATGTCTGCTTTGTTTAAATACTCGTTTAAGTAGATATAAGGTATTCTGCAAGCTATGAGCAGAAAACACTATGTAACCTTTAGATTATTGCTCTCCTTTTGCCTCATGATTAGCATCTATCCAGGGGTCTGGGATTCCGCTCTTCCCCCTCTCCCCCCCCATCACTTCATCCGCCCATTAAGCATCCTATATAATTAGTTGTAACCTATTGTCTGGCAGTGTTCACCAAGCCTAACAAGCGAAATGATACTCCACCAGTGCTGTGGGTTAATAAACTCTTCTGCTTGCTTCATACACAATGTCCAGAATCTATTCCAGTAGTATGGAATGGTTTAGGGATTTAAATATGCAAATCAAGGGTGTTTCCAAAGCTTGGACACCTCAACATCTAGATGGTCAACTTAACCATTGGTTCACAGCCTTGTTTGTCTTTAACTCTAAGCAGTGGTTGGTCTTAAGAAGACATGTGACCACCCCAACTGGTAGAGTCTGACAGGGTAATTTTCCATGGAAGGTGGAAGCGAGAACAACAAGTTCCCACCTTAACTGGAATCTATGAAAATATGTGACGCTAACTGTCCATTTGTCTTTGGCTGGCACAGCACACCCAAGGAAATAGCTGGGACCCCAGGTAGAAAAAGATCTTCCCTGGCTTGGAGGTTCCATTTTGGGCTTAGACTTAAAGCTCAACAAGGCTATCATCTAATCATTAAGTCATTTAGGGACAGAATAAGTAACCAATTCAGAACTGTAATAGAGAGGTAGCCCTGTTAGTCTGATCTTGCTAAAACAAAAGGAAAAACTATGTAGCACTTTAAAGACTAACAAGATGGTTTAGTCTTTAAAGTGCTACAGAGTTTTTCCTTCAGTTCAGAATTGGTCTCTGTGAAGAAAGGGAAATAGGGGATGGAGATTTCCTGTTAAACAGGAAGAGGCACTATATACCAGCTAGGTCAAGATAAAGGAACTCAAGTTGTTATCCCCACAGAGCTCTCTGCTACATATAGCAGTTCATACATACCACAGCAGTAGAGTGTCATAACTATAGTTCATACTAGCATTAGTAAGGCCCCTGTGACTGCAGTTTGGTACCATTTTCTGAACTATCCCTGATTATAGTGTATTATGAAATGTATGTTGTATGATGCACAGCCCCTATTAAATGCTCATTATTGTAACAAATTTGTTCCCAACTGTAGGCAGACCTACTGGCTGTGCAGCTATGATCACCAAGGGCTTGTGATCCAAGCATCAATTTCCTTCTCAAATGCATGAAAGTGATTTTTCTTTCTACACTCACATTTTAGATCTAAAATTCCCTCTCTGGTCAAACACAATGTTTCTTTTTCTATTGCAAAGAAATTCAATGGAATTTTCAGGACCTACTGAAGTCTTGTGTTTCCAAATTAAGACTGGATATCTGTCACAATTATCAGGGGGTAACTCAGGCCATTGCTATTAGGTGTATTGCTTAATATCCGGAACGCTTGACATTTTGAGGCTTTTGCACTTGAGTCAGAAGCATAGAGGGAGGCAAATGCTTAAAAAGTCTCCTGCAGAGCCTGAAAGGTTAAACCCTAGGAGGCACATGAAGTTAATGGAGAGCAAAAACTCAATAAGAATCCTGCAGCAAAAAAAGCACCTGATGAGCCATCTCTGAGTTTCCTACTCCCCCAAGTAAACAAAATAAGTATTATTTCCTATGAAGGCTCAAGCTGAGTTTTACACATTCATTTTGCTTGCTACACAGTCAGTTTGCGATTTAGTGACAGATTCACCCTGACACTTTTATAACTTCCCTCATGATTTATCTTGACAAGCCTCCAGCTATGAACATTACACAATTAGCCACTGGAGAGGCAGGGAACACCTTAATCCTCAGACTGGGTGGACAAATATTCTGTGCCAATATGGCAATTACTGAGCTTCCATTTATTCAGTATGGTCCCAGAAAGCTGTTCAAAATAGCACAGGGGGAAAAAAAAGCTTGTAACTTATGATTTTTTTATTGCCATCACTATTCACCAAGTGAATCATTCATAATATAATTTATTAGGAAAATTTTCTGTTACCAGAATGCCTGCAGATTATTTACTTTCAGATTTAATTGATGAATTTTCAGAGAGGTTCTTTACTTTATGATTAATCACATTTTGTTGCAAATATTCAATATTCAGTATTTGATATTTCAGCCGAGTAGACTGGCCATATACATTTTTTAGTGTTGTTGCTGTTCCCTCAACAGGATTATCAGCAGGACTTGAAGAAGCTACTAGAGCTTTAATTCTACAGGCAGAGGGAGCAGGAGATAACTAGGATTGCAGAATTTTAGAAAATATTAAATACTTTCCCTTTCTCCACACAAACCTGAGCACTGTTCCTAGAAAAATGAAGCTATTATAGGGTGCTCAGTGCAGATTTAATTTTTCAATGCATTCACAAGTGAGAATGGTACATGTGGTCCTAGCTACCAAGCACACTCTTAGATCTTTATATGGCTTGTTTAACTGTCTCTTTGCAGAAGCTCAGCTGAAATGTTTGGAAACACTATGCTTAACACAGCAGGAGTAGTGTACTACCCATCCCCACCCCAAACTATACTAACTCCCTATGTTTACTAGTTTGCAATTTTGTGTTTATCACCACAGTTGTTAACACAAAACAATTACATGTGTAATGGTAGCTACAAAGGGTAGGGTTAGATCTTTAACTAACTCATTTAATTGCCTCTGTGCCTGGAATCTGAGGATGGGTTTTATTAAATCTTTCCCCTGCTGTGTCATGAATGCATCATTCCATTCACCACTTGTAATGTGACTACTTGAGCATGCAAGCTTAAAATGTACTTTCCTTTAACACTTTTGCTATTAAAACTCATTCATTAAAACTCAAGATGAAGTAAACTCAGAGAGGCAGTATATCCTCTTTAAGAGTATGCTGGCTTGAAGAGCAGAAGCCCTGGTGTCTAATCCCAGCTCTGCCACTGGTTTGCTTGATTACCTTGGAGAATCCCTTTGCCTCTTGGAACCTCAGTTTCCCTATCTGTAAAATAAACAATGGAATTTACCTCCTTTGTAAAAAGTCTTTTGAAATCTAATGATTAAAAACATTAAAGAAGAGCTAGGTTCTGTTATTTAATTCTAAATGAATACCTACAGAAGATATTTTGTGATATTAGCCCTATTTTACTTTTCTCCCATGAGGCCACTTAAGCTAGTAAGATGAGTAATGCTGATGTAATGCTTAATCAAGGCCTCATAAAACTAGAAGTCTCTCCTCTATATAGCCTATTGCCTATAAAAGCTCAGGCATTATTTCCTTTGTAATGTCTTCTATATTGTTTGTATGTATTTACATTAGGGGCTTATGTGTTCCCTTGCTCCCCCTTTTGCAATATCTGTGAGGCATATTTCCCTTCTGAGTTTTTTAGATATGCCCAGAAGCCTGCAAGCATTTTTTACCAATAATTCACATAATCATCAGCGATCCCTCGAGGTCAAGAATAATCTCTTACCTTGGTTTTAATTTTCATAGGTTCTTTAGTGACTGAGGAGTTTGATCCTTGAATCACAGAAGAAGAAACAAAGATAAGTCAGAAATCAAGTATCAGATCCCAGAAGTAAAAGCTAGGATCAGGAACCAATTTCAGGAGCATAATGAAGAGTCAGGGTCAGTAGCAGCAGATAGATCAGGTTCCACCTAGTTGAACAGACACAGTTCCTGTATCTTCCCCAGGCTTTAATAATATGTCTGAATCAGTCAGGAATATCCAGTCAATTGGGCTCTCTGTGGGCCACTTCCTGAGGCTCATGACCTGCTATGTGTTTCCACTGTGAAGTGGCATGGAGGCAGAATTCCACCAACCCATGTTCTTGGCCTGCTGCTCCTTACAGGAGGAAAAGCAAGGCATATCCAGGATGGGCCCCTGGCATCTGGAGAGCTCATGTGAATCAAAACCTTCCCTAGCCAAAAGATGAAGTACCAGGCAGCTTCAGATTTTAGTCATGTGACTCATCATGGGCTTCACTTAGCTAAATCCCTGTCAAGCCCTTTGAAAATGACATTAGTCATTCTCTTGAGGGTGCAAGGGGGACAAAATCACCCAGTACAACAAAATAACAGAGAGGCGCTAGAATTATAATTCATCCACAAATTCAATTCCTCCACTGATAACCTTCTCAATCGAGATAAAGGATGGCTGAGATATTATCAACCTAACATTCAATGAAGGTGCCAACAGCTCTTTGTCTGTGTAGATTCTTGTGTTAGTACCCTTCCTACCTAATTGCTTTCCTTTGATCCTTATCTGCTTCTTTTTAACTATCTAATCTTCAGATGCTTATAGTTTACCAGTTCTGCCTACTTGTTTTTCCCTTTGATATTTTCATACCCTCTGCTCCTTGTTTCCCACCCCCTTCTCGCCTATTTATTTTGGGTCTGCACATCCTAAACTCAAAACTCCAGCCATCTGAAGAAGAGGGCTGTGCCCACAAAAGCTCATGATACCATCTACATGTTTTGTTAGTCTATAAAGTGCTACCAGACCATTTGTTGTTTTTTAAGTTTATCTGGTACAGACTAACTTGGCTACCCCCTGAAGCAACAAAATTAGAGTTATAATCCACTAGGTGGTGCTAGTCTGCCATATATATATATATATATATATATATATAGTCTCTATGGGTAATAGTCTCCAGTTTTACTGCAATATAGAATTCAGGCTCTCACCAACTTCCCAGTTATTTGGTCTTACGGGAAAAAAAGTACTGAACTTCTCACACAGAGCATCTGGCCACCACATCCACCACATTTTTATCCTTCATTCTGACCTTTTTTATAAACTTTTCCAGTTTACATTTGTGAAAGGGCCATTTTCTTTCAAGAATGGGCTACAACGCTGAAATGTTAAGCAACAAGGCAATGGTCTAAAATCTCCTTCCAGTTGTAGTGATGAAACTCAACAAGGATCCATTAGCAACCCTGAGTGGGGAGCTTGGTCAAATGTGTGAGACTGGTTTACAGGGAGACAGAAAGAAAAGATAGATTTGTGTAATCCTTGGTGCAGAGATAATGGTTGAAGCCAAGTAAAGTGATAACTTTGCTCAGCAATGAGATAAAGAGGGTAAAAAGGGAGAGGACCAAAGATGGAGTGCTGAATCTACACCGAAAAAAGAAAAGTTGAGGAGAGGTCCCACTGAATGAAATGGAAAGGGTTCTGACATGTAAGAGGCAAGCTAGGAAAAAATGTAATCATAAAAGTTAGGATAGGAAAAAACATCTAGATAAACAATGATGTAAAAGACAGCTAAGAATTTGAGGCAGATCAGGACAGAGTACAGGTTCCAAGATTTGACCAGGAAAAGATGATTATTAGGGACTTAAACAAGAGTGGTCCAGGCAAGTGAAGAAAGCCAAAGCCAGATTGGTGAGGTTCTAAGATGGAATCGGAAAAGAGGAACACAAGATGACAATTGCAGACGGGAAAGTATAGCAGCATCTGTGCACTGAATCAAAGATGCAATTGGAAGGATAGCTAGACCTGATGTGTTAAATCCAGTGTTCTTTCTGTTTGTGTACACTTGTAATGGGAACTCTTGATATATGCATATCATTAACCTCAACACCACTGCCTCATTTCAAGCAAAAGTTACAGCATGCAACTAAAATCTCAGCTTTTCTTTCTAGGATCTCCTTATGGATAACTAGTCATTATTTCAAATTCAACATGGCTAAAACAACCCTTTCATCACCTCTCCTTTTGCATTCCTTCAGTGGGCTCCCACTTCTCTATTGCATAAGCTGCAGGTGTTCATTTTCAAGGCCCTTTGCAGTCAGTCCCCACTCTTTTGCTATTGAGCAGTCAGTGCTTGCCTCCAGTTGGACCATGATTCCTGCCTCTGTTGCTCATGTTACAAGCACCACCTTGCTTTCTCACATTTGGGAGGTACAGCCTTGAGATGTAGTGGGGGTGCTGTTACAGTCACTGATGGTGTGTGTGTGTGTGTGTGTGTGTGTACACACCTCAGTTTCCCCCCCTTGCAGCTCTCTCTGCATGAGGAGGGACAGGACAGGCATGACTCACTGTGGAAGTATGTCAGTGTCTCACCTCCTGGGAACCAGGTGACAAAAGATTCACCTTTGGTCTGGGAGCAGGACAATGCAGGAGGCGGAGCTGCCTGGGGGCTCAGGGACCAGTTGCTGGGAGTTGCTTTAGTCTTGGTTGGGGGAAGCATGAAGAAAGCAGACTAAATCTAGTACAAGGGGGGTCAGGGGCCTGTGAACCCCTTTCCCCCCAAGAGGACTAAGGCTGTCTGCCCTGGCTCCTATGTCATCATCGAGCCTATGCTGTGCTATATCTCTTAGAAGCAATAAACCCTTCTATTCTACTGGCTGGTGGAGTCACATCTGGCTACAGACTGGGGTGCGTCATCACAAGCCTGTAAACATCCACAAAGTTATCTCAGTGTAGAGCTTCAAATTCCTCCTCAAAACTCTCCTTGATGCCTACCAAAAACTTTACAACAACTAGGATGTTAGCATGCTAGGGCAGTAGCCCCATGTGCTGACAAATATTGTCTGATTGTTCACTTGTTCTCCCCCAATTGGCCTGTCTGTATTTATCTGTCATCTCTTGTTTTATACTTAAATTGTAAACTCCTTGGAGGAGGGTGTAGCGGGGTGCAGCAACCCTGCACTCAGGGGGGGCGAGGGGAACCCCAGGAGGAGGGACTCCCGGATAGGGATGCCCGCGGGAGAGTCACCGGAGAAACCACGCTGGTTCTGCAGGAGTGAGGCGCCCGGGCAGGATTAGATACCGGTGCTGAAGGCACTGAGCGGGCAGACCAAGCGGCGCGCACTGATGACATCAGCACAGTGCGCCTCAACCCAGGGGCAATGGGCGATGACGTTAGGGCTGAGCGCAATGAGCAGGCGGTGCCGGAGGATGACGTCACCTGCTGAGACGGAGAGCTGGGGCCGCCGAAGGGGAGGAAGAGAAAGGATCTCATGGCAGCCAGGGGGCTAAAGGACTGAGCTGGCAGGGTAGGAAGCTGCCCAGGGCGGGGCTGCGGAACCCAAAAGCAGGTGTGTTTAGGGATTACCACCTCACCCGCTAGCCAGGGAGTAGGCCCCCTGTCTTAGAGCCCTGGGATGGGACTCGGGAGAGTGGGCGGGCCCGACTCCCCCTACCCCGCTTCCTCCAGTGTCCAAGGGCACAACCGACCAGTGAGGGAATGCTGGAGCTACCGCGGGAGAGGTACACCATGGTGACTATATGGAATCTGGGTGAGGGGAGGTGCATAATAAAGACAATTAGAGAGAAACCAACGCGGTGTTCTCAACTCTGTACAGAGGGACCATCTTTTTTTCTGTTTGTATAGTTCCTAGTACAATGACCCCTGAGGAGGGCTCCTAGGCACTATGGTAACACAAAAAATAAATAATATAATATCTAAAGAGGAATGGTAATGATTGGTGGAGTCACCTCTAATATCAGAATGATGCTACTTAAAAATGACACATGCTGTCGTACTGTAATTATAACACATTGACAACAATCAATAATTTTGCCCATTATAATGTAATTTCTTTAAATAGACCTATTTACAAAGATTTCAGTTAGCTTTAACTATATAGAAAGTCATTAATAAACTATTAACGAGGGAGGGGGAAATAGTGAATACAAAATTAATTGTTTTTTTAACAGAAATCTAATTGAATCACTCAAAAAGCATTGGGAAAATATTTTTCTCTCACTTTGCAGTACAGGTCGCAATATTTTCTGCTGGTTTTGATCATCCTGAAGACAGATTAAAATTTGATGCTAATTTTATTATTCTGAGGAACATCTTGTGATTCAAAACAATGTTTGCAAGCACAGCAATATAGTGTCCCATTTTACAGGTACACTACCGGTCATTATTGCACTATTTAACACATACACACTGCAGACTTTGTTTACTGCCTTCTCACAGTTCACTGTTTTACTCTAGACAATAAAACATAAATAAGGCAATTGATGTCTTCTGGAATATCATGATATATTTGCTCATAGTGACAGGAAAAGTCAAATGACACAAATGGGAATAGAACTCAAATTCCGACTCCTCTGCCCACCCGTTACTGATATTTAAATTTAAAAAATAGATAGCACCATTCCATTTGCTGGTGAATTAGATACCAGCTTCACAGCCTGTCTACATTTGCTACAGAAAATGGTAATTCCATAGTGAGTAATACCTTATATTGAAGAAAATATTGTTTGCTTCTAAACCATTAGCTACATAATCACCAGAAAGTATGATATTTGTAACACAAAACCAGATTTTGATGCCAAGATTCAACGTTTCTTACGTTGAAAATATATAATAATAATTAATGTACTTTATTTTAAAAAACCGTTATCTTGCAAGTTCCCAATTCCATAATATTAACTTCATCTAGTTTATATTTTTTTCATCTTACTGCAAGGGATTAAGAGGGAAAACGCCATTAGGAGATTAAAGTGGAGCTGTGTAATGCAGTTCGTTAAAAATCTAACCCCTGTCACCAGCACCTTGGGGATTTGTACAGAAATGAATAGACCAGAACTATGCTTCAGCTCCTGCTAGTAATGTTGTCAACTGAAAGCAGAGCCAAAAAGAGCTCTGCTTTCTCTTTAGCTCTTTTTAATAGTAATTCATGACACAAAGTAGTCACTCAAGGGAAGACATACTATATTGTGGTTAGAGCAGAGGAGTGGGAATTTTGAGTTCTATTCCCACTTGTATCATTGACTCTTCTTTGTGACTTTGGGCAAGTCAGTGAAGGTAAGATTTTCAAAAGCACAGAAGTCAACGGACTGTCATTAGACCTCTGCTGAGCACTCTGAAAAAAAATCCATCCTTAAAATCTCTGTCCTTCAACTTACCCAACTACACAATGGAGATAAAACAACATATTTTTCACCTAGCTACATGGGTGGTATATACTTCATTAACTAATATTTGTAATGAACTTTGTGTTCCTCAGATGAAAAGTGCCATAGAAATGCTAAATACTGTTACAATTAAAGGGTTCTTTTTGGTGATATCATGGATTTCTAGTCAGATTCCTTCTGATTATATTACAAATCATGCCCAGACCAGTTTATGAAAAGATAATGTTCTCTTGATACTCCCTGTCCCAATTTTATTTGTTCATTTGGTGTTTCATCTTGTTTAAAAACTTAGACAGTAAATGTGGAGGTAGAAGCTGTCCTTCTTAAGTCTGTGCAGCACCAAGCAGAATGTGGACTTCTCTGTACTACTATAATGTTTTTATATATAACTAGGAAAGGAAGAGGATGAGTGGGATGGAAACTAATGGATCAACCTCTCAGGCATAGGTGTGCACACGGGGTGTGCCAGGTGTGCACAGGTACACCCTAATGTCTCAGGCCGGCTAACCGCTGCTGGAGGAAGAGGGCGCCGCAGTCCCTCACTTTAAATTCCACACAGCCGTCTACGGGGCACTGTGGGGGCAGAGAGAGTGCATGTGCGGCAACAGGTGACAGGGGAGACACCCGGGCATGGCGTGACGTCACAGCCCGGGACTTCAAAACCGCGCAGCCCAGCTCCAAAAGCAGCTCGGGCCCAACTACAGATGCCAGCCTGAGCCATTTTTGTGCCCCGGGCCCCGCCAGCAGCACAGTACACCGCCCCTTATGCACCTGGGGACACCCCTGCCCGGCCCGGCAGCACCATGCGGCGCCCCTGAGGTGTCCCCTTGTAGCCAGACAGGAACCCCCCTGTAACATCCATTTTTGCTTGCTTGAAGC
>JANRFK010004149.1:71783655-71800163 GCA_030068395.1 Apalone spinifera
GCCTCATTTGCATATTACTCACGCAAGAAGCCGTGAGTGTAGACATAGCCCATGAGTCTGTTTGTTCAAGTACTCCTCCTAAATGGTAAGAGCTGGAACCCCAACATTTGGTATGCAGCTTCCGCTTATCATAACAAAGCCAGATCAGGGTTTGGTTGTGCCAGGAAAATGGAATGTGCCTGGAACAGGATTGCTTGCCTTTAAATTACTATATAGGAAAAAGAATCAGCAGGCAAGTGAAAGAGGTTCGCTGGGGGTGCAGAAGATAGGGTAGGGAGATGTATGTGTGTGTGCGGGGGGGGGAGGGTGATCCAGACCCAAGCCTAAGCCTCCCATCCCTGGGCCCTTTAGGGAGGTATAATGAGTGCCAGCATCTGGTCAAATGCATGTGCCTGCTCTCGCTCTATTCTTCAGACTCTTTTGGCTACTCAGCCCTGTAATAGAATCACTTGTGTGAATCACTTATAGGCCCCCTTTAAGAGCCTCTGATTTTTACAGGAAGAATCCTTTGTGCTGCAATCTAGCCCTACAGACTAAAACTCCCATGATGCCTTGGAAAAAAGGAAGGAAACTGTGTTTTCTTCCAGGCAGAGGAGGAAGAGAATTGATTGGTTCCAATCTGGAGAGAGAAGCCAGATTTCTGGTGCAGAGCCTTTCAATCTGAAAGCTAGAGCCTGCTGGGTGGGGCTTGGATCTAGCTGGCTATTTCAGAGGCTCTTGATGATTGACCCTGGCCTTGCCTGTGAATAAGAAGAGCCTGCATAGAAGTAACTGTGGCTGTTTGGGAAAGGACTGCCTGGGATGGAGCACAGAAGACAGACTGAATCTGGGTCCAGAAAGAGTCAAAATGATCTGCTTAGTGAACACACTGCTAGCATTTGGTGGGGCCTGCTCCACTGGCAAAGGGATTTTGCAGCTAGCTGCTTGCCTGGACTGACACACACAACCTGCACAGTGCTGTCTCCACTCCAGATCTTTAAGAGCTCAAGTGTCTGGGACTCTGAGATCCAGAGGAGTGCACACTCTGGGGTGGGATATATGTGGCAGTGTAAATGGCAGTTAGATGAGTTTCATTTATTTCTGTGTACTTTGCTGATTGATTTTATTCAATTTTAGTCTGCTAAACCTGTTTCTTTAAATGGATAAGTAAAGGTGTGTTAATTCTAATTTAGTCAATTAGATGTAGAATCCTAGGGCTGAAAGAGTCCAGCCCCCAAAAGGAGGCAGTGATCTGCCCAGTGAACCCACTACTAGCATTAGTAAAGCTAGCACATAACGTATATTATTGATAATTGTTGTTTGGGAGTTAGATCCAGATTACCACCACAATAAGTTTATTCCTGGAGGTTCCCAAGGCACACTATTAAGTGTGTACTGGGTCCAGCCAGGTGGAAGCACTGCCATTTTATATTCCTTTAGATGCAAGGGACTGACAGAGGATCCCCAACTATCCAGTATCACTGGGATACTCAGGATCTCCTTTAATATTAAGAAGATCAGGCACCCAGGTGAGCAATGCCTGCTCCTGAGTAACTCAGGGATGAAAGAGGGGGTTACATAATCAAAGCCCTTCTAAGGTATCCACTTAACAGCAGCCCATCTCAGTAGTCTCTGTTATGGCCCCTCTTAGTCTCTCATTTTGTTTCATCACTCAGGAGAGAGTGGTGCCTCCAGGGCATCTCTTCCTGGAAAGAGTTCCTTGCTACTAGATAGGGGTTTTACCTCAGTTCATCATATAGTCCTCACAAGCTCCCCATACAGAGCTCTCAGTGCTGCTGCTACACCCTTAATCAGCCAGCTACCTGTGATATTCTCTACTTGACAGCTCCAGCAACACTGAGCTGATACTGGTCCTGCAGCCCCTTTTATAGGGCCTTCCTGGCCCCGATTGGTCGCCTCATCCTGCAGACACTCTAGTCTCCTTGGAGGACTTCTCTGTGGTTTGCTGGGATGGGGAGTGGCAAGATACTAGCCTCCAATGGGAGACTTTGGGGCCTGGTCCACCTGGTCATAGGAGGGCAGGGCAGCCTGAAGTTCCTCTCTGCCTTCCTCCCCCTGCAATTCATACAGGAACATAGCTAGCTGGCTGTTTCCTTTTGTCAGCACAGATGCCTACATTCCTCACTCAGGCTGGGGAGCACAAGAGGTAAATGAACCTAAACCTGCTTCAAGCTGGGGAAATGCAGCCCTTCCCCATCTGTGTCTACTGGAGTGGCAACTGCCATGGAGAGGCATTTCTCACATGGCCCAAAGCTGCTGTGGTGAGAGAGGGCTGAGGTAGTCCTGTCTCCTTGGGGCAGCCTGCTTACTGAATCCCTCATTCCTAGCCCACTCCAGAGCAATGATTCAAATGAAACAAAAATTAATTAAGGACCTGAGCGATTCCAGGTAAATCTTCTTGTGCATTATATACTGAAATGTAAGTTCAATATTAATATTCCAATTGATTTATTTAATATTATGGTAAAAATGAGAAAATAAGCCATTTTTCAGTAATAGTGTGCTGTGACACTTTGTATTTTTATGTCTGATTTTGTAAGCAAGTAGTTTTTAACTAAGGTGTCTCTTGGAGGTACACAAGACAAACCAGCCCACTTGAAAAGAGAACAGTAGTCTGCAAAGGTTGAGAGCCCACGGCTCTCAGTGCCCTCACCACCACTCTGGGAAGAAAGAAGCAGAGAAGCAAGGATTAGCCAGGGTGACAAAGGATCTTATGTTTCTCATTATCTTTTGTGCTTGCATCTCACAACCTTCCTATACCCCCCTCTAGTTTGTCATCCTGTGCTGTGTTGTATCTTAGATTAGGTCCTGATCATGCAAGTTGGTCTAGTTAGATTCAGTTTTAGGATCAGCACCATAGACACCTTGGAGCAGGTACACATCTTTGCTATTTATACGGCATCTTGGTGCTGTAGATGTGAAATAGCTATGAAGTATGGTTTACGATACAGTGATATCTATGTTTTCTAAGAGTACTTCTGGAAAGCTATATAAATACTATTAGACATAGTAGGATGTGGACTTTGACATAACAGCAGGTCTCTGTGGGTGACAGCAGTTCATCTTTGCATGGTTTCCTTACTGTATCTATTAAGTGTGGGCAATTACAACTGCATAACCACACAAGCACCGCTGTGCCTTCTCCTTTGTCAGAAGATCCGTCTCAATATCAGTATAAAAGCCTAAGGTTTGAGAGGCTCTTCCACCCACATTAGCCCCTGCACATTCAATAGCTCGACATAAATACCTGAAATCATGATGTGTATAATTTTTAAAATCCTATGACTGTGAAATTGACCAAAATGGATTGAATTTGGTAGGGTTCTAGCTATAAGAAATCCTGAAGTAAGCTTCACCCATCATCAGACAATATTCAGCTGAGAATTCTATTGGTACCATGAAAAGAAAAGAAAATTTGAAGTACTTACAAATGACCTGTTCCTATTCTGGGACCAACTAGCAAAGACCTCTTCTGTGTGGTGACTCCACTGGATCTGGTATGGTGATTTTGATTCCGATATAAACATGTATTGTATTTTTACTATACTTTTAAAATGTCATAAAAATGGACCAGTTTTATAGGGGATTTCTTTTATAAATTGATTGTAGTCCTTCTAATACTCATTGAAATAGATATACAATCCACACTTTTACATTTATAGCATTTATTTTTGATACTCTCATTTATATTTCAATGCTAGCACACAGAAACCCCTGTGTGAAATGCTGCCATTTAATATTTTTCTCTGCCTGCAAGTTCTGCAGCATCCTGCTGAGTGTAAGTGTGTGTGTGTGGGCGGAGGGGGGTCTGACATTTGATCTTACTGTATATTTGTTGCATGACATTAGATGGTTTCTTGGGGCTGCCATGCCAACCTAGGGTGTTGCTAGACAGAGTAAAAAAAGATTTATCTGAACCAACATAGGTGAAAACATCAGCTCCAGTGAATTATTCTAGAGAGCTATCCTAATATAGAGGGTCCACACCACCAGCACCTAAGCAAACTTCTTCAGGATACTAACATTAATGGTCACAGGTAAATATTGGGACATAAGGTGCTGAGTGGCATATTTTTTGTGCAAGAGGAGCAGTGTAGACATAGCCCCTGAGTTTAAAAACCCAACTATGGTAAACCCTGAAATGTCTGCATTCCTAATAGAAATGACATGACTTTTTCAGGACATCCTTGTTGAATCAAGACTATGGCAAGACTTTTGTTAATGTTGAAAATCAAATTATAGTAAAACCTGTGTTATCCAGCAGGCTGAGGGATTAGGGCATTCCAGTTATCTGACGGTCCCATTAACCTAGAAAAAACCAATGGACAGTAATAGTAAAACTCAAGTTTTTAATATTGGTAAATATTTTTGTAGTGTGAGGCATTTGGTCTCACATTTCTATTTTGAGTTAAAGATGATTAGTACTTCTTAAATAGAAAATTAAGCCAATCATGGTAAACCACGCCAGACCTGCGCACCTGAAGATGTGACAGTATTGTGGCTGGGGGCAATGCCAGTTAAAGTTTTCTGGCTTACAGAGTGCCAGATAACAAAGGTTTTACTGTACTTGGAGCCATATTGTCATAACCTATTGAAGATTTTCCCAGAGTTCTTCAATAAATATCCTCATGTCTCACCTCTTCCCCAAATATTGTTTACTGCCTACTAGCTGACTACCATGCTCCATGATGCATAAGTTCCGAAACCTGATTCTGCAACTTTTGTTCACTTGGGAATATTGTTGTACTCATACATAACATCACTGATTTCCAAAAGGCTCCATGCAGACAGATGTGACAGTTTGCAAGACCAGTGGAATCTTTTGTGAGGCACACTGGGGCTACGTCTACACTGCAGGCTTCAACAAAAAGTTCTTGCACAAGAGTGCGTCCACACTGCCATATGCTTTTGCACAAGAGAGTATCCACAGTGCCATGGACGCTCTTGTGCAAGAAAGCTCTGATGGCCCTTCACAGAATGGCCAGAGCACCTGTGCTTTTTCTGTCCACACACGCCCTTTTGCACAAGAGCTCTTGCGCAAAAAGGCTTATTCCTCGTAGAAAGAGAAATAACTCTTGTGCAAAAAGCCCTGTCTTCTGACAGTCTACTGCACTTTTTCTTGTGCAAAAATGCGCTTGTAATGTGGATGCTCCATGAGTTTTTGCACAAAAACTCTGCTGTGTAGATGTAGTCTGAGGGCCTTCAGAATGAAAGACCCTATAAAAATTCACATTTCAGAGAGGTAGCTCTATCAGTCTGTTTCAGCAAAACAAAAACAAAAACAAAAACAAGGGAAGAGTCCCCTGACACCTTAAAGACATACACATTTATTTGGGCATAAGCTTTTGTGGGCTGGAGCCCACTAGATCAGATGCAGGAAGTCTATGTTTTGTTAGTCTTTAAAGTGCTACCAGACTATTTGTTGTTTTTTAAGTTTATAAAAATGCAGTGTGTTATTGCTGCTGTTATAAATCCACTTAGGTTTTTGCACCACCTTTATCATGATCTATCTTACATACACAAATACCTGTCACCATGGCCAGCTTGTTGGTCATTGGTAGCACTACTCCATGCCTGCTGTCTGCTCTGAAAACAAAAATGGGCTCTCTGGGACAGTAAAGAGTTAATGGCACAGTCACTGGCGTCTCTTACCATCGTTGTCATTCCCATATAAAACATTAAATAGACCTTTTGTTTAAGTAATCAGGAGGCAGTGCCCGATGAGGCAACATCCTGTTTGAATAATTTAAGTTGTGTAATAGACCAGCCCCTAAAAGCCGGGATCATGGTGTGTTGCCTCAGTTCTTTGTCACTGTTGTTATATCTCAAGTCATCTAAAGTCAGTGCTTTATAATTATGTTTAACATCATTAAATCCTGTTGTACAGAGTCATTCCAATACGCTTATGGTTTAAAGAGTAAAGCCGCTGTGAATTGTTAGCGCCCTGTTTTCACCTGCTTGGCTCATTAGTTTCTTCTCTCAGAAAGACTTGTTGAACAGGCTTTCTCCCCGCCTTCCCTTCCGTCCCCTCTCCCCCGCCTTTACTGGGGCGGGGGGGGAAGGATGGCTCTACTCTTTCTTCCTCCTCTCTTTCCCTCTTCTGCCTTCCCTTGACCATTAGCTCCAGCTAATAGGACCAGTTTGAACTTGCTCAGGTTAGCCAGAGACAAAGAGCTTGGCTGAATTTGCTCCGGAGTTTCAAAAGAGAGTTGTGTGCCGGGGAGGGAAAAGCTGGAGCGAGTCTATTTCAATTGTTGGTGGTAAGTGGTAGAGGAGCAGACACACGGATACTTGCAGCGAGCTTTCCGCAGACGGCGCTAATGACTGAACAACAGTCTGATGTGGAAGAACTAAAACCTGTAAGGGCTGTCAATAAAAAAGAAAACAAAGGTGTCCTCCTCCTGTAAGTATGCGATGTATTGTGTGCAATGTCTCTGCTGCCTGTTGCCTGTGGTGTGAGGTTGAACTGAAGTGTATCTACAGTATCAAAGGACAAATTCCTGTACAGTTTTTGTGTTTCAACTTTTGATGCTGGCTGCCCTCTACGATTCTGTTGTTTCCTTTCAGAGTTGTTAACGCTGAAACTTAGTAGAGAAGCTACAAAGTTTCAGGAATGCCGCCTAGCTCGATATGATCGTGTGGAATTAAGAAAATATGTGAACTCCAGCCGCAATCTGTTTATAGTGCGGCTACACGTGACTAGCTGTGTTACTCAATGAGCAAGCAGAGGGCTGAACAGAACTTGGGTCTGGCTTTCTTTAAAGCTATGGGGCTACAGTGGTAGCTGAGGAACGTGTAAATATGCGTATATGATATCAGAGTTCTGGCTGTCAGAGCTGGTCATTCAGTGTGTATCCAATGGGAGCCTTCAACAGTCTTATATTGTGCAAAGTCTAAGTAACTATAGTGTACTATCTCAGGTTGTTGTAGTTTTCTAGTGGTTTGATTTTTTTTTTTTTTTTTGGCCTGCCATGCAGCTTCTGAACAGGAAATTTGGGGGATGGGTTAAGCTCGTCTTTATTTAGAGAAACGGAACTATGATTAGATCTAGACTAAAAAACCCTCTAAACATCTTGTTGTGTCTCCTTGAAAGCCCAGGCCTCTTTATAGGGTCTCATGCTGACTTGCTAGCAGCACGCCATAATTCTGAGAAGAGTTTTACACTGATGAGATTCCATTTCCCCCCCCCCCCCCCCTTAACATTTAAACAGGGTTTGGTTTAAACATTTATTTTGGTCCTAAACATCCAACACTCAAGTCATCTGAAGTGGGCTGTGTCGTCGTCCCCCTTCCCCCAGCTCTTGATACCATCTACGTGTTTTGTTAGTCTATAAAGTGCTACTAGACACTTTGTTGTTTTTTCAGTTTACCTGTACAGACTAACTCGGCTACCCCCTGAAGCATTTAAACAAGTGTAAATGAGGCTTCTTATCTCTAAGTGGAGCTGAAGTGAAAGGTCAGAGTTTCATTTGATGCAATCAAAATGCTACTTCCCTTTGCCCTAGTTCCCTAATTTAAGAAAAGGGAGGGGCTAATATTGTTTCTGGCTCCAAAGTTGGAGTGGGGGAATAATAATGGAATATAATATTGTGTAAAGATACATAGGGAAAATCTGTTTTTTATATCTGCTTTGCATGTATGAATTAGCATATCCACAGACCATGTTTGCGGATGGGATGAGGATTCAAAATTTATATCCACGCAGGCTGGTCAGTGTTAACGCTACTCTTTAGTGGCAGTGATACCCATGAACTCATTCAAACTTTATAAACGAGTAGTCCTGTGGCACTTTAGAAATGTTTATATATATATATGTATTTAATAACATTTATATAGTGAGATAATAATCACATGCTTTTGTGGGCAAAACCCACTTCAGGTGAGATGATCTTGAGGGTTGATCTTAAAGTTACAGACTAACATGGCCTCTTTTGAGACTCATTCAAACTTACATTTCTTGCTATTGTTAATTTTTGAAGGCTGTTGTACACTTATATGGTGATTAACTTTTTTTATATTGCGCTTACTTGAGGAGGGGAGGTTTAAAGATAAAATGCCCATTCCAAATACAACATTAATATGTGAGATTAATGACAGGGAATAATAAGATTGGAGAGACATATGTCTGTATTGAAACAGTTGTTTATTTTAAATCATGTCTTCATGATGCTTCTTTACATAAATATTTCTTTATTGTCAAAAAATGCTTGTGTTAAAATGTCCATGACACAGGTGGGAACAGAAGATAGAAAAAGCTTACTTTGTTACTTAAGCACTTTTGGAAAATTTCCCCAGCATCTAAGTCCCTTTTTCAAATGTAACTTAACTTGTAAGTTTCATTGAAAAACAATAGTGCTAAAATCCAAAGTCATATGGGACTTAGGTTCCTAAATTCTTTGTGTGGTTTGGAAAATATTGTCTGAAAATTTGGGGAGAGGGAACGGGGAGGAACGTGTGTATGTATACGTACACGCAGTGGCTTTCTGACGGACTAGAACTTGAGTGCATGTGCAAGTTTGCATTAAAGATTTCCTCCTTTTAAAATTTCTCCTTAACTTTTAGTATGCCCTAACTGCATTCCTTCGCAAAGATGGACCGACCTCAGTCTGGATGCTTTTTGAACATCTCCCTACCTACTATCTCAATATATTTATGTAATTGCATCTTTTAAAGTTCAAAGATCTAATCATACATGCACTGATTTTTTTCACTATTTCAACATATACATTTTATACCCTTCTTATTTAGTCTTACTCTCATTGGTATTTAGTTTGAGATAAGATCCTTGTTACAGACAAGTGATTTATGACATAATTCCATCTATAACTGATGATGCAAACTGCATGGAGGACTGTCAGTTAAAACTCAACCCATGCCTGTTTTGCCTAAATATGAAAAACCTCACAGTGGTACTTATAGAGGAAAGTGTTTGCCCTGGTGTTGGTCAAAATTTCCCCTGTTGTGAAGTTGTACCATGTGCTGTACACTGTTAAGCTTCTGCCTGCTGCCTGACAGGTGGCTGCATTTCCTGTGTACGCATGAAGCCTGTGAATCAGTCAGAGAGCTCTCAGTACAAGGCACTCATGAATGTAAAATATTCTTGAGAAGTTAAATACCAATGCACAGTTTTGGACTACAGCATTGAAGAAAGATGTAAACAGTGTTAGCACATGTTACCCAAAGTATCAGAGCTTACAGGTCTACCCAAACCAAGTATCCATAGAGCCCTGTCAATCCGTGGATATCCACTTTATATCAGTGGGTAGCTACATCTGCAGCTGTGGCTATGCATCTCCACAGATCAATTTTGTGGCTGCGGTCTGTGGATACAAATTTTATATCTGCACAAGGCTCTGAATAGCTAAATAGAACTCAGTTTGGGAGAGTTTGAATTTTGCACCTTAAGGCCTCATCCTTATTGGAAATTAAAGTTCCCTGTTATGCATCACAGATCATGATAAGAGCTGGCTAAAAATTTTCCAGCACAACCCTTACCTATGAGAAAATACTGATTTGATGTGTGCCAGCAATTTTGATGGAAACCACATAAGCCAGAAAGCAGATCATCCTGTCTGGGCTGCCTCTACTCCTGAAGAAGGCCCTCTGGGGCCTGACACCCCATGACTCCAGCTCTGAGGGGAGTTGTGCATCTTGGAAAGGCAGCTGTCCAAGGAGTGGGAGAAGGCTGAAAAAAATCCCTTTCAGTTCTCTTAAAATGGAACCTCAGAATATTCCCACCTGTGAAAGATTTTAAATCTTTGATTTTTTTTTTTTAATCTGGAGTTAGGATGAAATTATTTGTCTAGCCTACTGAAATTTCTCACAGGAGAATAATTCCATTTTCCATCCATCTCTAATCTTAGTCCTGTAAGCAATGAGGAGGATGGAGAACATAAACAGCTATTTCATTTTCTGGAAAGGTGTATATGCTTTCAATACTTGTGTCCTGGTCTAAACAGGTGCACTCCCAAAATACCCACCATAGTGAAATGCATTAGCAGAAATAACTTATTCCTTAGGCAATACTTGAGGAATGAAAGAGGCATGTTCTGCATTTTCCCACATTCCATTTGGGGCAGGGAGCAACTATATATCCCGTACAAATGAATCACTCTTGAGCTCACTGACTTCTTACAGTTGATGGCCCTGACCTTGCATACAGATCCATTTTGGTGGATCCCTAATTATTTCAGCGATGCTTTTTATAGTGCAACTGTCTGGCCATATGGATCTACTTGTGTAATCAGGACTTGCATATCTTAATTGTATAGTAATAATTTTGCACAGAATTAAATAAATTTTAGACTAGATGCATATACTTGTACTGCATAATACTATACTAGGCTGTGAGTCTAAAGAGAAAATATCCATGAGATCCTCTTTTAGTTACAGTAGCACATAAAAATCAAATGCACATCTGTAGTTTAAATGACATTCCTTTTAAGGGTGGTTTGTTTGATTTTACTACAACAATCTTTGTATTTTTTTAAAGCAGGAATTGGGTGCATTTATTTGATTTCTGAAAACTCTGAGCACTAGACAACATTAAAAAAGAGCGATCAGTTTTGCATTAATTGTAGAAGCATGTGGCTTTGTGAGAGCAATGGATGTAAACCAACCCTGCCATCAAAGAGGTTCGTGTCACCCGAAACTCTCTAATGTTGTGTTTTTTGTAGAAACAAGTAAGACAATCCTTATGATATTTGATCAAGGTTTTTAAAACACTATCAGACCTGTTTTTTCCCCTCTCACACTTACACACACAACTAGCATTTCTGGCCAAGCTTCCATTTAAGAGAAACTGGGCTTTCTGACACATAGGTGGGATAACGCTCTGTGAATCTATATCGCCCTCATTACCATAGTATTTGAGCACCCCACAATCTTTACTGTATTTTTCCTCTCAACAACCTATGAAGTGGTATTTATCCCCATTTTATAGAGAAGTAGCCAAAGCACAGGGAGGCTAAGGACTTGTCTATACTGCCACTTTACTGCCCTTTAACTTTCTTTGCTCAGGTTGTGGAAAAAATACCTCCCTTCTGAATACAGCAAGTTAGCGCTGTACAGCACCAGTCTAAAAGGGTTCTCAGCGCTGTTAGCTACTCCCCTATGGAAGTGGTTTACCTACAGTGCTGGGAGAGCTCTCCTCCCATGCTGCTGCCATAACCACACTGCTGCATTAAAGCACTGCTGCGACTGCATTTTAAACTTAGCAGTATATTATAGACAAAGGCTAAGTCATCACACAGGAAGTTTGTGACAGGACGTAGAACTGAATTCAGGCCTCTCAAGTCCTAGGCTAATGCCCAAACTGCTGAACCATTCTTGTGTGTTGCTAAATAATAATAATTAAACTTGCACATTTCCAGATGCTGCCAGAAAATCTGAATTATCGAAAAAGGGAAGTAATAATGTAAAGCTTGCTAGTCAGATCGTCGTTATTGTAACTTTGCTCCAGTAAATGAAGGCCATTGTGAGGTAGGGATTTAAAATTCCATTTACTCCATTAACTGGTTAAACATAATGGGGAGTTGCCCCTGCTTGAGGCGACCAGGCTGGAGCCCTCCCACCTGCATGGCTGCTCTCTCCAGGCTGCAGTGCCCCCTGCCCTCAGCCGGCCTCTCCGGGCTGGAGCAGCCCCCCACCCAACACAGGCAAGGGGCTGCTCCAGCCCTTGCGGGTTAACAGGTTAACCGGTAAGCATCACTTTTAAGAGGTGATGCTTACCAGTTATGTTCCCATTCCTTTTGTGAGCCCCTGGCATCCCTGCTCAAATAGCTGCACTGGCTTCCCACTGAACATGCAATCCCACTGATACTCAACCCACTCCAGCAGGCTGCTCCTAGGTTCCTGAAGCAGTATGCTCACAATGACCTGTGTCTAGGGAGCTGTCTGTAAGAGAAACTGCCTGTATGCGCCATGTGCCCTAGCAGTACAGTTTACAATCAGCAGAGACACTAGCCAGTGAACTTTGTATAGCTACCCAAAGTAGATATTGCAGTGGGATCTAAAACTGTCACCCACCAGTCTCTTCCCACTTTGCACCCTCATGACAAGACAGATGAGTTGTTGGTCTCTTGTGGAAGAAAGTTATAAATTTCATTTACCATGCAGGCATATGTTATTGCCAGCCCTTATGCTAGAAGAGCTGTTTGCTTGGTCTAGCAACCTTCAAAGATAAAATCAATATGAAGAAAAATGTCTTAACCAGTATTCTTTGACAACTCCCAAGATACAATTAAGTTTTCTGCCAGAGCTATTTCCTCAAATGCTATATTGCACAAGAAGCTCTGGCTCAGGATGCAGAAGGCAGATAGCCAAGTACAGCAGCTTCTGTCTGCCTTTCTATTTTCCACAGAAAGAAAGCTCTTCAGGGAACAATAGCTGAGTCAAATGGAGAGAAATATTCAATGCTTTCTCACAAACAAGGTGTAAAAAGCCAGAGGCCTCTACAGATACTTTGTCCTTTTTCCACTGACAGAACAGTAGGAGACTTTCACCTGAGGGAAGAAGATACACAGGTGACAATTGCCTGTCTGTCTACTTCCAGCATAGAATTTTACTATCTCCTTATCATAGCGGTGTTGTGTTGCCTAATGACAGGATGATTGTTTGTTCCCTATTGCCTCCAGCCTATTGTTCAAGGGTAAACCTAGTTGAAAGGAGTATCCAGGACTCTTAATGGCTTTCCTCTCTTTCTGCATGTGTGTGTGATTGACTGTAACACCACTTGGTTGGCCCAGTACATGATGGAGGCTCCGTGCAAAAGGGAAGGATGCAGTGCAGTTTACAACCAAAATGTTCTCAAACCAGCATGGAGTTTGCTGATGGATATAGATATGAACATGCACTAATCTGCTGAATCCAGCTTAGAGAGGAAAATTCAACTTAGAGAGGAATCCAGTTTAGAGAGGAAGAAGGTTGCCATCTTCACAGCAGCCAATATGTGGTAATGATGGAGATGGCTGAGAAATTGTAGGAGCAATCACTATAACAGACTGATTCCTAGGGTAATGTGAAAATGGGAGAGAAGATGGGTAGATTGCCAGAAGTGGAAATCTTGTACCAAATCTGATGGCAACATAAAAAAACCTTCTGCAGTCTTATTTATTAGAGAAATGTTTGGTTTGTCTCTGCAAAGTCCTTTCAAAGGACCTGTTGCAAATTGCACAGAATCTAATTAAGCCAGACTGTTTACATCCAGCATTAGTCCAATATTTCCTACCATGAGAAGTCTTCACATTTCCTAGTGGATAAGTTTGCCCAGATCAACTGTCTGTCTCCATGGAAGCAGACCTGTGACTACAGGAGACAAATGTGCAGTCTGCTGAACTCAAGTGGAATGTTTGCTGAGGTGCTAGGAGAGTTTTGAGTAGTCACCTAAGATAGACCTGTGCCATTCCTCTTGGTGGAGGGGGGCAGGAGGAGTGGCTACATGGACAGGCAATGCATTAATTCTGATCTCAACCTGTAACTAGAGAAGAAATGGAAGGGGGGAGTGGTGGGGCTAAACAGACAAACTCTCCAATTATTGCCCTGCCTTTAATCTATATTTCTTTCTAAAAAGAGTCATTGAGAAGGTTGAGATTAGGTAGATAAGGACACAAGGAATTTGTTTCTATTTTTCTCTGGAACTTGACATTAGCCTGTTTTTGGATTAGATGGGGAGTACTGCCTATTAATAATAGATGGTATTTAAGAACTGAGAATTTACACACTAATGACCTCCATAAAGTCAGAATGACCTTACTGCTGTCTGGTAAGGCACTCTGGTGTGAAATGTGACCTGGCTATTATGTGAAATGTTCATTCACTGCACTAAAAAAGTACAATAAGAGGAGCTGTCTGTTTTGTTTTGCTGTTTTAAAAGGTGTAAGTCCATGCTTTTTATTGTTTTCATTAGACAAAATTCATTACTTGTTTAAAATGAGAATTTAATATATTTTCTATTATTGTATAAAAACTGACATTTCAAACCAAATAAGTGTGTACATTGCTATGGTTTAAAGATATTGCTGCAGAGTGAGAATACATCAAATTCTCTGCTTCAAGAGTCTCCTTCCGTTCCCTCACAGATAAAATCACAACAACAAAACACCAGTAGTGAATAAAAGCAACCCACTTGTGCTAATGTCTTCAAATCCCGTCTGTGTCATTTGAAGAGCCATTTCAAATATGCATACCCCACACATTGCTATACCTGTCAGGAAACAGTCAATCCTAGGCTTATCGTGTTCTGAGACTGCTGCCTATGTTACTGAGAAGGGCTGACAGAGCAAAACAGTGGTGTTCAGAAGATCTAGTAAAAGTGAGAGGAATAGCTGGGAGGATGGGAGGAGGGTACAACTCAAATATAGCCATCAACTGTAGCAGCGTCTCTCGGCTGTGTTTATATTTGGCTCAAGTGAGTTGTTTCTATAATGAGAGAATTAGCCTCCTAGCATTGCTCTCAAAAGGACTGAAGCTATGCAGACCATTAGCGTCTGCTAGAAAAGAATAGAACATCAACTATATTTAGCGCTGTATACATGTGCAATAACTAGCTGAGCCCCAATTTTAGTATCCCTGAATTCTTTAAGCTTTGAACTCGCTCCTTTGTCACATGTAAAATTGTCATATCTTTATACCGCTTCAATATACAACTGAAATTGTATTCTTCAAAAATCAGATTTGGGCTTTTGTATGATTAGGCCAGAGCACTAAGTATTTTAAATTACACAAAGATAAATTTACTCCATCCACTCAGATATACCATTGACCTACTTAGTTTCCTGTTTTTTCACGCTTAGTCCAAATGTAGCCTGTGTTCTGTTGTTTGCTGTGAATGTTTCAATGGTATTCACTTTGAATCACTGTCAAAATCGTAATACACTGGTGTGTCTCCACTTACGCTAGTCAAATGGTTTTAATCTTGGAGTTTTATATCACAGTCAGATAAGTTAAACATCTAAGCTCTGTAGCGTTCACCTCAGACAACAGGACAGGTCAGAATAAATAGATTCTCTTCCTTTTAAATGCTGAGTGCTGAACATTTTATGTATTTTATATGGTGTTGGCAGCAATCTGCTGCTGTGTGACTCACCACATCCTTATCTGGTAAAGACAGGGTGCCAACTGTCACAGTCAAAGGCGAACTATACAATTCCTCTTTTAGAACCTTGAATTGTATATTCCTTTGGCCTCACTTCCTTCACCCCTCTGTGGCCAGAACTATATGTTTCAACCATTCTGGTCTGACTCTGAGCAGTAACATGCCATTTCCCAACCATGTTAAGAAGTCCTGCTAGGTTTGACAGTTGTACACCATCTTTCACCACAAGCCTATGACGGTACAAGTTTTCAGGGACACAGAACTAGCATCTTCAAAAGAAAGTAGCTAGCTAGCTATCCAACCGACCTAGTACACATCATGGAAAGTGAAGGGTTAAACAATAAAGGTCTAAACATATATTTCACTTACATTGACTTTAAAGCTGCAGTATATTTCACCTAGCCTAGTTCCACTACTGGCTAGGAATAGCAGATTCTTCTGCTTGCAGCATGCTCTGTATCTCCTTGATTGCTAGTCAGCTCTCCCTGGGCAGCAATTCTTGGTTCACCCAACTCTCCACGCTGCTTTTCTAGTCCCTTGATGTTGTAATGGTTTAGTATCCTTTTTTCTCCTAGGCCCCAATAAACAGCTTCCCCATTCTTTGCTTAAGGCTCTTATCTTATCAATTATTGGTTTTTTTTTCCCCTGGTTGGTCCCTTTCTACAATCCCACATCATGTAGGGCCCATAAGTAAACACCTGAGTGTCTGTGCTGTAATTAAACACTTGCAGCTGGCCCTTGTCAGATGACTTGGCCTATAGAGGCTCAGGCATGGGTGGCAGGTATGGTAGGCATGGGAAGGCATTGCCTTCCCAAACCACCTGCCTGGCCCCACCCATACTCCACCCCAGGATGCTGCTGCCCTCAAGTACCTTCCCTCCCCCTTGCCAGGGAGGCTGGTACCGTGCACCCTCAACCTTCCCCCTTGCTCTGGGGCCGGGGAGGCTGGGAGCAGGGTTTGAGGGCTTCACTTCCCCCAGCCCTACCTTTACCCACTGCCCATGGACTCAGGCTCTGGGGCTGAAAAATTGCAACGTAGACTGTTAGGGGTGGAGCCCCAGATTTGTGAACCTGAGAGGGGAACAGGTCCCAAAACCCAGCCCAATGGTCTGTGCCACAGTTTTACAGCCAAAACCCCGTAGGCCCATATCAGTAGACACAAGCCACTCACATGTGTTTTAATGCCGGGTACCCATTCCCACAGCCAGATGAACCCCATCACAAAAATAATAGATATTTCCCTGTTTATCTCACACCAGCCAAGAGAGACATGAGCCAAGGACGATGTGTTGCTCACTTGGAAGATGAAATACTGCAGTAAAAAGTGTTCCCTTATGCTGTTGCAAAGGAAGTTCTTACGCTCAGGCTGTGTCTAGACTGGCCAGTTTTTGCGGAAAATCATCTGCTTTTCCGC
>JANRFK010004149.1:71808500-71825911 GCA_030068395.1 Apalone spinifera
AAAATCTTGCCAATGTAGACACAGCCAAAATGTTTTTCACTGAGTTATGAGACTTGGCATGTTCTGAAACTGATGTTAACTGTCCTTATCTGTTTTGCTGTCCTCGAGACAGAAGAACAAGAATGAAAGTTAATAAAGGATGAATGTGGGCCATTGACAGAAGTATACATCCTGATGATAATAAAACTAGTGAAATGACACTAAGCATGAAATTAGTAATGTTTTCTTATGCTCAGGACAAAGATGAGTGTGGACAATCCCCTCCTAACAACAGATGTCAAGACTGATGCCAAGATTGAAAGGAAAAAACATGGCTCAAATCAGGTAATGCAAACATAACACGTGTGGGTTTGGTTAGAGTAAATGACTCTACTAAACCATTACATGGCCCAATAACAGCATGGTTGTGCACTGCCACTGGTTTCTTGCCCAGTGCTTTTAAGACTGAGTAAAACATGCTAAGTGCAAAAGTGAACCCATACTACTAAGTACAGACACTGTGGATTTGAGAAAAAGGAACATTCTTTTGGGAAAGTTCACCCATGGGACATTCTCTCTTCCTTGACCCTGTGTAATGTTCTAAATAGATCACATCAGCCTACTGGTGAAGATTCATTTACGTGGCAACCTCTAGAGTGTATATTTCTCACTTTAAAATGTTCATTGAGCTTTTTGTTTGCTGTCCTCTGTTTAAGCTGGAGTTTGGGTGCTTTTTGGCTCCCAAAGTTGAAGTGTTACTGTTCCTTCTGCTCTGCAGGATTTCTTCAGCTCACGTTAGATCAGAGGTTTCAAACTCCCAGCCCACGGCCCATCCCCAGCCAAAGCAGCTGTGCAATTCAACCCTGGAGTCCCATCCCCACTCCTTCCTGCTATTGATTCGCCTTCTCCCCCAGTGGCATTCCACGCCCTGATGATGTGGCATTGGGGATCACTGGGAGGGGAGGACCTGATGCGGGGGAGCATTTCCCCCTCCCCTCCGCCCATACTCCCCATGGCAACAGCGGAGTGAGTGTATTCTGCTTCCCCAAACCTCGTGCCACCATGGTGATCCTGATGATCCCAGAAGCCATGTTCTTGGGGAATGGGGTGCCATGGGGGAGAGAATGTGGAGCAGTGGTGGGAAGGGGCTAGGCTTGGAACAGGGATGGGGATGGCCCATGGGCTGGAAGTTTGAGACCCCCTCTAATTAGATGGTACAGCTATAGAAGAAAATTCAGCTCTAACTACAGAGTTACAAATAATGCCTCCTTATTATTGAGTGCATTATCCAGCCTACAGAGCTGGAGGACTAAGTGAAAATCTCAGTTTGGCTGTACCTCTCTCAATACTGCTACTTTCTGTTTCATAAAGGTTGTACAAACAAAATACTCAGCTCTCTTCTCTAAGGGCATTTAAAAGAAGAGCTATAAATAATGTTCCCTCTAATTTGTTCCATCCATGGGCGGAATATACTTCGTTATATGCACAGAGGCATGTGCAGATGTTCATAACCAATAGAAACACACACTGCCATCTGTGGGCACTCTGCCAATTAGCTGGGCAGCACCTGATTCACTCCCAGGCGGCCAAACCCAGGTGCTCAGCTTACAGAGAATGCTGGCTATGAGGCAATTTTTAACTTCCAGAACTGTTGCATTTTTAAGGAAAAGGTGTGTAATACTCCTTTATCTGCATTTCTTTAGCACTAATCACCATACTATATGAGCACATAGAGGATGCTAAAGTAAGGGAAGGAAATATATTTTAATGAAGGAGTAGCCAAAATGTGTGCTGTGTTTGATTTGTTTGTTTTAATTTAGTTAAAGGCAAATGCTCACTATCACAAGCTATTTCTGGATGTCCCAACTGAAGAGCCACTGAAACAAAGTAAGTACCACATCATTGTTTTATCTGTCCCAGAATGAAAAGTGAATCCATGACGGAACCATGGAAGCTGTTTTATTCAAAATCCACTATTGTAAACAAACATCTCTCTTACATACAACAATAATAATAGTCTTTTAGCTGCATGAATTTATACATAAGACCTGTTCCTCCATCTACTTAGTTCCAGAGGAAATCTTGCACAATTAAACAATCATTCCTTTGTTTACAGTTGTCAGGAGATTTTTCTGACTCGTAATCTGTGTTCTGACTATTTTTCAGGTCCAAATAGAAATAACTAAGTTTTACACTTTCTACCTTGGTTAGTACTAACCCAAACCTGTAATAGAGGTATGGAGAACTGACCAAATGGCTAGTTTATTCAGAAGACATTCAAGTTAGTAAAACTTTTAAAATTCTGGCAAACTTTTTGTGTCTTCTTATCTGGAAATACACAGTGATCAAGCTGAATCCTTTTAAATTTCAGGTGTTGGTAAGAGAAGTAGCAGATGAGCGGTGTTAAAACAATATATAAAAACTTTCACAGTTCAAAATATACAAGAAGAGCACAAAAGATATACAGAGTGGCACAATACTTTAGAAGAAGGAATAGCAACTTAGCGTGTGACCAGCATACATTACACAAATGAGTGAGGCGGGATTGTTCCGTAGCTATAACAGAGAAAATCCTGTTTAAATGTGCATCTCTCAATCTGGTTTTGGACTAACCTGCAGGATTTGTATTGTATTTAATGGCTTTAAACAGAGAACTGGCTAACACACCTGAGAACTCTTCTTGTTTTCAGTATGTAGTAACCTGTAAGTGAGGAAATATGTTTATAGGAAGTAAGTGGCAGTCACTGTGTAAAGTATCTTTGGGAGCTTTTTCATGTTGTAGATCTTACTATACTCTTCAACACTTACGTTCAGAATGTTCAGAACTTCCTGAAGAATTCTTAACTCGTTGGGCTCATCCCCATTTACAATTCATTTTTAATGCTGGAAGGTTTATCAGAGTTCAAACCTATTCAGATTGGAGCTCTAAAGACTTTCTATGCATAACTAACTCTTTAAAGCACACACAAGAAATGTATTTATTTTTATGAATAGCACAAGGGTTTTGGGGGAGGGTTAAAGAGCCTATGCTCAGCTTAGTGTTGCCAACCCTCCAGAATTATTTTGGGGTATCCAGGAATTAAATAATCTTTAATTAAAAAAGATTATATGCTGTGGTGACACCTCCAGGAATATGTCCAACCAAAACTGGCAACCCTAAATCTTGGCTGCAGGTACTAAAGGTGCTGAATAATGTAATATGTCTGTGTTTATAGGTTTTACCTGCGCTCTGCAGAAAGAAATTCTGTACCAAGGAAAATTATTTATATCTGAAAACTGGATTTGTTTCCATTCCAAGGTCTTTGGTAAAGACACCAAGGTTAGTAGCATCTCTGAGTGCAAACAGCAGTGTAATTCTCTGGCATCTTGGTGAGTTGTAGAAATTCCCACAAAGACAAAGTAGGGGTGGGGGTAGAGAAAGCATACAATATACAGTGACCAGAGTAGTAACAAGCCCACATCATGTTAGTGTCATATCTGATTTTTTAAAATGTTTGTTACAAAATCTAGAGGGGCTGGAGGGATACTTGGGGTAGAAACAGAAGAGAGGAGAGCAATAGAAAGGGAAGGAGGAAAAAAAGATAAGATGCTGAGTTGACAGGGAGAGTGTGGTTTGGGAACTCAGGAGGTATTGGAAGGTGGGAGAAACAGATTCTCCCTACCACTGCTGTTACTCCTCATGTGGAGGGATCCAGTGCTCTGGCAAGGCAGTGAGCTGTAGAAGTACTGACTCACCTGTCACCTGTACTAGTTGTTTTGGGAAAGAGTTCTGAAAGACTTTCATTAAGTCTGAAGTTAGTCTAGCTGCTGCTTGTTGTTGTACCATGGTGTGATGGCTCCACATCCCTCTTGGGCCACACTGTAAATACAGACAATAATAAGAGATGGTTCCTGCCCAAAGTAATGTATGTTTATTACATACATTATGTCCTGACTTCTAGTTCTTGGGATCCCACTGATATGAATCGGTGTATCTGAGTTTTGGGGGGGTTGTTCTTTTTAGTGGGTACACTGTGCCTGAATGTGTAAAATATTTGTACATTTTCTTGAATGAGAGTCAGGTTTAGATGCACATCCTTTCCTTATATAATTACTAGGGTGCCAAGGCCATATCCACTGACTTAGAAAAACAGATTAAAATGTTAGCAGCCCAGGAAGGAAATCTGATCAAAGGCCTGGCTTAATAGAACACCTCCAGTATTTGGAGAATTTTTTTAAAGAATATTGAATAAGTTTAAAGAATGATTAATGATAAATTGTCCACTGCTTATTGCATTTGCGAGATGTTCTATTACAGGGCTGAAGTAACTGAGTTATTCTTTGTTGTGAATTAACAGATTGCATTAGTCATAGTAAATTATTTGACATGAATGGGGAAATGTGCTTAACAGCCATGTAGAATAAATAAGGAAGCTGAAATTAACAAAAGGGTCACATTCTGGCACTCTTGCTCATTGAGTAGAACCTTCCTTGGCCAAATAGTTCCATTGAAATTAATGAAACTGATTGTAGAGTAACTTGACATTCAGCACAAATAACAGTGGCAGATTTTGACCCAATCTGAAGTTCAGCTTCGAAATTTGCATGCTAACATACAGGAGGAAATATAATCCAATGTTCACATGCTCAATGGGAGGGACAAACCTGGGAGGTCAGTAATGCAGAAAGAGACTTAGAAGTTAGACATTTAGGAATATGTTCAGATTTCAAAATACATAAGTATGATTTCTGGACTGCATATATAATACACAAAAACATTACATCATAGTTCAAAGGGTCAGTTCAGTCTTTCGGTAATGACTGCGATGCAACTGCAACTAGATTATTGGAAAGATTTGAGAAACTGAAAGACTTCAGAGAAGAGTATCGGTGATTAGGAATCAGGAAGGACTGACTTATAAGAAAAAAACTTAAATGTTCATAGTCTTGCCAAGCAGCAACTGATGAACCTGTATGGGTGCATGATAAGCCTACAAACATTTCCTGGGTGCCACAAACAAAAGGCAAAATTATATAATTAAGGATAATGTAATAGATCATAGATGTTCCATTGCTAGGAACTCTTAAAATGAGACTGAATGAAAACAGGACAGTTTTTTAATAAGAAATTGTTTCTGATGACAAAGAGCTGGACTACACAGTCTAATGGATCTTTTCTGTCTCTAAACTCTCTGTATCTATAACGTCGTACTGTTTTAAGCCCTGAGAAAAATAGTTATTTCAACTAAACAGTTATTCAGAGTATGAAGCACAGATGGTGAGTTCTGGTATGATTGATTTGTGCTGAATTGCAAAGCCCTACTTTAAAAACAACAAATAGTCTAGTAGCAACTTAAAGACTAACAAAACATGTAGATGATATCATGAGCTTTCGTGGGCACAACCCACTTCTGCAGATGACAGGAGAGTTGGAAATCCAGATCCCAAAGCCCTACTTGTTTAATAAGGAAGAGATTTTTATACCAATGCTGGATAAACCTCAAAAAACTTAGCAAATCTGCTCCTGGTGGCTCTCCTGATAGCCACATCTTGGTTGTGGGGCCTAGTAGGCCCTCTTCTGGCTGGGCAGCAATCGTACATTTTCCCAAGAGCGAATCACAGTTCTGAATCATTAGATTGGGTTATACTATGTAGCTCTCCACTTGCAGGGTTTTTTCCCCAAAAAATTACCCATAGTTTCAATCCTAGTCTGGACAGTGAGTATTGCAAATGGATCGCACAGCCAGATAGAAGTGAAATGGTCTTCCAGTGAGTCTCCCTGTTAAACAGTTGCTGGTGTAAGTGTGTAGGAAATGGGTATTTCATCCCACTTGGTTAGTTCAGAGCGGAAAAATAATCTAATATTGGCCACCAAAATAGTATGCAGCAGAAATAACATTAAACTTTAATGTAGTAGGTGACTGTATTTTATTAAGTTTGCAGAATATTTTAATTGATCTATTTAAATACATTAATTTGAATAGTGCTGACAGTCATTTTACAGAAAAATATTACAAACAAAACCCTGTTCATAAATTTCTACTATCTAACTATACAACATATGATATAAACAGGGCTTGACAAACAGCGGCAAAAGCCCCTCGCCAGCCCCTCACTGCGCATGCACAAGAGCCGCATTGTGCATGCGCACGCTGCCGGTAAGCGGGGCGCACGGCTGAAATCTACTCGCCCTGGGTGAGTAGATTCTATAGTTTGTCGAGCCCTGGATATAAACAAGGGGGAAAGGCATAGGTGCTGGAACTAGGAGTGCTGAGGGAGTTTTTAAACCCCTTGGAATTAAGTGGTTTCCAGGTTTATAGTTTGGTTCAATGGCTCTTAGCACCCCACAATACAAATTGTTCTAGTGGGAAAGGTATAGGAAAGTAGGATGAGGAAGGCAAGCTATTCTCAGTAGTGATTTAAAGAAGTGGATGAGATACATTACATGTGAAAACAGCATAGTAAGCCAGCCAAAGAGAAGTTCAAACACACAAAATAAACAAACTGAGAACTGGAGATGGGCCAGTATTGCAAACTTTGGATCCAAGCCTTCCAAAACCTGGCGGGGGGGGGGGGGGGGGGGGGGGGGGGGGGGGAGGAGGAGAGAGAGAGAGAGATTGAACTTAAAGCTTTGATTCAAGCTTCTCTCTTTATCAAGAAACTTACCACCAATGGCTTTTGATCAAAGTGGCCCTGATCCCTTCTCTAGTCTTATGAGGGTAGAGTATTCATTTCATTAGCCATTTCTAAAATAGTTGAATGACAAAATGCCATATCTCAGCTAAGCAAAATCATCTGTGATGATGGGGGGGTGTTAGCCAAAATGCAATGAGACACCATTTCATGTTTCAGTGCTGCTTTCTTTAAAGACCCTTCATAAATAGAAGCCAACAACTAAAAGGTGATTTGAAACTTTATTTATGGAATGATTTATTTCCACCTGTTATAATTAGTCTGCAGTATTACATGCTTTCAATTTAGTATTATGAATACTAATTTTTAGACAGGTTTCCCTTTATCCTAATCTCCCACATCTCTCTGGATTCTGTATGAGTCAGAAGTGTAAATAACTGGAATTCAAACAAGGGCTGTGAAAGTTGAACTGGTTAACTGTTAAGGTAAGGCTTACCAGTTAAGGTTACCCCGTGGGGGCTGGAGCAGCTCCCAGCCTGCCAGGGCCAGGAAGCTGCTCCAGCCCCGCAGGAGGCCCACTGCAGGCTGGGGCTGCTCCAGCATCATCGTCGAAGCAGCGTCTGTCTGTGGTGGGCCGAGCAGCCCCGGCCTGCAGGGCACTCTGGCCTGCCACAGGGGACCATCCCCCTCCTTTAGTAGGTTAATCAGTTACACTGGATTTCCCATTTCTAATGCTAACAGGGTGATGACCATTCCGTCATCTCTATAGCATGAAGCATCACCTCTGCACATATTGCCGCCAGCCAGCCTTTCATTGGAAACAGCCTGCCCTTCACACGCTGTCTAGTAATATGGGGTTTCAAAGTGAGCCTCATACCAAACTTTTAGACTAAAACACCCTGAAACTTAAGAGAAGTCCTCATTAGAAAGCAAACTTTGTGATCAAGCAGATGCTCTTACTAATGAAGCTGTATGGAGCTACAAGACAGGAAGGAAAAGTAATGAAAGTACTGATTATATAAAGCATAGTTTGCAGGTATATTTGCAAAAAGGCTGGACAGCATGCCTGGAAATGTGTTTATATTTAGCATGGGTGGCCTACACCCTTTTAGTTGTGCTGAAAGATCTGAAGTGTTTACTCATCTGCTTGTCACAAACTAGGCACTATAAAAATAGCGGGGAAGAGTTTGAAATATATTTCTTTGCGCTGTGTAATCTATGTTCTGGAATGTTTCTTTTTCTTAAATAGAGTCTGCTAGAGTGCCTAGCTTCACGGAGGTTAGATCCATCAATACTTATTAGCCAGAATGGGTAGGAATGGTGTCCCTAGTCTGTGTTTGTCAGGGGATGGAAATAGATGACAGGAAAGGGATCACTTGATGATTACCTGTTTCTGTTCACTTCTTCTTGGGCATCTGGCATTGGCCACTGTCAGAGGACAGGAAATACTATGCTACATGGACCTTTGGTCTGACCCAGTGTGGCCATTCTTATGTTTTATGCTATTTGCTGAACAGATATTCTACAAACTTAGAATAAATTCATATCTCTTCTGAAAACTGTAGACCCCAGAAAAGAGAGGAGGTTGCTTTTATTTCTTGCATACTACACAGGTTTTTGAATAAAACTTAGCAGATTAATTAACATTTACACTTAAGTGGAAGCAAAAAATAGAGTTCCTTACGTCAGCCCACATCTTTTATGTGTAAAAATCAGGAGTGCCAATAGCTTCCACAGGCCCCTGAGCAAGAGGAGGAGCAGCTCCGTACTCCTGGAAGGGGCAGGGCCAGGGCAGCCAGCTTTCCACGCTACCCAGAGCAAGGTGCCCCACCCCAACAGCCCTCAGAGCCACTCAGAGTGCTCTGGGCCCACCAGCCAGTGCCCTTTAAATTTCTGGGCCTTAGGCAACTGCCCCCTGTGCCGCCTCCCTATCCTCCTCTGATATCACATCAGCAGGCCTGGTAACAATCAAAACAGGGCCTTGGAAAAAGGGTCCTCAGATAAGCTACTGTTTGAACATTCTTGAGCTATGTTAGTGGCTTGGTTTTCACATGAACTGCTGCTTGTATATATCCAATAAGGTGATTAAGTATTTTGTTATTTTGGCATGCTAAGAATGTGATGATTTCATTTCAGATTAGTATACCTGCGCTCTCGGTAACATTAATAAAGAAAACCAAAACTGCCCTTCTGGTGCCAAATGCGTTGGTCATAGCAACAGTCACTGACCGGGTAAGTGTGCGATGGTCTTTGACCTCTCTTGCTTTATTTATGCCTAGTATATATTGTAATGGAATCTTGAGGGAGCAGCTGCCAAATGGCTGTTCAGCTATCAAGGCACAGACCAGTCCCATGTGACCATTTTTGAGTCTCACAAAATCAAACCCTGCAGGATTTGACCAACTCTGCAGCCTGAAGCACCCTTCTAATGGGACTTCTTGCCTGTCCTGTGGTACTCAGCCTTTCAGAGTACCATTTTTTCCCCTGGGACCCACAGAAGATACAATGCTGCAGGGTACTGGAAGAAGAGGGGGACATAGAGAAGATGGGTGCCAGTAGCTCTCTATGGTCCTACTACATGGCAATCCAGGCTAGAGCTAAAACAGCTAAGGAAATGAACCTATATGGGGGGGAACCTTTATACAGCTGTAGAAAGGCCTGTCCACTGGCAGCAGTAGTGAATCGGCCACCCCACCTCCTACAGCACCTCTGGCTCTGCAGCCAGTAATAACCTAATATAGGTCCATTACAACATAAAAGAGCCTATATGGGCATTCAGGATTATTTCTTCTTGTTTGTTGTTTTTGCGGGGGGGAAATCCCTGTGAGCTCCTATAATATCCATGCAAAGAAAGGGGCCAGATTTTCAGTATAATTTGACCAAGGAAGTGAGGGGAAGTAAGGTTGATTTTTTTTTCCACACATACGTGAGTGGGATGGGGAAATATATAGTCCTTAGTATAGTCCTTGTCCACATTTCTTTGCAAAACTCTTAAACTGTGTTCTTACTTCCTATCTTGTAGGCCTGTCTTTTATTATCTGCAGGCCTTAGAAAGCAATTGCTTAACCAGCAATTGATAAGATGATGCTTGTGCAAAATGTCTTTTCAAACGATAATTATGTAAATTATTATTTTTGCCTTTCAGTACATATTTGTCTCCTTGCTCTCCAGAGACACAACCTATAAGCTATTAAAAACTGTCTGTAGACACTTAGAGGTAAGTATTGACAGAGTGAAGTTGTGCAGCTCAGTTATGATCTTTGACTGCTTTTTAATTTTCAAGATTAGCAAATAGATAATTTTTAAAACGTTGGCTTTCAGGATAAAAGTGTTGACAACAGTACCAATCCTTCTTCTGCTGAAAACAGCTTCAGGGCCGATCGCCCTATGACCCTGACTTTGGTAAGATGATTCATCTTGTTTTTCATAAAATTCCATTAATTGAAGTCCATATTGTCCAAACTCTTTTAATGTTTCAAACTGAAGGAAAGCTTGTCACATACATGTTCTGTCACCTCAGAAATCTCTGAATGACCAGCAAGATAGCCATTGGTAATACCAACATAGAAACAATCTTCTCGCCACAAGAATAATGCATGAATGGATGTGATGTCTGTGTGCTCTGAGTATATAAAAATGCCAGTTGTTATTAAGGTCTATATGTAGAGGTGAGTGGTGAGGGAGGATCTGGAGGGGCCACTGGTCATGTGCAGCCCCCCCCTTCCCGCTCTGCTCCCTGGGACAATCTCCTTCTGCTCCAGGCCCTGACCCTCCCTGCCTCTGCTCCGCCCCCTTGCTCTGTCCCAAAACCAAGGCAGCCCAGAGGACTAGTGGGGTGTGGGTCTGGTGCCAGCAGGAGGGGGTCTGGCCACTCCCCAAACTCTCTGACTGTGGAGCAGAGCAAACTGCGGCTACTTTGCTCCACTTTTCTGCCACCGCCAGCCCCTCTCACCCATGGCACCTGGGGGCCATGTGAGTCCTGGTGTCCCCCCACGTGTGTCCCTTGTGTGCACTGACTTGCATTTTTCTTCCTTTCCACATACCTGTGTTCCAGCAGCCAGTCTTTCTCTATGCTCTGTACTAACTTAGAGTTGCATCAAGTGACTACCCTTGCCATTGAAGGCAGAATAACAGACTTCTCAAAGTTAGTGCTTGCAATCTTTCCCCTACATGCCAGGTCAGCTCACTGATCTGAAAAAAAGCTGCTCTTCAGTAGCTGACACATGCTGCAGTAAATGACCAGATAGTTCATGCTGTGACTATACAAAATTTTTATCAGTAGAATGACACCTTTACATTTTCTGCTGATGTTGGTACAGATTTCAGGTGCAGATAACCCAAAAAGTAATGAAATAAAAACAATTGATCTTCATAATCTTAGGACTTGCCTGGTCTCTTTTTCGTTACTTTCTCCCTTCAGGATTTCAATGAAGATTACTCAGATTTGGATGGTATAGTGCACCATCGAAGACAAGAGTTGGAAGAATCTAGCAGTACTGGTTCTCAGACCCCTGAATCAGAACACTTCCAAGGTCAGCATAATCTCAATGTTTTAAGACTGAAAGTATTTAGAGCAGTGTTTCCCAAAGTGTGGGGAAAGGTCATATAATATAAAATTATCATGAGAAAGTATCATGCTATGAAATTCTACACCACATTTTCCTGAAGTATAGTTCAAATTGAGAAAAGGAAAGGACAGAAGGTGGGTAAATTAAGATGTGTAGATGTGTTTAGCCAACGAGGTGTCATTATGCCTTTGTCTGTTAGATTAGAAAGCTCTCTACTATCACAAACTTTCTTTGCATGTAGGCACTTATAGATACTTCTTAGCATATTTAAAACAATGTTAATAGATCAAACTGCTTTACTCTTGCAAGGTGTGGAAAATATACCTGAAGCATCATTTCTGTAGTTTTTTCCTGAACCCATTCCAATCTTCTAACCTCTTTTCAGAGATCTGGACACCAGAACTGAGCACAGTAGTCTATCAAGAAGAAGCATGATACAGTTTCTAAATGGAGCTAAACTGCTACCCATGCTGCCCCCAGCTATACAGTTATTTCTAGCACACTTGCTCAAGTAGAGATAGCATGTGTCTATGTACTTGCACTGGGAAGCACCTTGCCAGTTGCACTGTAGACATACCCTTATAGTCTGAGTACCATACTCGTCCCTCATCTACTTGTTTGCATGATTGGAGTCCAAATAAATTCATATAGCTATAGACACACATCTCCTAACCTTTTTCTTTTTGTATGTAATAAACAATTGTACATAATAAAATATGGTCTTCCTAAGATTGTGATAAATCAAACAAGAATATGAGTGGGGTGGATATATGTATTTACTCACAGCAGTAGACCCATTGAGCAAATGGAGATACTAGTGTAAATAAAGCTAAACGCTTACACTGTAAGTCTTTGAACATGATGGGCCCTATGTGTTTTGTTGCCCAGAACACACAATATTTTTCGTGCCTGCAAATGTGGTAACTTAACACCACGGATGTCATCATGTAGATGACTGCTTGATTAACCGATAAGCCTGAGCTTATTGGTTGATCTTGTCGACTACACACATTTCCTCCTCCCCACTTTGCCTGCCTCTGTATCAGCACCAGATCCACCTGCCTCCAGATCCATCTGTCTCCCCCCACAAGCACCAGATCCGCCTGTCTCCCCCCCCATGCTGATAGAGAGGCAGCACTGTGGAGAGTGGGAGTGAGTAGGCTGGAGCCAATATGTCAGGGAGCCGGCTTTCAAGCCAGCTCCCTGAGCATATCAGCTCCTGCGGACCTGCCTGCCCCCCTCCCCTTGCTGCCTCCTACAGAGGTAGCAGGGGGTAGGCAGGCAAAAGCTATTGCTGGGGGGAGCCAGCTTAAAAGGTGCTACCAGTGCTATCCCCAACTATACAGGACTGAGGCCGTGAGCACACTGGCTGCTGGCCCTGCTTCCAGGAACTATCGAATAGTCATGTAACCACTACATTTTCATGTGGTTACATGACTATTCAATTACATGATATCTAACATCCCTACTTGACACCCCTTAATGTTGGCACTCAGGGAAGCCATCCTGGTATCCCATCCTGAGATTGGGTCTGTCTGCAAAGTTGGGGATATTAAACTTTCTTCCTAGAATTGGGAATCTACATTTCCTTTTCACTTAGGGTACATCTAGACTACATTCTTCTTTCAAAAGGAGATATGCAAATTCAGCACTAAATTGCATATTTTCTTGCAATCACTTTTTCAAAAGCGGTTTTTTTTTAAAAAAGAAAGCAGTTTAGACGTGGTTCTTTTGAAAAAAAATCCTTTTTCGAAAGAACCCTTCTTCCTCAAAAAACGGTGTGCAGGGTTCTTTTGAAAAAGGGATGGGAAGAACATCGTCTAGATGTATCCTTAGAGTGACTGTGGTGATTTGTGTATCTTTGTCCTAGAAACCAGGTAAGTTCATGACATATTGTGTACTGCATTAATTTTCAGTTTTAGTATGTCAAGTAGCAACAACTGAATTCCTGCTTTATCCCATATTAGTAAATAGATGCTTTTGTGTCATGGTGCAAAACACAAAACAAAAGCTATTTATTCTTGAAGCCTTGGGAAATATTACAGATGTTTCCGTTTTTCCACCACTTTATTAAAAAAGACTGGCTTTGGGCATATGAACGTATTCACTCAAGGTTCTCTGAACAGTATCTGTATATGTCTTAATATATACAAAGTTATCCTTCCTTAGCCCTGTTTTTGCTTGATGTAATTGCTTTCTGTAACCAGATGTCCCAAAACATTTCAGAAGGAGGGTGGGAGGTAGAGATGACTTTGTTGCTTCCTTTAATTATAATGGGAACAGTAGAGTTTCAGTCTGTGCAGTTTAAAGAAATAAGGTAAAAATCTGCTGTGTTGCAATAGTGTCAGTAGGGGGGTGTACCAGAGTAAAGGACAGCACAATATGGACCAGCGTGTCCAGAGAGTCTAATACTAACTATGTTATTTCTGCCCCCACCCCCGGGGCATTCTATCTTGCAATTCCAAATCAGTATCTGTATCACATGAAAAGTCATTTTAATAATAGTAACTTCAAATGCCTATATTATTTTTGGGAAACTGTATGTTCTGTACAATTCAGGAGGTCAGACCAGATAATCACAATAGTCCCTTCTGGCCTTAGAATCTAAGAATCTATTAATTGGGTTAGGTTTAATTTAGTAGGGCTTTTTACTTTGTCACCAAGTTTGAATACCCTTTTCCACTCCCCCTCACTTATGTTTACTAAATAGGTTTCTGAAAATGATTATTTTGTGGTAGAATGCAGCAACAACAAAACTGTTGTGTTGCTACCATCTGCTGAACACATGTCCTTTTTGGCTCCTAACTCTGTGGCGGTATAGCTATATTCCCCCAGTGATATGGCCAACTTTTTTAATACTTGCATACTCAAAACTGCTTCAAGAATTCAGAATTCTTTCCTGCAGGAACTAGAGTTTCCTTTCACTGCTCTATTCAGTGTTCTTTTCTCTACTCTGCCTTCATAAATAAAAGCAAAGCATTCCATTTTAAAAGACTTAGCTTAATGCATCTCTGCAGCATACTCAGATACCACTATTATTGGTATGCTCCTAGAACCTAAACAGAATATGATTAGTTAAATTGGATTCTTAAATATAGCCATCATGCAATTCCCAAGAAAATAAACTGGCAGTCAAAGAGAATGGCCAATCACTTCAGCATGTGACTAAGGGCAGGTTTTGTGATTTAGTCACATTGACCTGGTAGCTTGCTATTTTTGGCATAAAACCCTATTATTTTCAGTCCTCTTGATTTCAAAAGGGCAAGTTCTAGGATTAATAATCATATCATCAACATTTCACTCCCACTCATAATATAGGAAACCTTTTGGGGGGGGCTAAATATTCATTTGTACCTTCTTGGTAGTACATTTAAAATATATATTTTCTTTTTGCATTCCTCCAACAAAAAATAATAGCGGTCACACTTATGTCTCCACCCAATAAATGCCTGCATCCAAGTTCTTAAAATTCAACCATTCAGAGTTCATGAGAATTCCATTTCAAGAGCAGCATATTTATTTTAATTGTATAAAGATAAAGAAAGCCACTTTTTAGAGTATTAGAAAGAAAATGTGTTTGTTAGAGCTATGCTTTTAAGTAGTAGTGATCCAAAGCCCTAAAGTTCATGATATTGTTGGTGCAGTGGTTTGGCTCACTACTTCAGAGTATTATAGAATTTGTGTCTAGTAATTGTACGTGTTCTTCACTGATAACCTGCAAAACTCACGAGAGTTACCATCTAACTTGAAACGTGCCAAAGAAGCTTGAAACTTGAATACACTATAGCAAAACATTTCGCCACTGCAGATCCAATAGCTTTTTTTTTTTTTTTTTAGCTTGTAAAATTTATGTTGAACTGCTATGCAGAGTGTAATGAAATCTTAAGATAAATCTTATAATTAAGCCACCAGTATCCAGATTCCAGAAGGGCTTCCCTTCAGATCATCATATTGGGGGAACTATGTCTTAGCTGACCATAATCATTTTCTTTGTGCTTCGTTTAATTTTATAATCCAATCTTGTTTTTGACAGATTACCATGTCATTGAGACCCAGACTCATCTGAAAGTTTTGAAGGCAGAAGCAAAGTCTATCCATACAGACATACACAGTAAACATATGCCTGAAGGAACCGCCAGGAACATTCCCAGAAATGGTAAAGAACCAAAGCTAGATCTTCAGCAGGTATAAATTGGTGTAGCTCCACTTGAATCCTGGTAGCTAAACCAATTTACATCATTATGGTATCTGTCCTTCACTGTTTACATCCTTTCCCACATTTGTGAAGTCTTTTGTTGCATTACGTCAGTCCAGTTTGATTAAAATAACTCTGTTCTTCTCACAACAGGCCATGCTGGAGACGTTGGATTCTTACACAGAGTCAAGTCCCACAGATTGTTATCTTTGAACCACATACTGATTTTCTACGCAGTTCTGTAAGTGAACAATTCCTTACCAAGACCATCAGAGTCTCCCCTGCCTTTATTACACCAGTCATATGACAGTGATGATTTCAGTGGTGTTGCACCAAAGTAAACCTAGAAGCATATTTTAAAAGTGTTTCTTCATTCCTCTTTGTTGGTGTACCAGGAATAGAATTTTATAGTAAAATTTGTTCTGCTGCATAATAACCAGCAGAAAAACACTTTTTCTTGTGAACTTTCTAACTTGGTCAAAGATGTGCTCTAGAGTAGGGGTGGAGTTTATGCCGAGTAGAACTCTCTATGGCCATGGTGTCCAACCAGTTCTGAAGCCGCTATAGTGGCTACTGTTATAGCGAACTAGCCACACGCAACTGGCCAAATAGCTACATGTGGCTAGAGGCTATCATATTGGACATCACGGCTCTAAGGTGATTGTGACTGCTAAGTTTAATAACACTACTTGGATGTCCATTCCAGATAACACTTGGCATGGCTGTAGACACGAAGAATGAGATTTTCAAAGCTGCCTGAAACATGCAGGCCCCAAATAAATTGGAAATGCCACATATTAAAGCGGCTTGAAAATGCTACCCTACGAATTGTACAAATAATAACTTTATTCATTGATTTTTAAATATTGTCAAATTCTTTTGGTTACATCTATATGAGGATGGTATGTCCCAACTAGCGCAGTTGTTCTATGACTTATTTTTCTTTCTTGCAGTGTCTGTGTCCTTGTCGTTTCTACCCTCTACATGAGATATAAAATCAATGTTCTGGAGGAACGGCTAATCTCCATGGCTTCCTTTGTTGACTCCCATATTAATGAGTAAGAAGGCAACATTTATAAAGGATAATACTAGTCCTCTGTTAGGCATTAAGCTCTGCTGGGAACCTGTCTTCAAAACTTCATGATAATTGACAAGCAATTTAGGCTATGCAGTTCTCAAACTTTCTCTGTTTCTCAGGAGCACTGGGATAAAAGTACTTTAGAGAGAATTTGGGTATAATCTGAATTTAAGCAAATTTCAGTTAATTGGGAGTAAAGTTTATATAGGATATTATGGTACAATCTAGAGTAGTACTGTACTCTCCCTTCAAAGAGGCATAATTGAATTCCCCAGAACACTGACACTGGCTATTCTGAAGTGGAAATGTTTATTTCCAGGAGCTATCTGGCTAGTTTTAGGCCCTTTAAAGCCTGCATGTACATTGTGGGGAAGAGGGTTCCTGAAGGCTTGGGCTATCTTTACCTTCAAGGAACACCCATCCTACTGATCTAAAACCCTGATTATCTGATGCAGCACAAAGGAAAGGAAAAAAATTACTCCCTCAATCTGAGCTACTCTGGCCATGGGCAACATAAATTAGAGCACCCAAAGCCTTCTGAGGGACACTTATAGACCATTACACAATTCAGAGAAGGCTGGAACTCCCATAGTTCTGGACCGTATAGGCTTGCCCTCACCAATGGAAATGAACACCACTTATGTCTGCTGTGAGGTGTGCGTCCATTAGGGGAATTTTCCCGTGATCCTTGTGGCCCAGTTTACCTCTCTCTTTGTTGCAGCAGCCTGCAGAGCTCAGTTCAGGGGAAATATTTGTTCCCTGTAGGGATTTTCTTGCTTCATAGACTTAGGCCTGAGCTACACTAGGAGGGGTTTGCTGGTGTAGCTATATTGGTATAATTATATTAGCACCTAGTAATAATTATATATTACTAGGCACATAGCTTATTATAGACTAGCCAATTAGTCCGTCATAAGACGGGATTTTCAGGTCTCTCCTCCACATCGGTCTTCTCTTCTGAGCTTCCGGTCTCTCGCTC
>JANRFK010004149.1:71833889-71851465 GCA_030068395.1 Apalone spinifera
CAGCATGAATTGATGGCATTAAACCAGTTGCACAGCATTTGGACTCTGTGAGAGGCTTTCAGTGAGTTTGAATCTCTTACTCTCACAGCATAGGCTCAAACTGACCTTAAGTCAATTCAGCAGTATACATCTAAACCTGAATGCATTTTAATATTGTCCATGTGGATGAAGCTGCTAAAAATGATCCACAAAACTAATCTTGTAATTGAAGCATGTAATGCTACATTAGATGTTGAGAGGGATAACACTGAATGACTTCTTAAAGATATTCAAAAGATTTGTGATCAATGGGACACAATCCTTCTGAGTCCGAATCAGTAGCACAGGGTACTGACATTTCATCTGAGTTTTCTACCAATCGCAACCTAATATCTCAATCTAATGCAGAAAGGCACTATTGAGTCAATGTTTGGGGTTTTTTTTGTTATTATTGACTCCATCAAATCTGGTCCTGTACTTCGATTCGAGTCATTGCAACAAATTTGTACCCTTTTTGGAGTTCAGAGAGCTAAGTGATAAAGGTCTATATTCAGTGGCTAAACAGTTTCAGCAAAGGTACAACGACGAAATTTCAAGAGTTCTGTGATGAGGTAGTCTTCCTGAAACATATATATTCCACCAACTTTAAATTGGACTGCAAGCCAAAAGAACTATTTCAAAAAATATTTAATCTAGGTGAATGCACATTTAACATGTTAAAACAAGTATCGTCATTCTGCAATGGGACAAGAACATTTGAATGCGCTCACAAAGCTTAACGTTACCAGTGATGTTGCATGGAAATTAGATTTTTCTTCAATTATAAATGAGTTTGCACACAACAAAGCCAGAAAAGCATTGCTAAAATGAAGAGTTTTTTGTTTGCAGTGGAAAGTCACAATAAAAAGTTACATTTTTAATATACATGCTATTGGTATAATGACTTAAATGTTAATAAATAAATGTCTCAAGTGTTCATTTTAATATATTCCTTTGGTTTTACTATGATCCCATGGATGAGAAGTTAGATACATCGGGGCCTGGGCCTGTGGTCTCTATACTTAAAGGCTATGTCTACACTGCAGGCTTCTTGTGCAAGAAGCTTTTTGTGGAAGATCTCTTCCACAAAAACTTCTTGCACAAACGCACATCCACACTGCAAAAGCACATCAGAAAAGTGATGTGTTTTTGCGCAAGAGACCGTCCACACTGCATGGACGCCCTCTCGCAAGAAAGCTCTGATTGTCATTAATGAAATAGCCGCTAGAGCACCTTTGCTTCTTTCGATGTTTTTTTTGCGCAAAAACAGCCTGTTTCCCGTCCACACACACCTTTTTGCACAAGAGCTTGTGCAAAAAGGAGTTATTCCTTGTAGAAAGAGGAATATTTGTACTGCAAAACCCCCTCTGTTCTATCAATTTACTGTAAATTTTCTTGCACAAAAATGCACTTGAAGTATGGACCCTTTGTGAGTTTTTGCACAAAAACAATGGGTTTTGCACAAAAACTCTGCCGTGTAGATGTAGCCAAAGTAGCCCGGGACTCTGTCATTCTAAGAGAGGGCCTGGATGGAAACATGTAATTGATGTTTATGATTACTTCAAGCCTTTTATCCCATTTGGAGAACCCATTTCATGTTGATTGGTTTTCCCACAAATACACACCTTAGTGAAAAGAACACAAGGCTTGGCTCTCCAGCATGCTGGAAGTTAGAGTTCCATACCTTAAGTGGACACTTCAAAGCCCATCCAAAATACAGTGAGGCAGAAGTTCTACTGAATGTACTTTTTTTTTCTTGTGGCTATAAAGTTTCTGGAAGGGTCTCTGATATTTACTTAGATATATAAATATCACTAGTTGAGCAAACTAATAAACAAACCCCTTAAGAGAGATCCACACAACTTTTTTCATCTCACTTTCCCAAACATGAGCCAATCATTTTTGAAGTTAGTGGCATTACATAAGTATAATGGAGGGCAGTAGCTGAGTTTCAGGGAATTTAGTGTATGGGATAGGCAAAACAACTCCCTTATTCAGAGACTGACTCGGCCCCTGGGATAAGCTCAGATACCCTGGAGAGCTGTCCTAATGTGATTCCACGGAGGATTCCTGCTGAGGATTATACAGTGGAAAATTGCCAAAACACTGGATCTCCCCCGTCATGTTTCCTCTCAGCCTAATATAGCCTGGCCCATCCGATGAAGGCTCCCTGGAACATGAGAGTATGCAGTGAATTTGAGCACCTGAGTTTGCAATATAAAATGTGTGCCAATACTGGTAATAACTTTCTCCATGACGTTACTTGGAGAGATGCCACAACAGAGATTGTACTAAATTTTGTTGACCCTTGAGACAACTTGAAGTATACTTAGTCAAAAAAATCAATTTTTTTAGTTTTGTGCTAAAAATGTTTGGGATTTGTTGGCAGCTCAAAAAAGTGTTTCAGGCTGGCTAAAATAACAGTGAAAATATGTTTGCTTTATAACCTTTTGGGTCATGGTTGAAGTGCTTGTCTGGGATGTGGGAGACCCAGTTTAAATCTCTTGTTTGGAGTAGTATCCTGAACTGAGCACTCTTAATAATCAGGCTATATGCTATTTTAGGAGGAGTTGCTTTGAATCTCTACTATTGAAGCTGGTCCGCTTTTCGAACTGCTCACATACTCCTTGGACAAAACAGTGAGAGAGCGAGTAGAAGAAAATGACTCTAGGTTGGTGATGATTAAGGCATTCACCTGGGAAAGGGGAATGCTGAATTCAAGTCCCTTTGCCACAGAGGATATTTAAGCTGGGGTTTCCCAAATCACACACAAATACCCTAAACCAATGGGGTACAAGTTATAATGGGAGAAACTCCTTCTGTCTTACTTCGCTGGCCTGCAAAAATTTTTTCCAAGAGGGAGAACTAAGTGGGTCAAATTCACAAAGCCTCAGGTCAACTAATCTGCACATTTTGGCAAATTAACTTTGTCCAAAAAAAGTCATAAGCTAGATTTCTAAGCAGCAAATGTTGCCTCTGATGTGCCCACATGGCTCCTGTTTAATTCAAAGGGAGCCCTGGGGCTATAAGCAAAGACAGCTCAGGATGGGAAACAGGCTGTCACATTCTGTGTTCAAATACATCTGAACAACAGTGCTAAACGTGGTGTCTTTTAAACCAGTGTTTTCAATTTTTTGGCAGCCCAATTGAAAATGGATGCTTGTGACCTCACAGAGCATAGGCTCAGGAGTTTAGAGGATGGGGGGCTCAGAGTTGGGATGCGGGGGTGAGGGCTGTTGAGTGGGGCCAGGAATGAAAGGATCATGGTGGGATGGGGCTGTGGGCTGGGGTAGAAGGTTGAGGTGCAGAAAGAGGTCAGGATTCTGAGACTACATCTAGACTACAGGCTTTTTTCGGAAAAAGCTTTTTTTGGAAGAGATCTTCTGAAAAACCTTCTTCCGAAAGAGAGCGTCCACACTGCAAAAGTATATTGAAAAAGTGACCTGCTTTTTTGAAAGGGAGTCCAGACTGAATGGATGCTATCTTACATGTAAGCTGTGATTGCTATGGACAGAGTGGCCACCCGGGCACTTGTGCTTTTTCCTCTTGCCTTTTCTTCCAAAAGAACACCCTCTTCCCCATCCACACCCGCCATTTTGCAAAAGAGCTCTTTGAGAGCTCTGAGTGGGCAAAGGAGGAGTTGCTGAATGCAGGCCCCCTGCTTTTCCCTGGGAGTGCCAGCCTGGGGTCACCCACAGGGTTGCCGGATCACAGATGTTGGCAGATGAAGGAAGTCTGGACTATAAAAGTCCAACCTGTAATGTTCTAGGTATCACTTAATTGAAGTATTGTGCCTTTAAAAATTGATGGTTTGGGTTCTATCAATCAATAGAACTTCCTGTTCTCAAAGAAGCACACCAATTACTGCCAGTCACTGAATAGAGCCAATCTATGACTCCACTGTAACAGCAAGTAACAGAATGGTTTTGTTATAAGAAAGCTGTATGGGGATTTATTTATAATATGATGACTTAAGTCTTATAGAAAACTCTAAAGGAGAGCAGGTAGGCTAAAGATTTATCACTAACATGTTTGCTAGGCAGGTACAGTAGATAAGTGACCAGACCAAATAATTGTAGTAGTGAATATGTAATCCAATTTTATTTTAATAGTGCCCTTCAACCCATATGTTGTTTGTACTGTCATCATGACAGTGTTGGTTCCAGAGCATTAGAAAGACACAAGGTAGATAAAGACCTCAAAAGCTTCTCTTTCACCAGTAGAAGCTGGTCCACTGAAAGATATTGCCACACTTTCCTTGTCTCTTTGCTACATAGCTGTGTGGTGAGGGAAGGTCAGGAGAGCTCATTCTTGCATTCTGATCCTAGGCATGGCACTAAGATCATTGGTTTGTCAGTTTCCACAACTGAAGGGCTGGAATATTGATAAATTGCTTCACAAATGTGAGGCAAGGCATACAAATGTTTCAATAGCACTATGGGATCTGAGCCAAAAGGTGCTGCACAGCATAAGTACCAATTATGGTGCAATGCCCTCCCCAGTGGGGGAAATAGAGAGCTGCTGAGAAAGGGCCCATAAAACCTTTTTCAGGTTCATCTTGGTATGCAGAGAGCCTCCTTCTCACTGCTCTGGACTTGGCCTAGAGTCCTAGGCTCATCTAGTCAATAAAGAGAAGATCACCATGAGCTGTACTAAAAAGTGGGAGGATGCCAGGGATGATAAAGGAGAGGAGTTGAGTTTCACCAATTTCTTTTTGCTCTCCTGCAGGGATCTTTCCGCCCCCTGCATTGAGCCTTACATCTCCATCACAGCTGCACCTGAAGAGAGAGAGTGAGGCTACGATTACACTACAGCAGGCTTCTTTCACAAGAACTGTTTTGTGCAAGAATTCTTGCGCAAAAGGTCTTGCACAAGAGCACGTCCACATTGCCATGTGCTTTTGCACAAGATGGCAGTGTGGATGCTCTCTTGCGCAAGAAAGCTCTGATGGCCATTTTAGCCTCTCGTGGGGAGAGGAGAAGCCTTCTGTTCAAGAGGCCCTCTGTTTCAACGCTTCACTGTAAATTTACTTGCGCAAGAATGTGCGTACAGTGTAGACGCTCCGCAGGTTTTTGTGCAAGAACAGTTGTTCTTACGCAAAAAGCCTACTGTGTAGACGTAGCCTGAGAGTGTCTGAGTCTGACTCTCTTTTCATCAAATTCCTTCTACATTTGTGAAGGGACAAGTTGTAGAAAAACTGTTCTGAGTATGTATTCAGGCCCCTAGCACAAGTCATTGCCAATACTGCTTTCCATGTTATTTTTAGGCATATCTAGTTCTGTTTGAGCAGGGAATTACACTTTCTAGCTGCTGTGTAGACATATTCTTATTGCTATAGCTATGTAGTCAGCTGATAATCTCTAGCTGAACCTTTAGCTCTGCACGTTATGAGTTTATCACCTGACTGGATCAGCTGCAGTTACTGGTGACCTGCTGCACTTGAGAGCATTGAGAGTTTGATGTTATTAAGGAGGAATAGCAGGCAATAAAGATAATGAGAAAAGGACTGCTATTTATAGGTGAAATTGAAATTGGGTCTTTTATCACTCTGTCATATACTTTTTTATAAATAAAACAACGGCTTCTTTATTTGAAGGATTTCACCAGCTAAACATTAATAGCAGTTTGAGAGGTGAGAAATAACAGAACCCTTATTTAACACTCTTAATTTGCTAGCATATACAGAATGACTAATTTTACTTGTTGCCTTTGAAATTTGTGGCTTGCAACCGGTGAGCTCTTTGCTAATTCCTGCTATACATGCAGCAGAGATTCTTCTAATGCAGGATATACAGAATTTTGATAAAACAAGGGTTTCATAAAATTATGGGAATAGATGATAGCCTATTACTAGGTTGATTACAGGGATGATGAGGGAGGTTTTTACTAAAAACCAGTGAAAAGCTTAACTAAACAGCTAGGTCATATGTGGTGTGCCTTGATGTGCTCCAAATTTTAGCTTAGGAGGACCACCAGAGGAAAGATTTTAAAGATGTGTCACCACTTCCTTTCACTAAGGTTACCCCTACCATGGAGAGGTTGTTCCGATATATCAGGGAAACAACAAGGAGCTATAAGACTTCATGTAGCCTATAGGTATCTACTCCTAGGCTGCATCTAGACTGGCCAGTTTTTGCGGAAAATCATCTGCTTTTCCGCAAAAACTTGCCAGCTGTCTACACTGGCCGCATGAATTTCCGCAAAAGCACTGAAGATCTGATGTAAGATTGTCAGTGCTTTTGCAGAAAAACTATGCTGCTCCCATTCGGGCAAAAGTCCCTTTTGCGCAAAACTTTTTTTTGTAGACAGCTGACATTTCTTTTCCGCAAAAAAGCCCCGATCCCGAAAATAACGATCCGGGCTTTTTTGCGCAAAAGCGCGTCTAGATTGGCCACGGATGCTTTTCCGCAAAAAGTGCTTTTGCGGAAATGTGTCCGTGCCAATCTAGATGCTCTTTTTCCGAAAATGCTTTTAACGGAAAATTTTTCTGTTAAAAGCATTTTCGGAAAATCATGCCAGTCTAGACGTAGCCCTAAAGTGCATCTATTCTTATCTCTCCCATACATACATACTTCTTCTATTCTCTCTCTCTCCTTCTCAGCACAGCTTTCATTTAATATTCAGGTATCTACTTAAATAGCTATAGCACAACAAAATCACCATTGTTGTGTGTAATCATCTTGAGCATTGTGTTTAATGACAGTTAGCTTTTTTTCTTACATACATGATCCTTTGTCTTCTATTGGGTTAAACTGATGTGGTTACTGGTCACATATGCATTGATTTCTGGAAGTTAAGAAACACACCGTTACTGGTCATACAGAAGTCCCTGGGAAAGACTGTCTGGCGGTTACTCAAGTCATGATGAAATGGATGTGTCCGTTTTAAACTCCTTTAATTGTTTATAAACAAATTTCCTGGTCTTTGGCTGGAAAGAGGAGAGTAGACTGAAGGAGTCCTTCAACTGCATTTCATATATAATAAAACTGATGAGGTAATTTTCCATTGAAAAGGAACTTTACCAGTGCTCAGTAGCAGATTAGAGAGCAATCATTTGGATGTGCTTCAAATGTAAAATTAGAAACTTGCTCTTATCTATATATCTGCAGATAGCACTGTGTTCTTTCCAAAGTAAAGAATGAACAGGTGCTGTAACCATTTCCTTAACACCTTGCATGCTGTACCTGGTTCCTGGTATAGGGCGCAAAACACAGTTCTGGAACTGTTCCACCAGCCTCGTAGTGCCTATGACCTTTGAAGGGCTGTGCTAATCCTCCAATGTGATCTCGTTTGGCTGCAGTACAAAAGCTGTAGCTGATGCAGGCCACGAAGGGAAGTTCATACAAGGAAGTCACTTTTTACAAAAATGGTTCAAAGTGGGAGCCCTGCATGCAGTGTTCCCTCCATTAACCCAGTAGCAGATGGGACTCCCTCCATTAATCTAGCCCTTCTGCTTTCATTCCCCTGCACCATTACTCCTGCAGCACTGATAGCCCACCTCCAAAAACCCATTCCAGCGCCCCCAACTTCGCCTCAATCTCCCTTTGGCTGTGTCCTCTATTTGGGAACTTGAAATAAAGAAACCCTAGAGGTTGCTTGGTTTCTGGAACTGGCAGGAGTGAGTCCATCCTACCAGCTGCCACCTGCTCTCAGAATTTGGACTTGGCCCTGGGCTCATGTGGACAAGTTCAGAGCTTGGGGCATGGTTTCAAGCCCAGCAGTCAAAGGGGTAAGACAGAGGAGCCATGGGGTGGTTCCCTCTGTGCACAGGGAGTGGGGGAAAAATGACCCAGTTGAAGTGGCAGGTTCCTGGCAGGTGAAAGGGTGTGACCAGGATGTTGAGAGGCCTATGGGATAAGTACTGTGCAGAGCACCTCAGGGAGCATCTCATGGCAGCCAAGCTCCATGGGCAGGGAGGGGCTGGCTCCAGGGTGCATCACTGAGCAGGGCCAGGTTCCTTTGGGGTACAGGCAAGAGAATGTTGGGGAACACCCAGATGTGCAGAAGTGGCCAGGCTCAGGGAATAGGGCAGGGAGGGCTGCTGAACAACCAGCCAGTACCTCAGCTCCCACGACATGAAGAACCAGGGACCCAAGCAGACTCCCACCTGCTTCCAGTCTGCTAGATTCTGGCAGGAGATGATCATTTTCAAACAGTGGGGTGCAGGCACCCTTCTAGGAAGGTTCACTCCACAATTTGAAGACTTGCATGCTAAATCAGAAGCAGAAATTTAATCACTTTTATTGGTGCAAATTTGATAAGTCGTCTCCAGTGCTAAAATGCTTGGTTATGGCCCTGGCTGTACCACAAAATCACATACATCTGGGCAAAGTGGATGTAAATGCCATTATGAGTTGGTGTGAGTGAAGAATTCTGGCTCAGGAAATTGACAGACTGTGATGGGGTGTATCAGCCCCACACTGGGGAAGCAAGGCCTAACCAGGCTCACCTGGCTGAAGAAGTCCATCCCCCACAGCCATGCTGTACATGCTTGGACTGCAGCCCAGGTATAAAGGCCTGGAGAGAGGTTCAGTCTGAGATCGCTGCTGAGGTGGAAGGAGGTACTGCCAGAGCTCCTGCAGGTAAACCGCCAGAGAGACCGGACCTGGAAGCCAGCCAGCGAGACACCAGTGATACAGCAGAGGATCTGGAGAAAGAACCCTGGAAGGAGTCCAGAAGAGGTTGGTAGGAAGAAGCCCAGGGCAGGAGATTGTATCCCAAGGAGCTTGGCATGTTGCAGAGGGACCATGCCACTGCTATTAGGGCCCTAGGCTGGGACCGGGCAGAATAGGGAGGGCCCATTACCCCCTCCTCAATCCCCACAACCCATGAGCCCTGTATTTATTGCTACAGACTCTAGCTGCTAGGTTGCATGGCCCCCCAGAGGCAGGGCCGTGGATTTGGAACAACAGTGGAGTTATGGTACATGTGGGATTGGGGGTGTGGTTTCCAGAATCCCAGAGACTTGACAGTTCCCCCAAGGGAGGCATGAGCCACTCCATGACACAGACCCTTTGAGGAGTAAGTGACTGCACAAGATAAGGCATAGTGAAGCAATCCAGTTCTGTGTGATGCTGCACATGGTGAATTCTTGGGAAAAATTAAATTGATACTTTTTTGCAGTCAAATTTATGCAAAGTACACTGATGGAAGCTAAATGCTGCAAGGCAGTAATGTTCTTAATGCTGTCAAGAAAGGAAAAGACTCATTCACAACTGAGGCTACATCTAGACTGCACTCTAAAATCAAAAACAGATACGCAATTTTTTGATTTAATTTCTAAAGCGGCTATTTCAAAATTTGGCAGGTCTACACGGTGCCAATTTTTTAAATAAAGTGCTCTTTCAAGCCATCCCTTATTCCTCATAGAATGAGGTTTACAGGGATGGCGAAAGAGCACGTCCATTATTTCGAAAAAAAATTCAAAACAGCGGACGCATTCCTTGGATGTGATGTTGCTATTTTGGGATACTTCTGGTATCCTGAAATAGCAATGCAGTCTAGACGTACCCTCTGTGGGAGATATGCGAGGAAAAAGAGGGCTAGCACTTCATGTTGCACAGCAATCTGAGTAACACTAGGCAATTCCAGGGTTAGTAAATGAGTTGCTGATCCAGGAATGTATTAGGAATAAGATCCATCAAGCAGTGCATTTACTGGGGATCATGGCATTTTTCTGATGACAAAAGCCACTAGCCTTTCTGTCTCATTACATTACCTGCATTGACCAATACTTGCCTGAAAATTTGCTTCCACACATGTTCGTATCTGTTACTGCTATGATGTCCTAAGAGTCCATTGCTCCTGTTTGTTTGCTGTCTGTGCATGGCCCTGGATTACATAGCTGGGCCACAGGTCTCTCTGAGTAAGCAGCTGAGACAGATCCATTTTTGATTCCTTGGTAAAGATGTGAGCCTCTAATCCTTGGCGCTTTGATCAACTCCACTCTTTGAAACCTCGAGTGGCTAGTCACTTCCTGGTACTGACCTGAGCTAAGCAAGGAGACTTGGTATAAAACGTTATTTGCTAAGCAAACGAGAGAGCTGTGAACATAGAATTATAGAAGATTGGGGGTTGGAAGGAACCTCAGAAGGTCATCTAGCCTAGGGGTGGGGGATCTTTTTTGGGTCAGAGGCCACGGACCCCCACAAAAAAAATCAGTTGGAGGCCACATGCAAGTGAGAAGCCCCCCAAAAAATTCCTCACTGACCTAGCCCCCAAGTGAGGAGGAAAAACCCCCCTCACAGTTGTGGCCCCCAACTGAGAAGTGGGTGGTGGGAGGGGAGCATTCACCTCACTACCCTAAAGCTCCACCCAGTGCCTAGGGGGATCTGGGGTAGTAGATTTTATGGGGCCCACCTAAACTCTAGAGTGGGGCCAAAAATGAGGGGCTCAGGGCGTGGTACAAAGCTGGGGGGGTGTAAGATCTGGGCACAAGGTAGGGTATAAGGTCTGGGTGGGACACAGGGTGCAGAAACAGCTTGGGAGAACAGGTGCAGGGTCTGGGCAGGACATAGGGTACAGGAGCAGACTGGGACTGTAGGGTCCAGGCAGGAGGGAGGGTGCAGCAGTGGGCTGGGGTGGCAAGTCTGTGAGGGAGGGAGGGAGGATGCATGGCTCCTGTGGCGGGGGGTTGCAGGATCTGGGGCAGAGGATGGGGGCATGGGCGCCTACCTAGCACAGCTGTGGGGGAGGGAAGGTACTCATGTGGCTCCATGCAACTCTGTGCGCTGCAGGACACTACCCTTGCTGCTCCCATTTGCCACAATTTGGCTAAAGGGGGTGGTGTCTGCATGGAGTGCTTCCGTGTAGCATGTAGAGCTGCTTCCCTTCCTCTCCCGCACATACCACCACCACCAGGCAGAGATTGTGGGCTGGACTGGGCCAAAATTTGTCTGGATTGGGCCTGTGAGGCTCAGATCCCTCCTCACAAGCAACAAGCCGGGTTTGGTGCTCCAGTCGTGGTGTGCCCCACCTTAATGTGTCTGGAGTGCCAGCACTGGCTCGCGCCCCTGCAGGGATTGGAGGGACTCTGAGCCTCATGGGCCAGATCAAAGCAAGCCACGGCCTGGTGGAACCAATCCCAACTAAATCAAAGACAAGGCTTTGTCAAGCCTGACCTTAAAAACCACTATCTCCCTAGGTAAAATATTCTAGTGCTTCATAACCCTTCTAGAGAAAAAGTTATTTCTAATATCCAATCTAGACCTCTCCCACTGCAACTTTTTTCCTTGTTCTGTCATCTGCCACCACTGAGAATAGCCTGGCTCCATCCACTCTGGAACCCACCCCCCCTTCAGGCAGTTGAAGGCTGCTATCAAATCCCCTCCAGAGGTATTATTTCAGATTTTGGTGGGGAGGGGCTGCTTTAACCACAATTCCATTCCAGAGGCTACTTAGACAGCTGAAAACTCCTGGGTTATTCTGCAGGTGAAAACTTAGAAATTAACTGACAGGAAGTGCTCCTTTTTCTTGTATAAAGAAAAAAATATAATAAATACCCATTAAAGCCATATTTTAAGTTTATTTGTAAATTTAGAACAATCAAGAGCAAGATATTTCCAATCCCAAATCTTGTCAGATATGCAGCCTTAACACAAGTTTGATACTTTGTATGCTATCTTTAGTAGAGAGAATAAAATCTGCGTAAAATGTGCTTAGCCTTGCAATTATTGTTGTTTTTAAATGTCTTATGGTCCAAACTGTGAAGAGGAGAATGAGAGAATTAACTTCTTCCAGGAATGTTTAAAAGTAAATGAATTACTGAAAAACAAATAACATTCCCGATACCAGCTAAACTAAAGCAATGGACAACACCATGGTCTCATCTGGGCTGGGGGAAAAAAAATCAGCAAAAATAGAATTGCCAGATTTCTACTAAATCAATAGTCCACAGTCATTTAAACAACAAACAGTAGCCCAATTTATTTAAATAATTTCTTTATTACCACATTGGTCTTTACCTTTAAAAAGAACCACTATCTGAGAGTATAATTAAATGATGGATGTTGGCAACATAGATCTATAACAAACAAATTTTATCAGCCAAATCTTGGCTTGGGTTTATTTATGTGCACTGAATGGTTTATGCAAATAGTTATGAATAAATGCAAAGGATTGGAAGGAGGTTCCTAATGTGTTGCTCTAAAGATTTGAGAGTATAAACATCATCTCTATGACATTCACTGAAGGTATACAAGTTTGTGAGACTCTGTCACCCTCAGAAATGTTAAGTAAACAGGAGCTAGGATGACTTACCAGTTGGAAGAGGAGGAGGACATACAGCACAGCAGACACATAGCTGCCAAATGACTGGCTACTTAGGGTAGCATGTATTTGTATCTGCCCATATAAAAGACCAGCAGCTCCTTGAAAGGGGCTCTGGGGAGAAGTCCTAGTGCAATTGTCAGCATGCTGAGGAATCCACACTTGTGTGTAACAGGCCATATAAGCCCTACTCCTAACTAGATCCAAAGCCCATTGTAATCAAAGGAAAGACTCTCACAGACAAGTGGGACTAATGGAAGAATAGGTGGCCACCCTGGGGTATTATCATTCCATCTCCCACCCCAAAAAAATCCCAAAAACTGGAGAGCTGGAAAAAATGGGAAAGTTTAAATGTAATTTAAGCACTATTTGTGGTGTGACAGTTCTGTTTTTCATTGACAGCAGGGAAAGTCCCCAGGTGTCATTCTTTAGCTCTGCTGCTCTTGCAGTGAAGCACTGAAACATCCAAAGCTGGGCTAATTTGAATGTTCATGGGGCAGCAGGCCCCTCCCCTGCCTGAGCAGCCCTACTAGAGCCAGGAGGAGCTTGTTCCTCCAGCCTTTGTAACATAGCAACCTGTCAGAATGAGGGCAGATCATGATGAAATCTGCCTCAATTATCTTCTGAGCTTCCTTCCCCACCCACCACTCCCTGAGCCTGCTTGTCTCAAAGAATTTGAAAAAAGTGTTGAAGAATCTCCCAGCCCTGCTATTGGATCTGCCAGATACACCCCGGCATTCCTGTTGATAGAGGAAGGAATAGCCAGCAGGGGACGGAGGGATGAACGGCCTTTTCAGTGTGGCCGAGCCTGGGGAGGTGGGAAAGTGGAGCCAAGATGGCACCAGCATCTCAGGAGCTCTGATTCTAACCAAGCTGCTCCTGGTTTCAGCCCAGAGCCAAGCAGCAGTTTGCATTGATTGGGTCTTCTGTTTTGCATGATGAGCCTGCAAACTTCTTTTCACTCCCATGAGCAAAGGTGAAGGGGAGATGAATCCAAGAAAGCTGCCTGCATTGCTTTCACTCATGGCTAGAGGAGAGGCAGGAGACCGTTTCCTCCTATAAGAGGCCCCCCACCCCTTTTCCACCTAAATGGCACCCTTGTCTCCCTCAACCTTCTCTTCTGCAGACTAAATAAACCCAGTTTCTTCAGCCTCTCCTCAAAAGTCACGTCCACCAGTCCTCTAATAATTTTTGGTTGTCCTCTGCTAGGCTCTTTCCAATTTGTCCACCTCCTTTCTGTAGCAGGGGAACTAAAACTGGATGCAGTACTTCTGATGTGGCCTCACCAGTGCTGAATAGAGGGAATCATCTCTTCCCTCAGTTTGCTGGTAATCTCCTACTAATGCAGCCAATGCGCCATTAGCCTTCTTGGCAACAGGGGGTATTATTGATTCTTCTCCTCTGTAATGCCCAGGTCCTTTTCAGAGTCAGTTAACAGGAGAGTTTCAGAGGGAATGAGAGAGGCTCTCCTAGATTTAGCTGCATGGGTGATTTCAGGATGTCCAGCAAGGGAACAAACAAGAATAACTGGAATTTTTTGTGAGTATAAATTTGCACTGCTGGGTATTTTTGAAAGCTAGTGGAATGAGTCCCCTGACTGGAATATTAAAATCAATGGCTCTATCACCTTTTTAAGAAGAATGGAGTGGGAAAAAAGGAAGGGGAAGTGGGACTGTGTCAATGGCATTACCTGTATCCAAGTCACAGTTAACACAGCAGAAAATGATCTTGGAAGTTTACAGGTAGGTAGAGAACACAGTAGTGTGATGTTCGGGGGTGCAGTCTAGACCAGTGAGGTTGTGTCACTACCTGTCCTGTACTCCTGGGTGCACTCAGCAGAGAAGCATAGAAGCCCCTGAATGTCTGTGTGCTATGCAATCCCAGTTCAGTGCTCCGACTCCAGCAACATGCCTGCAACTCCCACTGTAATCTCAATCGCTGACTTATTTTTTGCAAGGTGATCCCATACATACTGCCCAACCTGAATGTCCCCAAAACCATCTGTCATGGAGTGTCCTGGCATTGCCTACAGAAGTTAAATTCACGGTTCCCTTTTAAGAAACTGTACATCAGCAACATACCACTTTACTGGAGTTGACAAACACTCTCTTCCAATCACAAACATTTGATAATGGGCATGTCAGCCTAGCAGAGAAAAAGGATAAACAGACCAGAAAGAAGGTGTAAATTTTTAAAAGTAATATTAACCATTAGAAAGGGTCTTGATGGCTTCTCCATCACTGACCATTTTAAAATCAAGATTGACAATTCTTTGGATGTTTTTTCCAAAAGAGATGATTTGGGAGGCGTTGTAGGGCCTGTATTATACAGGAGGTCAGACTCGTTGAAAATCATCCCCTCTGGTGTCTTGGAACCTCTGAGCCCTTAAAATAAATGTAGTTGCGAAAGGCAAGGTATTTCAATCTATAGGACATGTGAAAAATGTGCTGATGGAATTGAGGCCTGGTCCCATGCAGTTACTTATCTATATGATGTGCTAGTGTGCACTAGCCGGGGCACAAATTACATCTTGTGCACTAACTATACACATGAAATTCCCCAGTGAACACTGACATAATGCAGTTTTGAAATGAGACTTTGTCAGTTGTGCACTAGTGTAAGAAGGGACTGAATCAATGGTTCCATTATAGCCCACTGGAAGGGGAAGTTGTGTTATGTAATACCAAATCCATCACAAGTCTAACGGGAGCAGTGGTCGGCAGCCAGCCAGCCAGTGGGAGCAGCAAGTGGGCAGCATTGCCACATGCTTAACGAGGGGAGAAGTTATGAATTCTGGGTCTCTACTGACTGGCCAGAACTGGGAATGGGGTATTTGAAGAGTGTGGGAATGGCAACTTGCTTACAGGTTTCTCTGTTTATGTGTTTCCATAGATTAATGCTAGATTACTGTTGTTAAAACAGATTGTTCCTATCTCCAATTTCATGCTTGTGAAAGGGGACGAATTACCCTTAAAGGCACCCAGTGGGTGGGTTGAAATTTGCCCAGTTTACTGGGGGGGGAGGGGAAGAGGGCTGAGCCAGTTTGGTTATATTGTTGACCCCCCTAGATACTAAACCCAGCCCTTCTGGTTGCCAACTGTTATGGGAAGAAGAATTACACTAGGAAACTTTTGGTATGCATAGTGCCAGCCAGTACAGGTTGAACCCCTGCCCCCCAAAATCTAGGACTCTCTAGTCTGGCAACATCCGTGGTCTGGCAAGGCCATGGATGCCACAGATCCAAGAGTGGGGTCTGTGGAGTCCCAGCTGGGTCAGTAGCAGCTAGACAGGTGAACCCCAGTGTTGGCCAGGCCTGACAGCATCTGGGAACCTCTGCCCCAGCTGGGGAACCTCTGGAATCAGCAGTGTCAGCAGGCACCAGCCGGGGAATCCTGTGAATTCCCCAGCAGCAGCGGGACCATGCAATGGCCCAGGAACTCAGGTGGCAGAGCCAGGCAGCAGCTGGGAGTCCCAGCCCCAGCAGGGAAATTCCTGGTGGCAGTGGGGCCGGTTTGGTGGCCCCGGCTGGAAACCCTCAGGAACCTCCCCAGCAGTAGCAGGTTTGGCAGCCACCAGGCAGCCCTGGCCAGGAAGCCCCCAGTGGCAGCAGGCAGGGAGCCCTGGATGGGCCAGAGTTAGTGGAACCCCAGCCTTGAGAGCTTCACGGAGAGGAGCCGGCTGCAGGGCAGCCAGCAGTGGAGCATTGAACTCACTGGTCCAAGACTGCTAATGTTCCAAGGGGGGTGGACCAAGGAGGTCCAACCTGTAGATTGCACAATAACTAACACATGATGTAGCCAAGGCCTGAATCTACACCTTATCTTTATTAGAATTATCCTTAACTTTATTAGAAGCTGGCTCAGGCCCTTTGTCATCAGGGATAAAAAGTACTTCAGTGCTGTGACTTCCTGCTGGTTTAACCTGACAGTATGATGAAGCAGAAGCTTCTGTAGTGTTTGCACCACACAGCTTGATAGCAGGAAATGTATGTTCTATTCCCTGCTCTACTTGTACTTTGTGAGCAAGTTGCTTAACATTTGCAACATGATTAGGGCCCCACTTGCTAATTTCATAACATGGCTACAACAGATGTAGAAATAAGTTAATGTTCAGATGTAAGATTACTCTTTCACCACAGATAATTGTGCAATTTATGAAAGACGAGTTTTGCAAAACAAATTCACATCACCCATGACCAGTCCTTAAGCTAAAAGTTTAATCTATTTGTTTTTCTTTAAGAAGCTGGTAATGAGCAACTGGAATAGCCAATGACATAATCAGCATGTAAACTGGAGTACTTTAGGCAAACATTAGCTGGTATAAGGTCAGCAAATGTACAGCTGTAGCCAGGTTTGAAATATATGGATTACAGCATCAGAGTCGACAAACCAGAGAGAAAACTTTTACACAAGTCACGTGCTAAGAGAGATTGCAGTCAGTTCTCTTCTAAATGTTAGAACAAATATCAAACAGAATAATTGTCTGTCCCAAATCTTCCCATTCCTTCACAATCACAGTAGATAGTTTCACAATCTTGCCCAGCCCCCAGAGTTGCAACTTACATACCTTACTTGATTCCCCTCTGTCCTGTACCATCATTTTCAAGCAATTACTAAAACTTGTCTTTTCTTCCTTTTTGAACAGACCCAAAATCTGTCCCATCTCTTCAATTCCTGCTGCCATGTTCACATCTTGATAATCTTCACCTGCCCTACTATAGCCTTCCCCACATAACCTCTGATTTATCTGAAATACTCCAGCCAAACCTCTCTCTCATACCACCCCAGCCACATTACTCCTTTTATCATTCCTTACCTATCAGTTTGTTTCTTCATCCTCCATTTCAAAGCGCTGTCCTTAACTGTATCTCTTAACTCTTGTTGAAATCCCAAACTTTACCAATTCACCTTCCTCCCTCCCACCTTTTCCATTTCTCCCATAATTCCCTTCTGCCTCCATTTATGCTTCCCCTTATGCCTAGAATAGCCTCTAATCCTGTATGTCATGCACATTTCACAATGATCCTCTAATTATTTTTAAGCCAGAAAAAAAATCCCCTTCCCCCTTGACAAAGAGTCCTGGGTAGAGTAGAACGATGCATAATGTACTGCCCACGAAACCAGCGGCAAATATAGGGCAGGGCGAGCGGGGCGGCTGCCCCGGGCCCTGCGCTTCAATAGGCCTCGCACCAGCGCTAGGGGCGGACTGGCCCAGCAGGATGCCAGGCACTCCCCGGGGGGGCTGTCCGCCGAAGGGCCGGCCGGCAGCTGCTGGAGGAGGAAGGGGGGGGG
>JANRFK010004149.1:71856196-71872143 GCA_030068395.1 Apalone spinifera
CCCCCCCCCCCCCCCCCCCCCCCCCAGAGTTGCTGTAATTTACAAATGGCCATAATGGCAGCTGAACATATCTGGACTGCAGTAGCACTTAAACTCCTCCTCCCTGGGGACTCCTTCCTTAAAGATAGACCAGGCTGCCGTGAACGATAATTCTTTTATGCTGATGGAGGGGCACAATGGGACCATAACACAAAGGATGATCTGGCCTATGACTCCTCCACCAACCAGACTACTTAGAGTACAAGAACAGGAACCATTTCCCATGATCTTATTTTCTATCCCTTGTGTTGGAACATAGGGTCCTTCTTGCTGACTGCTAGCCAAGGAACACCATCCAGCTCAAGGGCACTTCCCTTATGAACTATCACAGGGAGAAAATGGGACCAGTAAGGTGAAGAGTCTTAGCCCCAAGTCAGTCATGGAAAAAAAGGCAAAAGTATCATGAGTCTCCAACATGTGATTTTATTTATAAATTTAAGAGAGGCACAGTCCCTCGTATCAGCCTAAGTTTTGGTTAAATACTGAACATGCATTTCTGAAGTCTGGCTCTAAAAACCACACCCACAACAAGATCAGTATTTGGACAAGGACACAGAAATTCTGTTGACACTGTAGCACAGAGAAAAGGCATTATAAAATTTTGCAAGCCACTTTAATCCAGAGCAAAGCACCTCCCCCAAATATCATATACTTCATTTTTCAGAACAGAAATAAGAATGATACATTATTCAAACTGATACAAAATGTAATAATTGGCTTGTTGGCATAGAAGTGCTGTAGCAGTTGCTGTCATCTTGGTGCTGTATTGTTTCAGATTATTGTGTCAGTCATAAGGGTTAGAAGGTGCATGGCTTTGAAATATCAGGAGTTTTCAGGATACCCCCTTTTGCAAGGTTGTTATTGAAACTTGATTCCTTGAGCCAAAGGCAAATCCTTACCGTAGTTGATTGTACTGCAAGAGAAACAAGAAGAATTTAGAAAGTAGACTTGGTCACTGAAATCAATTACACTAATCATTTCATGTACACAAGACTTTAAGGCAGTTGCCAGTTTTTCTTATACCAAATGCATGGTGAAAAGTCATTTTTGCTAGTCTCTATTATGTAGAAGTTTGATTGCATCCCCTTAACTACATCCTCTCCACCAGACTGAAGAGAAGATACAATCCTCCAGTCTGCCACAACACTCTTGGTTGGACACAGATGATGTCTTTCAAATTATTTCTACTACTAAAAGCCACTTCTACTTCTTAGTCTATACAACATAGGCCTCCTCCTCGAGAAACAAAGTTGTTAGTTATTGTCATGCAAGTTTAGGACATGTTTGCTACCGTCTATTCAATAATTGCCTCCTAAAAATGGACAGTCAGAGAAATTAAGTATTTACCTATGTACTTGCCATTGTTAATAGTGGCCTAACTCTGTGGAGATCACCTCACAGATTTCCTTACAAAAATCACAGCAATTATATTTTAACTTAGTCAAGTTGAAAATCATAGAAATGTATCTATTTAAAAGGGCAAGTTTTGGATGTTTTTAATACAGGATGGAACTCCCTGGTCTAGCAACCTCAGGGCCTGATTGGTCCTAGATGAGGGATTTTGCCTGACCAGGGAAAGTCTTTTCTGGGGCCCCCAGCCATTGCATGCAGCCCCTCCAGCCATGGTCTTGCTGTCAGCCCCCAACCGGCTTCCCCCTGCTGCTGGCCCCTACCAGCCCCACCGTGGCAGCCCAAATGCCACACATGCAGTCCCAGTGCTGAGCTCCCAGCCCCACGGGGCAGCCCCCATTGAGGTCCAGCTGTGCCACTGGGCAGCAGCCCTGCTTGGGCTTCAGCCTCGCTGGGCAGCTCCACCAGGCAGCAGCAGGGCTGCTAGGCTCTTTGTTGCACCACCGAGTGTCAGTCCCACTCCCGGGTCCTTGCACCACCACCAAGGCAGCCCCACAGGGCTGCCTCGCTGCTTCCTAGTCCTGTTGTACCATTGGGTGGCAGCAACAAAGCTGCTGAGCTCCTGATTGTGCTGCCACACCAGGGATGTTGCCAAACCAGAGTCCCAGTTAAGAGAGGTTCAACCTGTACCTGAGCACCTTCTTGGAAGAATACATCTCCTTTTTATTCTTAACCAATTACAAGTAAACGTTTATCTCCTGCTCTGTAATAATCAGCAAATTCTTGTAACAAATAGTTCATCTCTGTGGCTCTTTGGGCATTCTAGCCAATAGAGAGACCACTGACTAATCTCTCAGATTGTTACTAGCTAGGAAGCTCCAATAGTACCCTTGCTACCCCTGAGAGACTATTACTGCTGCTGTGGGAAGTTATCTTGCAACTGAAGATATATACAAGGTATTAACTTTAGCAAGTTGACCTATACATTTATATATTGATGTGTATATAAAATATGTAAACCTAGCTCTTACCAAGTGGATCTTCTCATGTACAGTTTCCATGAATCACTACCAGATTCTCTTCCACCACCAGTATGCTTTTCACCACCTTATTAAAAAAAAAAAAAATTCATCAGGGCTAGAAGCTGCTTTGTGTTTACTTATGCTCATCTACTTCAAACAAATTTATATTTGTCCTGTAGGAGGAGGAGTTTGTTTTTTAACAACACAAGTTTAGTTAAAACTCAAAGTAGTAAACAAGCTGTTCTCCCCCCGCCCCAATTTATAAGTGAAAGAGACCCCCAGCTCCCCATACTCAGACTGAAAATCCTGGCCTTCATTCACTTTCTCTCTGACTTCCTGTCGTGAACTGTATTATATGAATGGTTGGTGTAAGAGCAAAGGTATGGCAGTTTTATTTTGTTGCAGGGTGGTGAGGTTTAGGAGAGAGATGTGCAAGAAGGGAGTACTACAGAGCCCCTTAGGAAGAAATGCAGTAGCTAGCATAATCTCAAAGCCATTTTTCTTATGCATTCTGCAATTGGAATTGTGTGTTTAATAGTTAGTGCTTTCAGCCCAGTGAGATGTTGTGACCCTAAGCTATGAGATCTTTTCTAGCATACCCATGAAGGTATTTTGAGTTACCTTTCATAGCAGTAAGCGTTTCATATTCTATCCTTTCATCAAATAAAGTTTAGTTTTTAATGAAAGAAATTTTCCCACTGGTTAAATTCTAGTCTCTGCTACACTAGCATAAATGCTGAACAGCAGCATATATTTCCATAGAAACTGGGCAGATTTTGGCCTTAAAATCAATTAAGTAGTCTTAAAATGGCAATGCTTTGACTAATCTTTACCAGAAGATATGAAAGAAAATACAGTGATCATAAGAAAATTTTTTTTTTAAAATTTAACCTTAGATTTATACCATAGGCCTTATGGTTGTAGGATATGATCATCTAAAAGTAACTTAAGAATCACCACAGTGGATCAGACCATTGGTTCATATAGTGCAGCATCTTGTCTTCTGACAGTGGCCAGTGCCAGATGCTTCAGAGGAGCAATGATTGAATGATCCATGCTCTATAGTCCAGTTCCAATTTCTGGTAGTTGAAGGTTCAGAGACACAGAACATGAAGTTGTGTCCCTGATTATCTTGGCAAATAGCCACTAACAGTCCTATCCTCCATGGACTTAGCCAATTCTTTTTTAACCCTGTTCTACTTTTGCCCTTCACAACATCCCCTGACAGGCTGACTGTGTGTGGTATCATGAAGCACTCTTATTTTTGTTTTGAACCTGCTTCCTATTAATTTTATTTGCTGACCTCTGGTTCTTACATCATATGAAAGATCAAACAACACTTCCTTATTCATTTTCACACCAGTCATGATTTTGTAAGATCTCTATCACATCCACCCTGCCTCCAATCATCTCTCTAAGCTGAGCAGTCTTGTTTCTCTCTCTCTCTCCTCAATCCCTAACATTTTCCCCCTTCACTGTACTTTTTCCAATTCTAATATTTTTTCTGCGATGTTGTGACCTAAGCTACCCACAGTATTCAAGGTGTTGGCATGCCATTGATTAATGGAGTAGCACTATGATATTTTCTTTCCTTAAAGTTCTGAACATTGCAGCAGAGTTAAAGATAACACATTGCGTGGATGTTTTCAGAGAACTGTCCACAATAACCAAGATCTTTCTTTTTAGACCTATCATTTAGTATGTATAGTTGAGACTGGAAAATATAATGTGCAGGGCTCGACAAATTAGTCACGCAATCTACTCGCCCAGGGCAAATAGATTTTAAGCCGGCACAGCTCCGCAGCATGATCAGTGCACGCGCAGCACAGTCTGTGCATGCTCAGCGTGCCAAACTGCATGGCTGGTGAGTGAGGCTCGCAGCAGCTTGTCAAGCCTTGATAATGTGCTTTTACTTTGCATTTATCAACAGTGAATTTTATCTACCATTTTGTTGCTCAGTTTCCCTGGTTTGACCGATCCTCTTATAACTATTGGCAGTCAGCTTTGGACTTCATTATTTAAGTAATTATGTATTGTCTGCAAACTTCGTCACCTCATTGTTCACCCCTTTTTCAAATCATTTATGAATATGTTGAACAGCACTGCTCTCAGTACAGATCCTTCAGGGATCCTATTTACTTCTCTTCCTTATGAAAACTGACCATTCTTTTCCTATCTGTTTAACTAATTACTGATCCATGAGAGAACCTTATCCCATGACTGCTTACTTTACTTAAGAGTCTTTGTAAAGGCCTTCTGAAAGTCGAAGTACATTGTATCAACTAGATCATTCCTGTTCACATACTTCTTGATGCCCTCAGAAAATTCTTAGATTGGTGAGGCATGATTTCTTTATACAAAAACCACATTGACTTTTTTTTTTTTTTTTTTTTTTTAAAAACACCCATATTCATCTATATGTCTGATAATTTTGTTCTTTACTATAGTTTTAACCAATTTGCCTGACTCAGAAGCTAGGCTTACAAGCCTGTAATTGCCAGGATTACCTCTGGAGCCTTTTTAAAAAACCACACACACACACACACACACACCCACCCCCCTCTGGTACAGAGGCTGATTTACATGAGAGTTTACATACTAGAGTTAGCAGTTCTACAATTTCATATTTGAGTTCCTTCAGCACCCTGAGGTGAATACTATCTGGTCCTGGTGACTTAACTACTGTTAAATCTATCAATTTGTTCCAAAACATCAAGGTAGAAAAATGTAATTAACGTACCAAAAGCACCTCCAATTTCAGCCCCACTGGTTGGAATGTTGACATTTACAACACCACAGTCTGATCCCTTAGGCCTGCCAGCAAAGATAGACAAGCAATGTGATCTTCTATCTGGAGTCACACAATAAGAAAGAGAACCCGGTATTGTCTTTAAGAGAAGATTTAATATTGAAAAGTCATGTTTGACTCTGTGTGTGCAGATTTACGACAAAATTAGACAATCCTGTGTTTTAGAGAGAAAAAATAGAGTTATACCCAAGCCAGCGGAAAATCCTGCCCAAATCCTTGGTGAAGATGCTGCTAGAGAGACCTTGTTTTACTTCATTATTCCAAGCAAAGGCCTCTTCTTCTGTCTAGAAGAAATTATATAAGTAGTTATGCCAGGACTACTGATGACAGAGCGAATGCCACAGAAAGGCGTTGTGAACAAGGGAATGCTAACAAACTAGCACTATGTTAATCACATGGCAAAGAGCTATATACCTCTTTGCATTCCTGCATACACTGGCTGTACAGAAAGGCAACAGCAAAGAGCTTTTTTCCCCCCAATCTATGCAAGAGTCATCTACAGTCCTCCCATTTTTTAACGCTGGGTGCTCTTTAAATAAAATATAGATGCATGCATACAAAACAAAGTCCTGAGTCATGCTGGATAGCCCTAAGTTGAGAACCATAATAATTGAATAATACATGAGGACAGTTTCATCAACATGGCACATACATGAAAATCTCTCTCTCTGCCTCCCCCTCAATTTAACATCCAAGATGCATGCACTATTGAAAGAACACTGGACCAAAGCTCATTTAACTTCTCCTGGTTTTTTTTTTTACCTTGAATTTCAGCACATAAAGAATGGGGGCAAATGTCTCAGTATGCACGATGGATGCATTATGGGGAAGGCCAGTCACAATTGTTGGCTCAACGTAGTTGCCAGGGCGATTTAGAACCTTCAAAACACAGAAAAATCATGATATACTGGTTGTCTGAAGTAATAACATGGCTGTTGCTTCAGAACTAGGTACACTTAGCAAATCCCATTCAGTAGTTTGGATGAAGTAACTGTACAATGAGAAAACAGAAGAAGATCTTCTATGAGTAGCTAAACTGAACCCACTGTACCAAGTGCTATTAATTGCATATCCAAAATTAAAGAGCACAATGTACAGCATTACAAATAAAATTATACATACAAAACCAAACTGCAATAGTGACCCTACAGACAGCAAGGTAGGCTTCCCGCTTTCCTTCTATACTATGATTGGCAAGCAGGGAAGATTAGTGACTGCGTTCCAATTGCATGAAGGTGGAGATAGACTCATAGACCAAGACCAGAAAGGATGATCATGTTCATCTAGTAAGATCTCCTGCATGTTGCAGGACCTTATCCTCCCACTCCTGCAATGGGCCCCTACCCTCTAGCTGAGTTACTGAAGTCCTCAAATAATGATTTAAAGACTTCACATTACTGATATACTAGCTCACACCAGCCAGTGACCCATGTTTCAGAGGAAGTTGAACCCCCCTCATCTCCCAGTTGCTGCCAATCTGAACTGGAAAAATTTCTTCCCTACTCCAAATATAGTGATCAACTAAACCCCGCATGTGGATAAGACCCCCAGAAAGAGACTTGAGAAAGATGTGTGTGTCAGGGAAGAGATTTCAAACATCCAAATGGAAGGCCTGGATAAGACCTTATTATCCTGCTTCATGGAGATGCTGCATGACTCAGGATGATGTTCATAGCCCTTATCCTTGTGTTTCAGTGAGTACGGGAGCCCAGAGCATGGAGGAGAGGGCAGGTGCTTTTCTGTGTGTGAAAACATGAACTGCAATTCAACAATATAAGAATAGGAAAGCAGTATCCTCTTTCCCCAGATTGGGGAATGTGCAAGAGTCTTGTCCAAGGGCAGACAACTGAATTAGTGGCAGAGCTGACACTGAAGTCAGGATTTTAATTTTAATTTTTCCAAACCCACCTCAATTCTCTAAAATACATTGCCTCAGGTATCTGGTAGAACCATCCCCACTCCACATGCCTGACCTGATAGACTTACATATCTGAAGATCCTGCTAGCACAGGATACAACCAATTGGAATATGGTCTGGACTCTCCCTGACCCACCAACCTGTGGTTATTTTTCTGATCACTTTGTGTGCTCTATTCTAACAGCTCAGGTCAAAGGAGCTGACAGCAGGGTTGGGGGGGGTTCCTGGTCCCAGAAAGGCAGAGCACAATGTGACCCTCCTGTCCTCAGAACAGCATGGAGTGTGTGGCAGGACGCTGGTGGCAATTTGAAGGGCCCAGCACTCTAGTAGTGGCAGCTGGGAATCCCAAGCCCCTTTGAATTGCTGGGCTCTGGGGCAACTCTCCTCTTTGCTCTCCCTTCACCCACACCGGTGGGCGTGGCCCAGATAGTAAAAACAATCACCTTCCCACCATAGACCACAGAGCCACCCTGCTGTTTGGCTTGTTCCACTGCATCAAGGAACATCGTCACTGCTTGTTGAGTGTGGAGAGGCCCATACAGAGTGTTGGCTGAAAAGTAAAAGAACATATTATGTATGGTGTAGAGTTCAAAGACATTATTTTAGGATAACTGTATATATTTCTAACATGCTTATCACCATGATCACTGGGCAAATAGCCATTTAACATGTCCAAAATAAACACAATTAGGAATAATTAGATTCCTCCTTCCTATTCTAACGGAAGCTAATTTGATCATTTTGTAATAGTCTTTTCCCTCCATGAATAGGAGCAAAACTTAAAATAAAATACTTACAGTCCCATGGGTTGCCAATGCGAATCTGTGCATAGGCCTTAGCAAGTTTCTCTACCACCTCATCATGGATGCTTTCATGCAAGAGCTAAACAGAGTCACAGGAGTTTTATGAAACAATTAGTAATACGTCATAGCTGTTGACATTTCAAAAATTGGGGCATCCCTGCAGAATCTACCTCAAGCATTCAAAAAAATAAAAAGTCTAAATAAGGCCAAAAAAAACAAAAAATAAAAAACAAAAAACACCAAATACACACCACACCCACACCACCATGAAACTGACTTAAAAACATATTCTCTTCTTTAGAAAGAGGGGTTTTGATTTGCCTTCTGGTTTCTGAGTCTTCCTGGGGCATCCAGGTCACATTTTCAAAACTTTTCTAGAAAATGTGGGGAATTTACGGAAAAAAACCCCTCCAAATATCCTGTGACTCACAATGAAATTGTAAAAGTTAGCAACAAAATCCCTGATGAAGAGGAATCAATTCCCAGTAATATAAAGAGAAGATAAATAGATTAAAAATCTCATTAGCAACTCTGAAATATTTTCTCACCCCATTTTACTCCAGCGCACTGTATTGAAAGTTAAACATGCAGCCTCTCACTATGAAAGTACTGAAATTTACTATAGAGCCATGATAATCTTCATACTTCACGCAGTTTAAAAAACAAAGTTTGGTATCAAATTACTGTCGTGAAGTCTCATGCTAAGATTCAATAACTTACACAAAAATCCAGTACATTAGCTATCAATTTAAAACTAAACACAAGTGGCTGTGTCTAGACTGGCCAGTTTTTGCGGAAAAGCGGCTGATTTTCCGCAAAAACTGGCTAGCTGTCTACACTGGCTGCTCAAATTTCCGCAAGAACACTGACTTCCGGTTCGGGCAAAAGCCCCTTTTCCACAAGTCATTTGTGCAAAAGGGCCAGTGTAGACAGGACGGCATTGTTTTGCGCAAAAAAGCCCCGACTGTGAAAATGGTGATCGGGGCTTTTTTGCGCAAAAGCGCGTATAGATTGGCACGGACGCTTTTCCACAAAGAGTGCTTTTGTGGAAAAGTGTCCGTGCCAATCTAGACGCTCTTTTTCCGAAAATGCTTTTAACAGAAAACTTTTCCATTAAAAACATTTCCGGAAAATCATGCCAGTGTAGACATAGCCAAGCCAGACTAAATGGTGAAAAATACATTGATTTATTAATTTTGCTTTGACAGAGTGTAAATGTCAAATCTCCTTCACTTCTTGTAAAATGTCTTCATAAAGCTTCTACTGAATGTACAAAGTTACTCATACTAAAGTTGCACTTGGACTTTATGGTGGCTAAACAAGTGACATCTGTAATACTAGTGCAAAACAGAGCAGTTTTTGGTATTAATTTGGCTTTGCAGTCTGAAGTATAATAATTAGACAAAATGTTTAAGACCTAAACATTAGTTTTATAATCCTACACCTGGAAAATTAGTTCAAGTTTTCCTGGGTAAATTGTTTTCTTCAGTAACTATTCATCCAAAAAAGGGACATTGATTAAATTAGGTTTCTAATATTTAGATTTTATTAAAATAAGTTAAAAAATCAACAAACAGTCAAAACAAGTTTAATATAATGGAAATTACTTGTTTAAAAGCCAGAGAAAAGCCCTACATGCTATAATCCAAACATTGCACAACTTACAAGCATACAAGAACCAGAAACTAGTATATTTCAAATAAATGAAGATGACTGTCTTGGCAAGGAAAGCAAAGTGAAATTCAATATGGGTCACATGAAAGAAATACTCCTGGAACTTTCAATTATGATCTGCAGGTTAATAGTCATTTTTCCTGTCACACTGGCTTCAAACGTACTTGAAGTATGTTTTACAAGTACTACCACCTATTCTGCACTATACTGAATGATTTAATTATCCCAACTTCAATACATATTTACTCACCAGCCTTCTGGCAGTTGTGCATCTCTGGCCTGTTGTCCCCACAGCAGCAAATAAAGCAGAGGGGATCACTAAGTTAAGATCTGCATCTTCAAACACTGAAAGAGGAATTGAACATCAAGATGTAAGTTATTGGCTTCTGGTTCTAATGCCCTCTAAATTCAGTGGACACAAATTAGTAAACATAGTGTAGTAAATTCTATTAGGCCTTTCAGGTAGCACTAGGAAAGAGATGAATGCACAGAGTAAGTTAAAGACACTTCAGTTGCATGTCTCTGGAATTAAGCACAAAGGTTTGGTTCTCCAGGCCACTTTGAATAAAGTTTCCCAAGTAACAACTTGATTATGAATCAAGAAGCTGCAGTCAGTTTCCTGCATTCCTCCTCTCTCCATTCCGCTTGAGTGGAACCCAGATGGCATGGAGAACCAACACCAGAGGGTGGTCAGATAGCATGGAGGATCAATCCCTCAGGGCACAAATGTCTAGTTCAGTGGAGCAAGGGCAGTGAGAAAACAAAACAAAAAAAGACAAACCATGAAGTAGAAAAAAAAAAAAAACCCACCACACTACAACTAGCCAGCATAAAAATTAATATAGCTCAAAATGGTGTCATTCTGGGTTTGACTTGTTCCAAAAGACTCCAGACAGATTAGCCAGGAGGAAATTTGCTGGTTTACAGGATTATTAAATAAAAGGCAAGAGTGGTCAAGTAACTTCTATACAGTCACACAAACCACAAGAGGCTAAAAGAGTGCAATAGAGGGATAAAAGTGTATGAGGATCTCAAGTGTTAATTAGTATACCTTTCCCCTGTTTTCACTAAAGGTTATATCCACACAGCATCAGGGAGATACAATTCCCAGCTTGAGCTAGTGTGTTAAGATCAGTGTGGCTGCAGTGACATGAGCTACAGCTCAAGAGCAATCTTGCCTGATCCACTGGTACAAACTAGTACCTACCCTGAACTGCAGCCCATGCCACTGTGGCTGCACTAATACTGTTAACCCACTAGCTCAAGTCAAGGTAGTCATGGAAAAAACTCACATCACCTTCACATCAGGCAAGATTTCTCTTGAGCTGTAGATCAGGCCTTAAGATATCGAAATCTGAACTATACTACTGGACAACACAGAGGGAAGTAGGTATTTTTCTTAAGAATGTTTTCCCAGAATTATGTGCCTATTGGTCAGCACCTACATAAAGACAGCTATCTCCAACTCACGCTCTCCTTAAAAACATGGTCCTCAAGTAATTTTGTTTATATACCATCATTTGAATGTACCAGAAAAATAAGTGTACCAAGACACAATGCATACACAAGTTTGACTTTTCACTTGCATATGTCCTTCATTTGTTCAGCCCCAAAATACCACTAACCCCTCAACCAGTAGTGTGCTAGTATACAACCACAATGGGAAAATGACTATTCTAGACTTACTGCTCAAGCAGAGTGCAATACAAATATATAAATGTTTTTTAAAAAAGCAAAATATTGGAAAAGCAAAAATTGTTTTCAGTTACTAGAGAACATTAGAGAGAGGTAGTGTCTTCATTATTTTTAATATGAAAAACCCTATAGACAGACATATGATCCAGTATTTAAGTTCAGCACAACCATATGAAACACCTGGGTGCATTTTATAGTCCTCATCCTTCAATGCCAAGATCAGAAGATGTATGTTCAGCTTTTAAAGGGTGTTTTGTTCCACTGTGATCCCTCTGGCCAGTTAAAGAAAGGCACTGGCCGACAAAAGGGATTTCCATCTAGTCTTTGACTGGAATATGGTGACTAGGATGTAGAGCCTTGAGAGCATGGAAGTGGAGAACTGATCATAAAAATGGAGGTCTGTGGGGAGGGGGAGGGATCATGATTCACACATTATTTAGTCCTGTTTCAGCAGGGTATTTCATGTATTTGGAGTCAGGCACTTGTATAAAGAGCTTATTAAATCTGGGCCTTCAGCTGTGATAGCATACAGTGAATGCTAGGTACTTTCCATACACAGAAGACAATTCCTGACAAGATTAGTCTACTATGAACACAATATTAACATTAGCTGTAACTCTGTATGAGAAGAGATTATTATATTGTGTATTACCAACAAGAGCGTTGTTTCCACCAAGCTCTAACAAACTGCGTCCTGTTAAAATAAGTAAATAGTAATGTGAGTTAAAAGGCTAGTTGTGAGTAACAATCATACACGGTCCCTGCACAGTGAATAGGACCTTACTCCATGAGTGCTCCCACTCAAACCAATGGTATTACTCAAGGACTAAGAGTAACATAATCTTATAGTGACAAGAACTTTTGCTTTAAAAAAATAAATTACAAAACCCACTAAAATAGTGGAACATGTTAAAGACCTAGACAATGAGAAAGATGCTAATAAAAATCAAAGGGGACAGCAAGAAAAGTTAACACTTGTGCTTATTTTTTAGGTAAAATATCTAGATGTTGCTAACAGGGCATGGATCTAGGATTGAGCAACATTCTATTGCAGAGGCAGTTTGTGAGTCCTGATGATAATACATCCTCCATCCCTCCTCCCCACCCCCCCCAAAAAAATATGGCAGAGTCACTAAGGATGTAATATTGTAGTTGGTTAAATGATTAATCAGTAAGCAAATGCTTATCCATTAATGCTATCAGCTACATGTAATCCCCCTACCCCATGGCTCTCCTCAGTCCTGGCTGATGTTGGATCCAACAGCTACCCTGCTGTAGCTCTGCATTTAAAGAGCTTGAAAGCCAGTGTGTGAGCAGCTGGCTCAGTCCCAGTTTGTGCTGGGTCCAACAGCTACCCCCACTGCAGAGCCACAGCAGGGATAGCTGTTGGACACGCCAGGACTCGTACATCATCTCTCAAGCTCTTTAAGAGAAACCTATCAGTTATCACATATCCGACAAAGATTTTGTTGGCTACATGATTACCGAATTACACACTTCCTAATAGTTACACTTGGGAGGGAGGGGCCATTACCCAAGGATCATTTTGTTGACTCTCCCAGAAATCAGTGTTGAGCACAGTGGCATTTTCACACACTAATTAAGAATCAGGTAGAGTCAGAGAGGCCATCAAAAACCCACTTGCAGGCCCACTGAGTCCAGATTTCAGGGGACTTTAAGAAAAAAAAAAGTCCTAGATTAGGCTAGAATTAGCAGAAATTCACTTCAGTTGCACTTGTAACAAAAAAACAAAAAAAAAAAAAAACAAAAAAAAAAACCACTATACCCTACACACTTACCAAATCTCTCCTGAACCATAAGTGCTACTTGCTTGCCCACCTTAGTGCTGCCAGTGAAAGACAGAAGGTCCACCCTCTCATCCTTTGCCATTGCGGTGCTACGTGAGAGAACACATGACTATCCTCAAAAGAGTGGACAATTGGAGCAAGCGGACGTGAGAAATGTATTTTCTTATTTTAACTAGTGCTACCATTTTGTTAAAGGTACAGCATCCTTGACTTCCAGAGATCTTTGTGACTAGCCTGCAGCACCCTAAGAGCTGCAGGGTCCCTCCACTACCTGTAGTGGCCATGGGTGGCTTGGAGAGCCGCACGAGTTCCTGGCCACTGTGGAAAGCCTGCAGCTTCCGTTAGGCCCCCTAGGGTAGTGTGGGAGCCCCACACCTCCCCATTTTCTCATGCTTATTTTTAGTGAAAGTCCCAGATAGACAATAAAGAAAAATTCACAGAAGCCAGTGACCTATGAGCTGTCTATTTTTTTATTTTTTTTTTTTTAATGTGAGAGACAAAATCTTAGCCTTAATTATAACAAAATGTTACGTTTATGCCTTCAAAAGCCAGGAATACAAAACAGATTAAAAAAGAATCAAGTCAGTGCCTAACTAAAATACAACTCAAAGATGCATGAGTGCCAAAATAAAGGCCATATTTCCATGTCAGAGTCTAGTATTGCAACTTAGACACTAACTCCGAAGTCTAATCCTGTTGACAGCAACAAGGCACTAGGTTGTGATTTGTACCAGACCAATGGCATGCTGAGTGCCCTAATGCCTCCTTCAGACCCATGCCATCAACTACTACTTGGGCTGTACATCTTCCAAGGCTGTTTGTACTTTATGGGCTCACATGCTCCTCTATGGGAGTGAACATCTTCAAATGGCATGCCCATAAATGCTGTTGGGAGAGAGGATATTGCAGGGACTATCCCTAGGCTGTGCTCTTTAAGGCTGCCCAGAGAGTCTTTTAGATGTGGCTACAAAGTAAGGGGAGGGGAAAAAAAAATAAAGAGTTCAAAATGGAAACACCCTCACCAACTGGAAGCCATATTGGCAGTCTGTTGCATTTGTAGCAACTTATTGTTCCAATAGTGGTCCATGAAATTCTTAGTTACATATTTACAGTCATGTTGGCAATGTGATGGACTCTTTCCAGACCATCAAGAAAGGATGTTTCCTGTGCTAAACAGTCTCTGGACAGACAGGAATGTCCAGGTTATAGGGGAATAAAACAAGATAAATACAACTGGTTTCTAAAGGGGTAGTAACAACCCCATAGAGAGCAAAACTTTTTTCAAACTAGACTATTCCCATAAGGAGAGCGGTCCCTAAGGAGGTGTGGGGCCCAGGATTCATCAGCCCATATGGGCCTTCCATGGATGCTCTGGGTTTCCCCTGAGGGTGCTGGTAGTGGTGGAATTGGGGCAAGGGGCATGCTGATGGGGGCAATTGGGCTCCAGCTGTTCCATGGAGCTGTGCCAATGGTATGAAATCACTGGCAGAAGGCAGGGCCAGACAAATCATGCTGCCTCCTGCTCACTGACTGTCTCTGCCTGCTCAAGGTAGACAGCCGCTGTCCTAATCCCAGCTGTGACACTGATGTCAAACTGCAGGGCCTAGCGTGCTCAACCCAATTCCCCTTTCCCAAGAGGCAGCTCTGCCCATAAGTCACCCTTCTTCCCTTCCCTTCCCTCAAAATGCAAGATATCTAGCTTACCCAATATCTGCGCCACCACATATCAGGGAGCAGATTGCACCAGGCATTTTGTTATCCTCCAAAACTTTGGCTATTATCCTAGAAGTAAAGAGAAATTTCTTGAGAAACCTTGGATTTGAGAGATCTCAGAGGCACATGATAAAAAAAAAAAAAAACAAGGTTTTTTGGTTGATAAGATGAAAATAGTAAAAAAAAACAAACCCCAAACCTATCATTTTATACATAAACATACTCTCGTATCTGAAAAGATCTTTGTCCAGTGTAATGGCCTTTTAACAAAATTCACATATTTAAAATATAGTGCATCTTCCAGCATATAACTAGCATAGAGAAAACAGATGAACATAGAAAATCCCAATTATACTGTCATTCATAATATTTCCTTTGGAAATTCCCTGAACTATTCTCAGAAGTAGCACCTGGGGAGAGGGACTCTCTGTATTGCATGAACGAGTAGTATTATAAATACTGTGGTATTTTTGTTACTTAAAACAGGTTAACCACATTGCAAACCATCTCCTCAGTGTATTGATAGTGCCATCACAGGTATCACCGAGTGGCACTGTTACAGTTCTCCAAGTGTTTTTTCTTTGTATTTTAGCCAGTTTTGATTCTTGGAAAGTCATGCTGTGTGGTTAGTTTTTGATTAGGCCAGGTCCTGTTTTGAGGCAACTTCAGAAGAGAAAGAGAGCTGGGCAAACAGGAGAGTTTGCCTCAAAAATGACAATCAAAGCTTGAAGTTGCTTTCTGAAATCTAAGTATTGATGTTGAACCGAGATTCCTGGAAGATGGACTGTCAGCAGGCTGTTTCATAGTCTCATTCAGGACTAGTATGTGCACAAACAAAACACATTACACTTGAGCATCACGCAGGCTTGTCATCATTGATTTCCCCTCCACCAAGAAGCTGAACTGCAAAGGCTGCAGACATCTGCTACTGCTCAGCAGAGGAGTCAGAAGAAGGGGCAAATAAGGGAACAAACATATTCAATATAGATTTGTTGCTGTCCGTATGACAAGGTGAGGAGACAAAGCCACTCTCATCCAACCACAAGATCTCAGAGACAAAGGACAAAAGTGTGTGTGTGTGTGTGTGTGTGTGTGTGTGTGTGTGTGTGTGTGTGT